>OY804592.1:11901719-12416364 GCA_963680895.1 Fragum sueziense | reverse complement strand
TCAATATTTGTGACTTCAAGAGTGGAAAAAGTGTCGAAAAACTGAATTTTTGTCAATTTCAAGGGCACATAACTCAGATTGTAACAGTGTGATAATGTTGAATATTACACATAAGCAAGACCTTGTTGTCAACAATATTCTTTCCAAGTACCATCTTGATTGGTTAACATTTGTGGTTGTTAGAGTGAAAACAAAGTCGAAAATTGCAATTTTGTCAAATTCAAGGGCACATAACTCATGATACAAGATTCCGATAAAGCTGAAATTTACACACAGGCAGCATATAATGCTTATATATATTCTGTCCAAATTTTGTCTTGATTGGTTAACATTTGTAGATTTTAGAGTAAAAATAAAGTCAAAACCAGCAAAATAGAGCCGAAAATGGCAATAATTGGCAATTTCAAGGGCACATAACTCATGCTATAAAATTCAGATCAAGCTGAAAATTTTACCAAGGCAAGATCTTATAGTCAGTATTATTCTGTCAAAGTTTTGTCTTGTTTAGTCAATATTTGTAGTTGCTAGAGTGAAAACAAAGTCAAAATACAGCTGAAAATGACAATTTTGTCAATTTCAAGGGCACATAACTCATGATGTAAAATTCAGATCAAGCTGAAAGTTATACCAAGGCAAGATCTTGTAGTCAGCATGATTCTGTTAAAGTTTTGTCTTGATTGTTCAATATTTGTAGATTTTAGAAGAAAACTAATCAAAACCTGCTATTTTTGACATTCAAGGGCAGATAACTCAGGTTATATTAATTCAATCCATATTCTTTGAAGGAATCTGAGGGTCACCCAAGGATCATTCCTGTGAAGTTTGGTTGAAATCCATCCAATAGTTTTTGAGAAGAAGATTTTTAAAGAAAAAGTTTACGGACGCACGGATGGACGCACACATGCACGCACGCACGACGGACACACCGCCATGACAATAGCCTGCTGGCCTGAAAGGCCAGTGGAGCTAATAAAACCGAGCAGTTCATATAACATGTCAGTTCCAGAAACTGCAGCCTGCAGATTTGCCTTTCTATTTCAATATTGCTTGTCTTACCTATACTTCACAACCTTGGGACTTCTCCGTCTATCTCTAGGATTATGAAAGTGGGGACAAGCATAACCCTGTCTGCACAACCGTGGGGGCTTTTTACACTGCTCTGTCTTGTAATTAGCTAATACAAAATTGGTATCTGAAATGGAAATAGAAGCAGTTGCATGGGCAAGTTTTATTATGCCCATCATCCACTTGAAAAGGGTATTTTTTGGACATGGTACTATAAGTTCTGATCATGTTTTGTTTAAGATTTCCTTTGTATTTTAAACAAAGAGCAAAGGAGAGCGTGTTCAGTGGAAGAACAGATGAAACAAAATGTGTAAAGTTCAGGTGTCCAACAAGTTAGGCAATAGATGTGAATCTGCTTGCAAAGAGAGTAATTATTCTTTTACTTAACTACAGTACTGACTAAGGTCAAAAATATAATTGTAATTTGCAGCAATTCTAGTCTACACTAATATGACTTAAGTCACTCAACTTACAGAATTACAGATAAGAAGGTGTGAAGACATTCTAAATGTGTCATTCAAACTCCAAACCCAGGAATAATATTCATTGGGGCGAGATTTGTGCAAACTCTCTCATTTTTCTGACAGAAATCTCGCTCAAATTTGCTCAATGGAAGAAGAAAAATCTCCCAGAAAAATGTAAAATAGTAAGAAATTTAGTGAGATCTCTCACTGAAAATTCATTTTCTCTCATAAGTTTTGGCTAAATGAGACATTTTCTCTCAAGCAATTTCAGAGCCAGAATTATCCCTGCAAACCCTATGTTAACTCTTTCCCAAACGACAAAATTTTAGGGTGATCCACTTCAAAAACTACCACAAATGACAAAATAGGATTTGTGTAAAATATGGCACAAAAATATTGGGACAAAAGGAGAAACTGCTGGTTATCAGCAGTTTCTTCTTTTGTTTCAATGTTTTCTCAAGCCTTTTCTATTGGGGACGTCAAAACCAGGTTATGTTTGGGAAAGGGTTAAATCATCTGAATGAGATAATTCAATGAGTACCCACAAATTAGGGTTTGATAAACAATAAAAGAAACACATCATTTTCAAAAGCCATCACCCCCTCTAAACTGTAGCAAATACTCTCAACAAACTCACCATTCCATCTAGGATCCTCTAACAAAGTCCTCTCCTTCTCTAGACTCCCTGTACCGGGGGTACTCGGACTTGTCGACGATATGTCCGAATTTTGTTCCATCGCTTGCAACTCCCGAAGATCATACACTGGCGGACGCAGGTCCATGGGACCATGAGCGAATGCGCAATGTGGTCCATTTTTTACGCAGTGACCTTTGGTGTCAGTCTCGTACACACAAGTGCCTGTTTTGTAATAACGTAAGTGGTATCTTCTCTCTGTGTCACCGGCTGTTCTGTGTAAAAACTGACAACTGAAAAATGAAGATTGAAATGGGTTATTGTTCAACAATTTTTCATTCATATTGCCGAGGCTCAGCCTGGTGCACCTAAGCATGTGTTCTTTGGTTTACTCATGACAATTCAAACACCAGGTTTTCCACCGACTTTCAAATCTGGGGGTAAAACCCATAGTTTTACAGCATGCTTGTACCCCCTCTATTGGAAACAAAGAAGACAGCTTGCAAAAGCTGGAGGGTACACTACTACAAGATTCATTTTAGGGGTAAATAATCCCCATTTGGAGGTTTTTGGACACACTGAAACACAAGATCCAATCAGGACCACCAGCTGCTCTCTTGGTTCAAACCGAAAACTACTGAATTGACAAACTTACCGAGTATACATTCTGGGCTCAGCCTGAAATATGATTTGGCTACCATCTGGTTAACCCTTTCCCAAACAAGACCTGGTTTTGACGTCATTAATAGAATAGGCTTGGGAAAATATTGAAACAAAAGAAGAAACTGCTGATAACCAGCAGTTTCTCCTTTGTCTCAATATTTTCTGTGCCATATTTTAAACAAATTCTATCTTAAATAACATCCATTTTGTCATTTGTGGCAGTTTTTGAAGTGGATTACCCTAAAATTTTGTCGTTTGGGAAAGGGTTAAAGGGCCTAATGGTATTTTAGACTTTCATGTTTCAAGATAAACTTTAACCCTTTCCCAAACAAGACCTGGTTTTGATGTCCCAAACAGAAAAAACCTTGGGAAAACATTGAGACAAAAGAAGGAATTGCTGATGATCAGAAATTTCTCCTTTTACCTCATTATTTTCTGTGCTGTATTGTACACAAATTTCATCTATATGTACATTTATTTTGTCCTCAGCAGCAGCTTTCGAGTTATAATTCTAAAAAATATTGCCTTATGCTGTTTGGGAAAGGGTTAAAGTCTTATACTGTAATACAGAAAATGCAGTCTGGTCAGGACATTTGCCCAGATCAACTATGTTTTGGTTCAGTAACCAATATTAAACCAATACCAAACACCAAAATTTTGGACTGTTCCAATTTGAAAGATCTAGCTGACGACAATTTCAAGTGAATGAAATTTAAACTCTCATAGTCTTTTGGGGTAGAAAACATTGTGGGAAATGAAGAAATTTTCCACAATGTTTTCCCATGACATTATCTTGTGGGGAGTCAAAAAGAGTCACTGTATGGTAATGGGTTAACCAGTCAAACGGTTTTGTTGCTGCCAGTCTCAGATTTTGCTGGCCCTGACAAAATATGCAATAACTTTTCTACCCTAAATATTGTATATAAGATTGAACATTAACTTGAACATTAACTTTCTATATCTTTGACATTCATTTTAGCATCATATACAACTATTCTCAAATTGGAACATTCCAAATTTTTGCCAGTTAACAATTTCCCAAACAATACCTGGTTCTGAAGACCCTGATATAAAAGGCTTGGGAAATTATTGAGACAAAAGAAGAATATGCTGCCTGCTGGCTGCCATGGATCCAGGATTTCTGTGAGGGGGGTTCGAATCTACAAAATATGGGGGGGTCTTTTTCCTAGTATTACACAATTTTGACTAAATTTCTGCATGAAAATGAAATAATTTGGCTACAGAGGGGGGTGGGGTTTGTTTGAACCCCCCGAACCCCATCAGGATCCGCCACTGGCTGGTGATATTTCATCTCTTTGTCTCAATATTTCCCCGTGTTAAATTACACAGATCCTGTCTTTATCAACATCGATTTTGTTGTCTGCAGCATCTGCCTGACTGGGTTGATCGGAAAATTTTGTTGTTTTGTAAAGGTAAAGTGTTAAAAGTGTAAATTCTCTATTAGATCAATGTTTTATTAAAGACAGAAGTGTGTGAAAAGATCTGATCGAAAATGAGACAATTGTTAAACAGTGAATTCAATTTAGCGATCAGTGAATAAAGTAACTGAAATTTCAAATTATTGGCAGTTTTTCCAATACTGACTTGAAGAGGATTCAATTTAGCTACAGAACTCTGCAATTGATTTTAATTCACTTAATTTAAATGTTTTAACTTTGTAATCTTTTCAAAGTCTTATGTAAAACACATTAATGAATTCGATAATTAATTACAGTTCTTTCAAAATTTGCATAAAATCTTGGAAAAGGGGCTTGTTGTACTGTATTTGATATTTTTAACAAGTCTTTTGGCAAATGGGCAAAGGGTTAAATATTATGCAGTCTGATAATATAGATTTTTAAAAGCTTTTATTTTGTATGGTAATGGGTTAACCAGTCAAACGGTTTTGTTGCTGCCAGTCTCAGATTTTGCTGGCCCTGACAAAATATGCAATAACTTTTCTACCCTAAATATTGTATATAAGATTGAACATTAACTTGAACATTAACTTTCTATATCTTTGACATTCATTTTAGCATCATATACAACTATTCTCAAATTGGAACATTCCAAATTTTTGCCAGTTAACAATTTCCCAAACAATACCTGGTTCTGAAGACCCTGATATAAAAGGCTTGGGAAATTATTGAGACAAAAGAAGAATATGCTGCCTGCTGGCTGCCATGGATCCAGGATTTCTGTGAGGGGGGTTCGAATCTACAAAATATGGGGGGGGGGGGGGTCGTTTTCCTAGTATTACACAATTTTGACTAAATTTCTGCATGAAAATGAAATAATTTGGCTACAGAGGGGGGGTGGGGGTTTGTTTGAACCCCCCGAACCCCCTCAGGATCCGCCACTGGCTGGTGATATTTCATCTCTTTGTCTCAATGTGTTAAATTGTTAACACAGATCCTGTCTTTATCAACATCGATTTTGTTGTCTGCAGCATCTGCCTGACTGGGTTGATCGGAAAATTTTGTTGTTTTGTAAAGGTAAAGTGTTAAAAGTGTAAATTCTCTATTAGATCAATCTTTATTAAAGACAGAAGTGTGTGAAAAGATCTGATCGAAAATGAGACAATTGTTAAACAGTGAATTCAATTTAGCGATCAGTGAATAAAGTAACTGAAATTTCAAATTATTGGCAGTTTTTCCAATACTGACTTGAAGAGGATTCAATTTAGCTACAGAACTCTGCAATTGATTTTAATTCACTTAATTTAAATGTTTTAACTTTGTAATCTTTTCAAATTCTTATGTAAAACACATTAATGAATTTGGTAATTAATTACAGTTCTTTCAAAATTCGCATAAAATCTTGGAAAAGTGGCTTGTTGTACTGTATTGACCCGGTCGGCACAATTCTTTCAGCCAATCAAAAACTTCGTCAGCGGACCTGCACTCATTCGGTGGAGGTGAAAGCTTCGGTCTTTTTCGTTGAAGCATAACCAACTTTCAGCATTAATATCTCGACAACTACGCCTGATTATTAAAAATGCGTTGGTAGTTAGAAAGTTTAAACCACATTCTTTAAAGAAAGAGTTTTGTTTATGAATTTTAACGATGGATTTTTGAAATAATCTGCCTCAAAGTTGGTATCCCGTAACGATAAAGACCGAGGTTGTACCCTCGATGAAAAAATGAAAGTGAGGCTATGACGTCATCCCGACTGATTCTATTTGATATTTTTAACAAGTCTTTTGGCAAATGGGCAAAGGGTTAATTATTATGCAGTCTGATAATATAGATTTTTAAAAGCTTTTAACTGACAGTAACCTTTTATATAAGGTTATTAAAATATGTGCTAAATTGGACATGTCAACAAAGATTAACCTAGTAAGAGAGCATTGACATGCTGACTTGCTAAAATCAATTGTGTGTACTTGTTTACATTGAAAAATTAGGTCAAGGCAAAAAGAAATTGACAATGGGGTTATCCAAAGGTCTTTTACAATATTCAACAGGAAATACTAAGAAAACAATTTAGGAAATATAATTCAAACTTCAAAAAAAAAAATAAATTTGTAACAGGTTTGCAACCTATGAATTAGATAAACTTCATTTTGTATTCATGTTTACTTGTCAGAAAATGGTCTATTTATAGAACACATTTCATGTAAACATTGGAAAAGAAAACATGAATCATTCTCCCACACGCTCGTGGAGACAACAATACGATAGTAAACCATATGCAAAGTATATTATTAGCTAAGAGATGTAGAATCAGCAAATTAGGGACCCACAGTTTGACATTTTAATTGTGATTACACAACAAAGGAATCGGGACTCCATTCGATTTGGCCTAATTGGAACAAAATGGCCGCCATTGTTTACAAGATGTCAGAAGTTGCCGAAACAAAATCGGTCCTAAAACATATCAAAACAAACTTGTAAACATAAATGAATGACTTCATTGTTTGAAAGGGACAATAAGCTACAATCAAGTACAGTTGTCAGTTTTGAAATATGGAGATTTACATGATTTTAGAAACTAATCTTGGTCAACATTTCCCACCAAAATTTGAAAGGCCGACAAATGAATGAAAACAAACTTACTCGTCCCCTTCAGGACAGACTCCTGTCGTCTCGTCAAACTTTGTACAATATACATCCGGACTGTAATTAAAGGTCCCATCTCTCTTGCGAACAGGCCGACGTCTCCGTTGGTTCATAAAATGCCAGTGAAAGCAAGTAAAGGGTCGGTGTTGAGTACATTTGTGTTGCAGAAAGAGTGGACATTGTTGTGTTCGAAACTCTTTCAAGTACCTGAAACAGTATGAAACATTAATCTCGTTAGTGCTGATGCTTAAAATGGAGTCCGAAATACAAGCTCTTAAAGTATGACAGCATGACAACCCAACTTACATGTAGTGTGGCGGTTTTTCGGTTTGTGCTGGGACCACCGAACTCTCCGACGGCATTTTTGTTGTCATTATTTACTATGGCGCATCTTCATTGCGCAGGTCAAGTCGGTTGTTGTTCGGATTGGACGAGAGCGTACCACGTGACTTTATTTACCATGCGTCATTCATTTTCGCGCACCTGCAATCAGCTGAGATTGTTGTGACGGACTTGAGTCTGCTGGGGTCGACGTTATCTTTACGTTACTAGGCCGATCTATCATGCAAAACGAAAATTCAAATTATACCGATGTTTTCCAAAAAAGTGCCGAAATAAGTGGTTATTTTCAATTGAAATGTGGTTTACATTTCCAGGGCTCTTTTTCGCCTCTGACACAGTTTGCAGACGACGTGTTGAACAACTGACGTTCATCGAACATAACCGGGCGTGCATGTCTCTTTGCACGAACGCAACCGAATTAAAACATTTTGTGAAAACATGTACTTTTTTTGACAGGCGACGTATGACAAAAATAAAAATAGAAATATGTTGCATAGGCCTACGGCACTGATCAAAGCAACAGATTAGAGGCCCAGATAGGACATTCTGCACGTTGGAGATTGTGCACGATGGGATGGATAACGAATACGGACAAATTTGCATTGCTTCAGGTAAGAAATTGTGCAATATAATTACTTTTCTTATTTCTGCGTCAATTTTCAAGCGGTTTGTTGCATGTACCCCGCATTACTGAGCTCTTTCCTCAGATATATGACTTGTTTGCAGAATACATGTATTTGTACATTTCCCAAAAATTGATCCCAACCGACCAGAAAAAAACGACACAAAATTAAGGTCCTTTTTCTAGTCGGTTGGGATAGATTTTTGAGAAAAGTACAAGGAGTTTCCAGATAAGTAATACATCTGAGAAAAGGGCTCAGTACTTGGCGGAGTACATGCAACAAACTGCATGAAAATTGACGCAGAAATAAGAAAGTCATTGCACAAATTCGTACCTGAAGCGCCGTTAGTTTGGCCGTAGTCGTTACCATTTCGCTTTCTGGTCAATTGGGACAATATTTTGGAAAAAGTACCACGAGTTATCTAATACGCTATGTCATACATCCGATGAAAGAGCTCGGTAAGGCGGGGTACATGCAACAAACCTTTTGAAAATTGACACACAAATAAGGAAGTTATTGCAAAAAATCTTATCAGAATCGAGATTATTTTGTCCGTATTCGTTATCCACCACATAATGCACAATCTCCACCGTGATTCTGTTTGTTATTTCAAATACAAACCATACCTTCGCTATGGACAATCATTGGAATAGAAACGATTCCATTGAGCATCTGAGACTGTCTCAAAACAGTCTCAACCCTTCTTATAGCCTAAGCCTAGATATTTTTACAACACAGAAGGGAAAATGAGGACATGCATGCTGATTACATGTACTAGCATTTCCCGATCGAAGTCCACAACGCTGAATCATATAATTTATTATTATTATTATTATTATTATTATTATTATTATTATTATTATTATTATTATTATTATTATTATTATTATTATTATTATTATTATTATTATTATTATTATTATTATTATTATTATTATTATTATTATTATTATTATTATTATTATCATCATCATCATCATCATCATCATCATCATCATTATTATTATTATTATTATTATTATTATTATTATTATTATTATTATTATTATTATAATTATTATTATTATTATTATTATTATTATTATTATTATTATTATTATTATTATTATTATTATTATCATTATTATTATTATTATTATTATTATTATTATTATTATTATTATTATTATTATTATTATTATTATTATTATTATTATTATTATTATTATTATTATTATTATTATTATGTGACGCAGCGGTTGAAAAAAATATATTCAATTATTCTGTTAGAATATGACCGATTTGAATATGGCACAGAGGAGTCGGAATTGCGTTAGACCTTTGCTGGGTGCAAAGGACCTTTTTAAAATCAGCTAAATATTCCACATTCCGCTATGAATTGATTTCAAATCGGTAACGTATTAACAGAATTAAAATGTATTGAAGATTTTCTGAAATTGTTGTGTCACTTGATTCCCAAACGCATGAACCCCTTCTTTGTTATTTACCATCAAAACATTCCAAATAGACAAAATTCGTACTGTCACAATTTCTTAGTTGTTGAAGATGACAAATTGAATCTGCTTGTCAGAATTATAACCACATGTGATAAGGCGAAAATACTGAGGAAAAGAGAGAATTAGGCTAAAGTGCTGATTCCAAGCAATTTCTCGCTTCCCCTTAGTATTTTTCCAAAGCTTTCATAGATACAAGTTTTTGTCCGGCAAAAGCGTCACTGTTTGTGAATTAAAGATGTTTTGCTTTGTGTAGGCCCAACTTTCATTCTGTTGTCTAAAATAAGCCAATAAAGATCAATTTTGAATTAACCACTTCTCTGAAAAATATCTGGATTTAAACGCTATAAGAGATAAAGCAAAAAGAAAACATTGGGCAGGACAAAAGAAGAATATGATCAGAATTTCCCTCTTGACATTTCCATCAACATTTCTTGTAACCTTACTTATAACTAAAAGTACTCGTGGAAACGACGACGTTTTGTCACGTTACGCCCTGTATTTCGACATCATAAATTCTATTTTCTTCATTTACCTCAAGGTTTTCCCCACCAAGTTTTCTTAGGGACTCGATCTCTATCTGTAGGCAGGGGCGTAGCAAGGAATTTTGAAATGTTGCAGCCAGTTGCGCTTTGTCGGGTCCCTTTTCACGCAATTTGACTAAAAAATAAGGAAACCGAGAGACCACAAATGTAAAATTATATTCACTCGAAATTGTGGTCTGCAACCTCTTTGAATTAGAAAAAGTCCAAATTTATCATATTGTAATGAGTTTTAAGGTTCTGGTCATCCAGGGGTCTGTTTTTCACGTTTTTTTTATTTTTGTGGAAAGGCCACTGGGCACAGTTGAAAAAATGTGACCCGTCACGCTAAAAGGGACCTTATCGGGTGTGTGAAAAATATCGACCCTAGCCTGTCTGCGCAGTCCGCGCAGCCAGACTAGGGCCGACACTTTTCACTTTTATGTAATTTTCTAAATCTGGAATGTTGTCCCAATCTTACAATATGTTCACTTTTCCCATACCGGATCTGGTGTATCTGTGCTGAGTCTGACAAGTTTGTCAAGGTTTGGATATTTGGAATTCGGATAAGGTCCTTTTTAGCGTGACGAGTCACAAATAATCATATGGAAGCTCGGGCTTCCGAGCCCCCGCCTAGATACGCGCCTGGTAAGTATGACGATTCAGGCCAGGGAAAGTTCACCCCATCTTGAATATCACCTTTCCAGCGTAATTACATGTTTGTCCACAGCATACACACAGTGGCTAACCCACGCGATTTCATTTATTTAATTATAGGTTAAATTTGGGAAAAGTACACACCTTAAAATCGCCCGCTTTAAAGTAGGCATAGTGTGTTTCCTTATTTCTCAGGTTATACTAAAACGGCTTTGACGGGATAATGTACATATTATTTTGAGAGGACCATTCTCAGTTCTAACTCACCCTGCACCGAATCCCATAGTTTCTTCAAACATTCAAAATAATTGCTTTCGCTAAACCATTGGAAAAAGTCACATGGGTTATCCACCGTGATACCAAAGGTGGATAACCCACGTTGTTTTATTTTTATGCCCTCGTATCGAGAGATCGGGGGCATATTGTTTTACTCGTGTCCGTCTGTCTGTCTGTCTGTCTGTCTGTCTGTCTGTCTGTCTGTCTGTCTGTCTGTCTGTCCGTCCGTCTGTCTGTCCGTCCGTCTGTCCGAAAACTTAACCTTTGTCTTTTCTCCAAAAGTATTTGACATACAAAGCTCTAGTTTAATATGCAACTTCCTTTCAATGATATATTTATGTTCCATGCAATTTGACCTTCCTCAATGTCATCCGTTAACCCTTATCAACCCTTTACTCTACGAAAACTTAACATTTTATTCCGAAAACTTAACCTTTGCCTTTTCTCCAAAACTATTTGACATACAAAGCTCAAAGTTGGTATGCAACTTCCTTTCAATGATATCTATCTGTTCCATGCAATTTGACCTTCCTCAAGGTCATCCCTTAACCCTTAATTACCCTTTACTCCACGAAAACTTAACATTTTAGAAAAATGGCCATTTCGGGGGCATTTGTGTTTCACAAACACATCTTGTAATTTTTATTTATTTTTATTTTTTTGGACGAATACCCACCTAAAAGTCGTTCGCGTCAATATAGGCCTGGCCGTGGTTTCTCAAAAAAAAAATAAGTACATACTCATGAGTGCATGCTCAACTTCAATGGAGTACTCTCCAACGTTGAAGGGTATTCGATTGAAATTCACGTGGATTTCGTGTGATTTGAGTATGGTACCCAGATTTGAGTCTGAGAACGTACTTAATTTTTACGAGAAACCGGTGCCAGGTGTTTTTCCTTATTTCTCATGTAATACGGCTTTTGACAAGATAAAGTACACCGTATGCGCCTTTGAGAGGACAATTCTCGGTTCTATCTCACTCAGCACCAAACCTCATTATCAGGAGAGAGATTCTCTGAATAATTCAGACGACTCCGACTGAATAATTCAGACATCATGTGAATCTCATTGGGGTGGACTACATTAACGATTTCTTACTTAGGGTCCAAGTCACTGGTGGTGAACTCGGCCAAAGCGAGAGACGTTTTTCGCTACAACAAGGTATAGATATTTTGCGTTTAAATGTGAGTTTAAAGATCTGATTGGATAGCTTTTCTAAAAACAATGAATTTGTTCTAAAAATACACCGGGTTTACCGATATGTATTGACAAACCGTCTGCTTTATCGAAGCCGTAGTTACGATATTTTATAACAACACCGATGGAATACTATGATCGCGAAAAAACGCCCCACGCTTTGGCCGAGTTCACCACCAGTGACTTGGACCCTAAGTAAGAAATCGTTAATGTAGTCCACCCCAATGAGATTCACATGATGTCTGAATTATTCAGTCGGAGTCGTTAACGTTAATGTTATAATGACGTCGCCCGGATAGGTTCTGATACGTAACGGACATGCTAACGACGACACACGAAAAATTCCGACGTCGCGTGCATGAATCTCATTAACGATGGAAAACTTTAAGGTACAAAGAGGTGGTGTCTTGTTGACTTAGGCCTATTTTACTCACTGCTTAGGCCCATCCATTCAACGCCCTTCTACAATACAACTCGCTGGTGGGGAACTCGGCCAGAGCGAGGGACGTTATTCGCTATAACAAGGTATAGATATTTTGCGTTTACATATGAGTTTATAGATTTTTTTTTCTAATGACAATGAATTTGTTCTAAGAATAGACCGGGTTTACCGTTATGTATTCACAAACCGTCGGTATTGTTTTATAACAACACCGACGGAATAGCCTACATTGATCGTGAAAAAAACATTCCTCGCTTTGGCCGAGTTCACCACCAGTACAACTACAATACAGACATTTCTATAGGCCTCCAAGCAGTCTGACATAATGCATTCATTTTTTTACTTAATTTGAAAATATTCACCGTACAGTCGGCTTAGTCTCATCTTCGCAAGCCAAGGGTGACATCTACGACGTAACGTCGTTTCTGTATTCAAGGGTGAATACAAACATAGGTGGGTTCAACCTTGGCTAGCGAAGATGGCTTAGTCTAAATAATCGTGACAAATGTAACAAAATTTTCAAGGAGAAGCGGTAGGCCAACTTGACGTCAGCCACGCTCTGTCGACGTCTCAAAAATATAGATACAATAATAAATCAATAAATAAATAAATGAATAAATAAATGAAAAATAAATAAAAATAAATAAATAAATAAATAATAATAAATAAATAAATAAATAAATAAATAAATAAATAAATAAATAAATAAATAAATAAATAAATAAATAAATAAATAAATTGATTGAATGAATGAATGAATGAATGAATGAATGAATGAATGAATGAATGAATGAAGGAAGGAAGGAAGGAAGGAATGAAGGAATAAATAAATAAATAAATAGATAGATAAATAAATAGATAAATAAATAAATAAATAAATAAATAAATGAATAAATGAATAAATAAATAAATGAATGAATAAATGAATAAATAAATAAAGTTAAAGTTTAAATAACAATGCTTCTGTCTCACAGTTGCTACAGGCCACGAATAAGCTATTGGAGACCAACACGGTTCATGATGAGGCTGTGTGTTAGCCTACTCTCTTATGAACAGAGCACATTATCTCTACATTCCATTTCGATAGATTTGATGGTTTAATCAATAGAATCAGTCGGGATGACGTCATAGCCTCACTTTCATTTTTTCATCGAGGGTACAACCTCGGTCTTTATCGTTACGGGATACCAACTTTGAGGCAGATTATTTCAAAAATCCATCGTTAAAATTCATAAACAAAACTCTCTCTTTAAAGAATGTGATTTAAACTTTCTAACTACCAACGCATTTTTAATAATCAGGCGTAGTCGTCGAGATATTAATGCTGAAAGTTGGTTATGCTTCAACGAAAAAGACCGAAGCTTTCACCTCCACCGAATGAGTGCAGGTCCGCTGACGACGTTTTTGATTGGCTGAAAGAATTGTGCCGACCGGGTCAATAGGCCTAGAGCTCGGCAATGGAGAGTAGCTGTGTGTATACGCAGGCTGATCTGGAACCATGTTGGGTTCAAAAGCCTTAAGGGACCCTTTTCTCCAAAAGTATTTGACATACAAAGCTCTAGTTTAATATGCAACTTCCTTTCAATGATATATTTATGTTCCATGCAATTTGACATTCCTCAATGTCATCCGTTAACCCTTATCAACCCTTTACTCTACGAAAACTTAACATTTTATTCCGAAAACTTAACCTTTGCCTTTTCTCCAAAACTATTTGACATACAAAGCTCAAAGTTGGTATGCAACTTCCTTTCAATGATATCTATCTGTTCCATGCAATTTGACCTTCCTCAAGGTCATCCCTTAACCCTTAATTACCCTTTACTCCACGAAAACTTAACATTTTAGAAAAATGGCCATTTCGGGGGCATTTGTGTTTCACAAACACATCTTGTAATTTTTATTTATTTTTATTTTTTTGGACGAATACCCACCTAAAAGTCGTTCGCGTCAATATAGGCCTGGCCGTGGTTTCTCAAAAAAAAAAAAAATAAGTACATACTCATGAGTGCATGCTCAACTTCAATGGAGTACTCTCCAACGTTGAAGGGTATTCGATTGAAATTCACGTGGATTTCGTGTGATTTGAGTATGGTACCCAGATTTGAGTCTGAGAACGTACTTAATTTTTACGAGAAACCGGTGCCAGGTGTTTTTCCTTATTTCTCATGTAATACGGCTTTTGACAAGATAAAGTACACCGTATGCGCCTTTGAGAGGACAATTCTCGGTTCTATCTCACTCAGCACCAAACCTCATTATCAGGAGAGAGATTCTCTGAATAATTCAGACGACTCCGACTGAATAATTCAGACATCATGTGAATCTCATTGGGGTGGACTACATTAACGATTTCTTACTTAGGGTCCAAGTCACTGGTGGTGAACTCGGCCAAAGCGAGAGACGTTTTTCGCTACAACAAGGTATAGATATTTTGCGTTTAAATGTGAGTTTAAAGATCTGATTGGATAGCTTTTCTAAAAACAATGAATTTGTTCTAAAAATACACCGGGTTTACCGATATGTATTGACAAACCGTCTGCTTTATCGAAGCCGTAGTTACGATATTTTATAACAACACCGATGGAATACTATGATCGCGAAAAAACGCCCCACGCTTTGGCCGAGTTCACCACCAGTGACTTGGACCCTAAGTAAGAAATCGTTAATGTAGTCCACCCCAATGAGATTCACATGATGTCTGAATTATTCAGTCGGAGTCGTTAACGTTAATGTTATAATGACGTCGCCCGGATAGGTTCTGATACGTAACGGACATGCTAACGACGACACACGAAAAATTCCGACGTCGCGTGCATGAATCTCATTAACGATGGAAAACTTTAAGGTACAAAGAGGTGGTGTCTTGTTGACTTAGGCCTATTTTACTCACTGCTTAGGCCCATCCATTCAACGCCCTTCTACAATACAACTCGCTGGTGGGGAACTCGGCCAGAGCGAGGGACGTTATTCGCTATAACAAGGTATAGATATTTTGCGTTTACATATGAGTTTATAGATTTTTTTTTCTAATGACAATGAATTTGTTCTAAGAATAGACCGGGTTTACCGTTATGTATTCACAAACCGTCGGTATTGTTTTATAACAACACCGACGGAATAGCCTACATTGATCGTGAAAAAAACATTCCTCGCTTTGGCCGAGTTCACCACCAGTACAACTACAATACAGACATTTCTATAGGCCTCCAAGCAGTCTGACATAATGCATTCATTTTTTTACTTAATTTGAAAATATTCACCGTACAGTCGGCTTAGTCTCATCTTCGCAAGCCAAGGGTGACATCTACGACGTAACGTCGTTTCTGTATTCAAGGGTGAATACAAACATAGGTGGGTTCAACCTTGGCTAGCGAAGATGGCTTAGTCTAAATAATCGTGACAAATGTAACAAAATTTTCAAGGAGAAGCGGTAGGCCAACTTGACGTCAGCCACGCTCTGTCGACGTCTCAAAAATATAGATACAATAATAAATCAATAAATAAATAAATGAATAAATAAATGAAAAATAAATAAAAATAAATAAATAAATAAATAATAATAAATAAATAAATAAATAAATAAATAAATAAATAAATAAATAAATAAATAAATAAATAAATAAATAAATAAATAAATTGATTGAATGAATGAATGAATGAATGAATGAATGAATGAATGAATGAATGAAGGAAGGAAGGAATGAAGGAATAAATAAATAAATAAATAGATAGATAAATAAATAGATAAATAAATAAATAAATAAATAAATAAATGAATAAATGAATAAATAAATAAATGAATGAATAAATGAATAAATAAATAAAGTTAAAGTTTAAATAACAATGCTTCTGTCTCACAGTTGCTACAGGCCACGAATAAGCTATTGGAGACCAACACGGTTCATGATGAGGCTGTGTGTTAGCCTACTCTCTTATGAACAGAGCACATTATCTCTACATTCCATTTCGATAGATTTGATGGTTTAATCAATAGAATCAGTCGGGATGACGTCATAGCCTCACTTTCATTTTTTCATCGAGGGTACAACCTCGGTCTTTATCGTTACGGGATACCAACTTTGAGGCAGATTATTTCAAAAATCCATCGTTAAAATTCATAAACAAAACTCTCTCTTTAAAGAATGTGATTTAAACTTTCTAACTACCAACGCATTTTTAATAATCAGGCGTAGTCGTCGAGATATTAATGCTGAAAGTTGGTTATGCTTCAACGAAAAAGACCGAAGCTTTCACCTCCACCGAATGAGTGCAGGTCCGCTGACGACGTTTTTGATTGGCTGAAAGAATTGTGCCGACCGGGTCAATAGGCCTAGAGCTCGGCAATGGAGAGTAGCTGTGTGTATACGCAGGCTGATCTGGAACCATGTTGGGTTCAAAAGCCTTAAGGGACCCTTTTCTCCAAAAGTATTTGACATACAAAGCTCTAGTTTAATATGCAACTTCCTTTCAATGATATATTTATGTTCCATGCAATTTGACCTTCCTCAATGTCATCCGTTAACCCTTATCAACCCTTTACTCTACGAAAACTTAACATTTTATTCCGAAAACTTAACCTTTGCCTTTTCTCCAAAACTATTTGACATACAAAGCTCAAAGTTGGTATGCAACTTCCTTTCAATGATATCTATCTGTTCCATGCAATTTGACCTTCCTCAAGGTCATCCCTTAACCCTTAATTACCCTTTACTCCACGAAAACTTAACATTTTAGAAAAATGGCCATTTCGGGGGCATTTGTGTTTCACAAACACATCTTGTAATTTTTATTTATTTTTATTTTTTTGGACGAATATCCACCTAAAAGTCGTTCGCGTCAATATAGGCCTGGCCGTGGTTTCTCAAAAAAAAAAAAAAAATAAGTACATACTCATGAGTGCATGCTCAACTTCAATGGAGTACTCTCCAACGTTGAAGGGTATTCGATTGAAATTCACGTGGATTTCGTGTGATTTGAGTATGGTACCCAGATTTGAGTCTGAGAACGTACTTAATTTTTACGAGAAACCGGTGCCAGGTGTTTTTCCTTATTTCTCATGTAATACGGCTTTTGACAAGATAAAGTACACCGTATGCGCCTTTGAGAGGACAATTCTCGGTTCTATCTCACTCAGCACCAAACCTCATTATCAGGAGAGAGATTCTCTGAATAATTCAGACGACTCCGACTGAATAATTCAGACATCATGTGAATCTCATTGGGGTGGACTACATTAACGATTTCTTACTTAGGGTCCAAGTCACTGGTGGTGAACTCGGCCAAAGCGAGAGACGTTTTTCGCTACAACAAGGTATAGATATTTTGCGTTTAAATGTGAGTTTAAAGATCTGATTGGATAGCTTTTCTAAAAACAATGAATTTGTTCTAAAAATACACCGGGTTTACCGATATGTATTGACAAACCGTCTGCTTTATCGAAGCCGTAGTTACGATATTTTATAACAACACCGATGGAATACTATGATCGCGAAAAAACGCCCCACGCTTTGGCCGAGTTCACCACCAGTGACTTGGACCCTAAGTAAGAAATCGTTAATGTAGTCCACCCCAATGAGATTCACATGATGTCTGAATTATTCAGTCGGAGTCGTTAACGTTAATGTTATAATGACGTCGCCCGGATAGGTTCTGATACGTAACGGACATGCTAACGACGACACACGAAAAATTCCGACGTCGCGTGCATGAATCTCATTAACGATGGAAAACTTTAAGGTACAAAGAGGTGGTGTCTTGTTGACTTAGGCCTATTTTACTCACTGCTTAGGCCCATCCATTCAACGCCCTTCTACAATACAACTCGCTGGTGGGGAACTCGGCCAGAGCGAGGGACGTTATTCGCTATAACAAGGTATAGATATTTTGCGTTTACATATGAGTTTATAGATTTTTTTTTCTAATGACAATGAATTTGTTCTAAGAATAGACCGGGTTTACCGTTATGTATTCACAAACCGTCGGTATTGTTTTATAACAACACCGACGGAATAGCCTACATTGATCGTGAAAAAAACATTCCTCGCTTTGGCCGAGTTCACCACCAGTACAACTACAATACAGACATTTCTATAGGCCTCCAAGCAGTCTGACATAATGCATTCATTTTTTTACTTAATTTGAAAATATTCACCGTACAGTCGGCTTAGTCTCATCTTCGCAAGCCAAGGGTGACATCTACGACGTAACGTCGTTTCTGTATTCAAGGGTGAATACAAACATAGGTGGGTTCAACCTTGGCTAGCGAAGATGGCTTAGTCTAAATAATCGTGACAAATGTAACAAAATTTTCAAGGAGAAGCGGTAGGCCAACTTGACGTCAGCCACGCTCTGTCGACGTCTCAAAAATATAGATACAATAATAAATCAATAAATAAATAAATGAATAAATAAATGAAAAATAAATAAAAATAAATAAATAAATAAATAATAATAAATAAATAAATAAATAAATAAATAAATAAATAAATAAATAAATAAATAAATAAATAAATAAATAAATAAATAAATAAATAAATAAATTGATTGAATGAATGAATGAATGAATGAATGAATGAATGAATGAATGAATGAAGGAAGGAAGGAAGGAAGGAATGAAGGAATAAATAAATAAATAAATAGATAGATAAATAAATAGATAAATAAATAAATAAATAAATAAATAAATGAATAAATGAATAAATAAATAAATGAATGAATAAATGAATAAATAAATAAAGTTAAAGTTTAAATAACAATGCTTCTGTCTCACAGTTGCTACAGGCCACGAATAAGCTATTGGAGACCAACACGGTTCATGATGAGGCTGTGTGTTAGCCTACTCTCTTATGAACAGAGCACATTATCTCTACATTCCATTTCGATAGATTTGATGGTTTAATCAATAGAATCAGTCGGGATGACGTCATAGCCTCACTTTCATTTTTTCATCGAGGGTACAACCTCGGTCTTTATCGTTACGGGATACCAACTTTGAGGCAGATTATTTCAAAAATCCATCGTTAAAATTCATAAACAAAACTCTCTCTTTAAAGAATGTGATTTAAACTTTCTAACTACCAACGCATTTTTAATAATCAGGCGTAGTCGTCGAGATATTAATGCTGAAAGTTGGTTATGCTTCAACGAAAAAGACCGAAGCTTTCACCTCCACCGAATGAGTGCAGGTCCGCTGACGACGTTTTTGATTGGCTGAAAGAATTGTGCCGACCGGGTCAATAGGCCTAGAGCTCGGCAATGGAGAGTAGCTGCGTGTATACGCAGGCTGATCTGGAACCATGTTGGGTTCAAAAGCCTTAAGGGACCCTTTTCCAGATCCTGGCTCATTTTTAAAACATAAAAATTCCATCTGAGAGATTCTCTGAATTTTGAATTTTAACCTTGGACTGTCGACCACGATCAGATCAGAGTCGAAATTATGTTAGAACTATATATTTTTTTCTAATTCTTTTTGTTTACTTTTTAAAATAGATCTAGATCTATATAATGACCAGAGACATAAAATGTTTATATATATGTCTCTGATAATAGTATGATTCAACAATGTCGAAAAGGGCCCTTTATGCTTGACGTTTCAAAAAATTCAGAGGGGGTGTCAATTTTTCTTACGATTTGTAAATATCACGATACACCTTCTGGATTTTGCAAAATCATAACAAACAAAATCTTTGACTGAAAACATGAGTTCTTTGCAAGTTTTGTGTCCAAATGGTAGACGACAGAATGTCAAGACAACACCTAATACAAAATTACTTCAGGTATATTAAAAATTTTAATCGACAGAGGCTTATCAAACTTATAGTGTTTCGTACCCGGGAAATTTCGAACCCAAAATAGTGTTATAGTCGCTTCATGTGTACTCGCGGTACATGGGATCTCGAGGTAAACGGTATTTTGCAAGAAAACAAACGGCCACGCCTACTATCGGGTGTTTTCCCGGGATAACCTCTGACGTAAAAGTCCACGCTTCACTGATCGTGACTATTTTCAAAATATTTTCCGTCTGAAAGTGAGTTATCAATGAAAAAGGTGTCCATATGCAAATTAATAGAAGCTGCACCTACCTTTTTGTACCCCGATCAATTAAAACACATTTTCCATGGCATAATCAATAAAAGTCCATTCGATTTTGACAGATCTACGCTCGTCTGGAATTGACAAAAAAGTTGTCAAATATTTTGATCACGTGACACGAGCTCGCGCTTCCCGCCACGAAAAAATAAACAAATAACGCGAGATCCCATAACACAAATCCAAGATGGCAGCGATGCGCCTTGCATGAATGAATCCGTTGCTGTCAAATCAGAAATAAACGGAGCATCTTGGTTGTTTTACAGAATGATGCGTGACATTTAGAGTTAAAAAATATAAAAAGATTTTTTGTGATTTTGTTGATGGCTTTCCGGTTTTACATATTTTTGCGATAAGTACCGTGAGTACGCATGTTCCCAGGCTAACTAAACTACTGAAAATGGTAAGTGGCGTATCCAGAGGGGGGTTCAAGCGTTGGTTTAGGTATTTAATTATGTGTAAGTGTTGTTTATTGTCAGTGGCGGTCCTAGGATTTCTGTGAGGCTGAGGGGGTTCTGAAGCCAGGTTACAAATAGGGGTGTTTGTTTAACTTTTTCTAGTACTTCACAATTTTGACTGAATTTTTGCACGAAAATGAAATAGTTAGGCTACAGAGAGTACAGAGAATTCCAGAACTTCCTCTGTAAGCCACTAGATGTCACCCCTAATTTAAAAGGCCAACCAGTGTTGACTTTAAAGAATGTGCAGTAGGCTGCCAATGACAGCTATGAAACAGTGTTTTTTCTCGTGATTTTGGGAACGGGTCCGGAACCAGCCAAATTGGGAAAAATGCGTAGTTTTCTCAAGCATTGGGAAAAAACATCATCACAGAATGCAAGAAAAATTAAATCCTCTGTAAAAATTAATACAATTAAATTAACTAAACAAAGGAATTCTAGTCATTTTTGGATAGTTTAAGTTTGACATATGAAAGGATTTGAGCAAATTTTCCTTAAAAAACAATGTTGCACTTTTGAATTGGGAATTTTCTTTCCATATTTTGGGAAAAAATGATTCTTTTTGGCATTGGGAACAGGTCCGTTTTACGGACCCATGCAAAGAAGGAGAAAAAACACTGTGAAAGTAAAAAACTTTCCTTACTCATACCATGTCTTCTTGTAAAATAACATTTTTACTTCTGTTATATCAAAAAATCTTTGTCAAAATCCCAGTTTTATAGGACAAAAATGTCAAAAATCGGCAGCCATGTCAAATCCAATGAATAATGGCGTCACCCCATTATATCAGTGCATTGTGATTGAATGTTGAAAAAATTAAAATGATGACTGACAAACTGCATCTAAAAGTATTTATATTGAATCCGCAGTTTCTTTTTGACAAATAGGTGTACACATTTTTGGAAAATAACAAAGTTTCAATACTTTTTATCACTTTTAACACCTGTTTAAATTAACCAAAAACTTCCATTCGTAAGTCAGTTTTAAAATGATTGAATAGTTATTACCTGATGAACAGATATTGATAAAATCGGTGCTGGAAAAGATTCAGTGACCTAGTTGTTAATGTAAATAATCAGAAGGTTGTTCTGCGATCACTGTATCATGAGATTTGCAAATAGACCGATTACAGTGGATAGACCGATACAATGGAGTGGTAGTATACAAACTATTCATTTTTGTCGGAAATCAATACATGTATTATTTGGCCCAAAACTCCATTTACCTTATCAAAAATTCTTTCTCTCAAGTTTATCCATTTTGCTAAAAAACATTGAATTATTTGATGAAAATAATCCTTGTTGAATTCGCCACGGGAGCAATTTTTTAAAGGACTAATGAAGAACTTCAAATTTACAACACCTTATATTTCACAATTTCTGTATTTATGAGAAAATATGTTTTAGGTACTGGAAGAAGTTTGTCAAAACAGAAATTTCTGCCTTCAGAAGATTATAAGCTAATGTGAGTATAATTTTGTAGCTTTTGAATGTTTTCCTTAATGTTTACCAAAATAGGGATGCCTTTAGTCATACTCAAATGCTAGAGGTTTCATCTTTGGAAAACATTTATGGAAATGCTGATTACCAGCATTCCTCATTATGTTACAGTAATACCTCTGGCTCATCAAAGGTATTTTTTATTCTGATAGTCAAAATTGATGTAGTTATCAGCATGTATGCTATAAAGGCCCCCCCCCCCCCCCCCCCCCCCCCCCTGTTCCTACGGGCCTGCTATACCTTTGTTTCGTAAAGGTTTAAACTTTATGTTTCCCCAAAAATACATTGATTTATTTAACTCTTCCCAAACGACAAAATCCTTGGGTAATCCAAATCAAAAGCTCCTTCAGACGACACAAAAGATGTTGATAAAGGTAATACCGGTATTTGTGTATAATATAGCACAGGAAATATTGAGATAAAAGGAGAAACTGCTGGTTATCAGCAGTTTCTTCTTTTGTCGCAATAATCTCCCAAGTCTTTTCTATTAGAGACGTCAAAACCAGGTCTTATTTGGGAAAGGGTTAAATAAAGTAAGACATTGAAATCATTTAGGGAATGTTTTATGTACAACAATAACTAGCCTGTTTTATGATTACTCAGTCAAGTTCAACAAAAACTTAAATTAATTAAGTAATTCTGAATTTCAGATTACAAAATTGTCAGTGTAAATAATAGAAGATTTTTAAAAGATGGTATTGAAATAAAAGCAGAAAAAGCTGGTTATCAGAGTACTCTTTAAGGCAAAAATATTCTGAGAAGGTTTGTCAAAATGATGTAAAAGGTTAAAATTGTACATACAGACTGTTTTCTGTTGCTAGAATATTTGAGCCAGGATCTGGAAAAACGTCCTTTAAGGCTTTTGAGCCCAACATGGTTCCAGATCAGCCTGCGTATACATGCAGTCTGACCACAGTGATTTTTTTTCTTAAAAAAAACGGTCGTTATTGGGCCCCTTTCCCCTCTCTGAGGAATATACTTTTTTCCCCCATTTCAGAGAAATTTTCCCCTCCTGGAACTAGGTTTTTTTCTTGCAAAGAAAAATCCAAATCATATTTAGATTCTAGGCATCTCTAACAGTTCTAATGGTTGTTTGAATGTCCCATTATGATACACAAGCAAGTTAAATGCATTTATAACACTGTATTTGAGAGTATCAAGCATGTATTGAAATTTCCCCTTTTTGGGCATTCACGCGCAAATTTTCCCCTACCTATGGGCCCTGACCGCCTTCCCCTAAAATTAAAAATAAACACTGGACCAGGAACCATGTTGTTCTCTAATAGCTTCACCATGATCTGCATATGAGAATAACATGGATCCAGGTCAGGCTGCTAGTATGCACAGCATGATCTTGAAACATGACTGTCTCAAATGCTATAAGGGATGTTTTTCCAGATCCCGGCTCATTTTCGTTGTATAATTTCAGACATGGTAGAAATACACTAGACCTCACTCTATCAGTCAGATTTTCTAATCTGGCCAACAATGCTAAACTAGAGCTTGTAAAATGTGAAAGATCGCGGGCAGAGAGTGACGTTGTTATCGCCCTACAGCTAGAGAATGGGGAACGACTTCAGTACACATTTAAACCAGGCACAACATTGTGGGATATATTACAACATTGTGAAACAGTCACAGATAGGTAGGTCTTTAAATCTTTGTCTAATTTAGCCAACAATGCTAAACTAGAGCTGGTCAAATGTGAAAGATCGCGGGCAGAGAGCGACGTTGTTATCGCCCTACAGTTAGAGAATGGGGAACGACTTCAGCACACATTTAAACCAGCCACAACATTGTGGGATATATTACAACATTGTGAAACAGTCATAGATAGGTATGTCCTTTACTCTTTGTCTAATCTAGCCAACAATGCTAAACTAGACACAACATTGTGGGATATATTAATACATTATGAAACAGTCACTGATAGGTATGTTCTTAACTCATTCTGAAAATTTACATTTTTTCATTGAAAACAAGGTGGAAAATGAAGAAATTGTTTGTGACATTTTGATTTTCTTTTTTGGAAGAAAATAATGTGGGAAATGAAGAAATTGCTTGTTACAAGCAATTTCTTCATTTACCACATTGTTTTCAACCAAGATTGTGAAAAAAGGTAAAATCATCCAGAGTAATTTCTTTATTCCCATATTGTTTTCTACCCCTATTCAATCAATTACTGTATTTTCAACATTATTTTTACCCAGCCAGCAATACAAAAATTGTAAAATTTGATAATTTTGGACATGACACTTTGTCAGAATTTCTAATGCTAAACTAGAACTTGTCAAATGTGACAGATCGCGGGCAGAGAGTGACGTTGTTATCGCCCTACAGCTAGAGAATGGGGAACGACTTCAGCACACGTTTAAACAAGACACAACATTGTGGGATATATTACAACATTGTGAAACAATCACAGAGAGGTATGTCTTTAAATCTTTGTTTAACCTAGCCAGCAATGCTAAACTAGAGCTAGTCAAATGTGAAAGATCGCGGGCAGAGAGTGACGTTGTTATCGCCCTACAGTTAGAGAATGGGGAACGACTTCAGCATACATTTAAACCAGAAACAACATTGTGGGATATATTACAACATTGTGAAACAATCACAGATAGGTGTGTCTTTAACTCTTTCTGAAAATTTACATTTTTTAGTAGAAAAAAAAAAGAAATTGTTTGTGACATTTTCTTCGTCTTTCTTGGAAGAAAACAATGTTAGAAATGAAGAAATTGCTTGTCACAAGCAATTTCTTCATTTTCCACATTGTTTTCTACCCAGAAAGTGAACAATATGTAAAAATGGTCTCAAAAAAATACTTTATTTCTTCATTTTCCACGATAGTTTTTACCCAGAAAGACAAAAAATGTAAAGTTTCATATCTTGGACATGACACTCTCAGTCAGATTTTCTAACCTAGCCAACAATGCTAAACTAGAGCTAGTGAAATGTGAAAGATCGCGGGCAGAGAGCGACGTTGTTATCGCCCTACAGTTAGAGAATGGGGAACGACTTCAGCACACATTTAAACCAGCCACAACATTGTGGGATATATTACAACTAGGGATGGCAACGGTTAACCGGGTAACCGGTAAATCGATCGAATGACCGATTAACCGGTTAGAAAATCGGTAACCGATTACTCGATCATCATTTTCAGAAAACTGGAATTTTGTGAAAACAAGAGTAAAGCGTTATCATAAAGACGCTTCAAAACACATTGCATGCATATTTACATATCGGACAGTGGGGAATATTGCTGGTCACAGTTTGACAGATTTATACAATCACTTCAAGTGGCAGATTATCGTGATAAGCTAATTAATTGCCGGTAATAAACAATAACATGTTGTAGGCCTGTTTGGTTTGTTTTACTATGCATTTCAGAATAATTAATCGAACCAATCACGTGCGATTGGAAGCAAGGTTGCGTTTCCAACAAGTTTATATGTATTTTTTGTAATTTTCAAACTTGCCGCACAGAACACTTATTATCACCGTAAACATTCAAATGAGTCAAGTCCGATCTTTAGCTGCGTTTATTAAATACTACGATCATGCATATCTCGCGCATCGATCATCCGAATCGTCCACTGTAAGTTTCACCTGGCTATGTATTATTGTCTAAGATCGGCGGTTAACCGGTTAACCGATCGGAAAAATGAACGATTAACCGGTTAGTAATTCTGCTAACCGTTGCCATCCCTAATTACAACATTGTGAAACAATCGCAGATAGGTATTTCCTTAACTCTTTCTGAAAATTAACATTTTCTTATCATAAGTTGGAAAATAAAGAAATTATTCCTGACATTATCAATATCTTTCTGGAAAAAAAAAACAATGTAGGAAATAAAGAAATTGCTTGCAACAAGCAATTTCTTCATTTTCCACATTGTTTTCTACCCAGATCTATTGTGAAAAAAATGTTTAATTGTCACAAGCAATTTCTTCATTTTCCGTACTGTTTCCTTCTCTGATGCAACTAATGTCTTCATTTTCCACATTGTTTTCTATCAAGAAAGACAAAAAAATAATTGACATTTTACATTCACAAGAACCGTAACTCTGCCGATCAAATTCTTGGAGTTATTGCCCCTTGTTTTCGACAAAACTCTTGTATCCATGGACAAATGTAGAGGCGGGGTATTTTAATACCTCTAGTGATAGGTTTCTAGTTTTTTAGCTCACCTGAGCACAAAGTGCTCAAGGTGAGCTATTGTGGTCGCTTTTGTCCGTCGTCCGTCCATCTGTCCGTCTGTCCATAATTTGTTGTTACCACTCTAGCATCCACAAATATTGACCAATCTTGACCAATCTTGGTCCAAACATGTATGACCATAAGTTCTTCGACAAGTTTGATTTTGGGTCAGATCGGATCAGGAAGTCAGGAGTTTATATGTACCCTTGAATAACAAAAATAGCTAGTTTCGACTTTGTTACCACCCTAGCATCTACAAATATTGACTAATGAAGCCAAAACTTGGCCACAATGTTATTAACCTTAAGATCTTGGATGAGTTTGATTTTCAGTGTCATCGGAGCAGGAAGTCCGGTGTTATGTGCCCTTGAACGTCAAAAATGGCTAGTTTTGACTTTGTTACCACTCTAGTATCTACAAATATTGACCAATCTTAACCAAACTTTGTCAAAATATGTATGACCATAAGTTCTCAGATGAGTTCGATTTTGAGTCAGATCGGACCAGGAAGTCCGGAGTTATGTGCCCTTGAATTTCAAAAATGGCTAGTTTTGACTTTGTTACCACTCTAGCATCTACAAATAGTGACCAATCAAGACAAAACCTTGCCACAATGTTGGTAACTATAAGATCTTGGATGACTTCGATTTTCAGTGTGATAGGAGCAGGAAGTCTGGAGTTATGTGCCCTTGAATTTGACAAAATTGATGTTTTTGACTTTGTTTACACTGTAGCATCTACATTTATTGACTAATCAAGACAAAACTTTGCCACACTGTTGGTGATCATAAGATCCTTGATGAGTTAAATTTTCAGCTTGATTTGGCCAGAAAAACAAGAGTTATTGGCCCTTTAATTTCATAAAATTACCATTTTCGACTTTTTTTTTCTCTCTAACAAACAAATATGGACCAATCATTATAAAGACACAACTTGGTCGCACTGTTGGTGACCATAATATCTTAAATGTTTTAATTTGTCAGATTGATTGGACTAAAAAATCAGAGTTGTGTGCCCTTGACGGTTACAGAATTGCCGTTTTCGACTTTGTTTTCTCTCAAACAGCAATAAATATTAACTAATAAAAAAAAACTTGGTCATAATATTGATGAGAATTTCTTTATTAGAACAGAGTTATGTGACCTTTACTGTGACAAAATAGTTGTTTTCTTCCACTTTGTTTTTACTGTAACAGCTACAAATATTGATCATTCAAGATTATGAAAGCAGTTTTCAGCTAGATCATAATCTCGCATCTTAAATTATGTGCTCTTGAACTTGAAAACATTGGGACTTTCATTCTATCTAGGTGCAGGTGAGCGATTATGGACCATCATGGTCCTCTTGTTCTCTAATCTGGCCAACAATGCTGATCTAGAGCTACTTAAGCGTGAGAGATCCACCACTGCATCCTGTTTGTATTTATATAATTGAAGAAGTGTGTTGGAGAAACATTACTCAAAACAATTTATGAATTACAGACATAATTGATACATTGATTTGTTTACAGTAAAGCGAATGGACTGTTGACCGGTGTTTTGTCAGTACTGAAAACATTTATCATTTATCAGCATTTTCTACTTTTCCCTTCTTTAATGTCAAGAGCTTTCCTTATGGTACATGTAGAAAGAAGCATTGTTAGTAAGGAATTGATAAATTGTAAAAATGATTAATTCATTATTTGTTTACAGTAAAGTAGAAGGACAGTTGACCGGTGTAGATAATTCTGTTTCACCAGCCCTGCATCCTGTGTGTATTTATATGACTGAAGAGGTGTGTGGTGAAACATTGCTCAAACATACACAACTGAGGAAACTTGGTCTTGTGGGAGGCAAGGCAGTAATCAGGTTGGTATCTTTATTCAAATATAAGATGAGAGGTTTGTTATGTAAAAAGAGGTGTGCCATAGCACAGTTGGTAGCGCATCTGCCTCTCACTTGAGAGGTCCAGGGTTTGATACCTGGTCTCGGTAAATTTCCTTCTTACAAAATTGTCACTCACCAATGGTTTGATAATTGTTGACCTATGTGTGCGAGCAGCTGTAGCCTTGGTAAGGATGTTGTGGTAGTGCTGGTATGACAAACAACAAGAATCCATGATAAGGTGCTCCAGCCTCCCTGATATGAGCATAGATGTTGAAAACAGTATTAAACCTTAATAAAATCAAATTAAATTATGATAAAAATCATGATGCCCTGCACTGGGTTTGATAACCGGCAGTGGTAAACCGTCTTTCTGCAACTTGTATCCTACAAAATTTAATGTTTGAATAATCATAAATCAGCTGGAGGCTCAGAGAGGATGTTATGGTTGTGCTGGCGAGAAAAATGATAGATGCTAAATGCTCCAGATTCTGCATCATGACCAGAACATGAAAAAATTGTTTCAAGTTCATTCATCTGTATATTTGTTCTATATTGTTGTTAATTAATGCCTTTCTTCCTATGCTTCAGATACGCTAAAAGACCAATCAATGAAAAAGCCATACAAGAATCACAAAAGTTAGCAAAAGAAGCATTGCAGAAAGAAGAAAAATTAGCCAAAAGACAAACATCGCAGAATGAAACAGACAAGGTCTCCCAGTCTACATCATCCAGCTCAAAACTTTCAGTGACAGAGTCCCAGTCTACAACAATCATGGAGACACAGTCTGGCGCCAAAATTGTCACATCTACCAGTAACCTGATATCTGACGGAAAATCAGAAACTGCGACAATCTCACTTAACATTAACGTAAATATCCAGAATGATAATAAACCTGTGGTGCAAGACACGGATCGGACTGCTGTTGAAGAACCTGCGACGAAGATGGTAAAGACAGATCATGATCAGACTGCCGATCCGGATCTGTCAGAGCCGATGGAAGTGGAGCATGCTGATGGGATGGAATCTGTGATGGAGACTGAAGATTCAGTTAAGGAACCTGCTCAAGATCCTGGTATGATATTGATAACCGTTGTCCTTTTGGTTAGAACAAACTCTCAATTTAAGAGCCATTTCAATCGGTTTGTTCAATTTTTTTCCCACATTTATTGAGTAGAAAGCAGGCAGTGTAGACTAAGATCAGGCTGCACATCTGTGCAGGCTGATCTTTGTCTATACTGTCTGCCAATACTGTGGTCAAAACAGGATTATGACACAAACAGTATGAGAATAGTTAACCTATTCAAATAGTTAACAGAAAATTTTGAAGAAAATGTAAAAAGTGCTCATTCTGTAAAAGGACTTGCTCAAGATTCAGGTATGATATTGTTAATGAACTTCAGCTGAAATTCCAGAACATTTATTGATTCATTTTATGAGTCATCTCATTGATTGCATTTCATAAAAGAATTCAAATGCTACCTGCTAAAAATGATTTTCATAACTGACGATTCCAGAAATCTGAAAATGTCCTTCATATTTTAAAATATCACAGCATTTTGGATCTATAAATTGCCATTGGTAACAAAACACAAACTGAAATAAGACGAATCATACCTATGTAGCAATAATTTTAAAATTTATCAAAATGTCATTTCTGTCTAAGTTTCAGTAAGACAGACTCAAGCCGAAGCAGCACAAAGTATCAGAGATCTCAACATTCCTGGTTTAGAAGTGTTCACACCTCAAGATTTTCTGGATCTACCTCCTGACCAACAACAAGTAAGAAATGATAGTTCTAGGTTGTTTGAAAATTATGTTTCAAATTTTCTCATAGACAATGTGTTTACATAAAATTTTGGTTGGTCATCAATTACTTTTTAACAGCTGATTTTTTTTTTAAAAAAAATCTATCACATCCATTTAATATTTGACATATTTCAATGGCATTCTCTGCTTCAATACCAAATTCAAAGTGGTCAAGTATTAACCCATTACCAGACCATAAAATGTTGGATTGGTCCAAATTCAAAGATGTTGCAGACAACAATTTTAAGTCAATGAAATTTTACATTTTTGGGTAGAAAAAATGTGGTAAATGAAGAAATTGCTTGTCACAAGCAATTTCTTCATTTTCCATGATGTTTTCCTAAGCCATTATCTTGTAGGGAGTCAAAAACAGTTACTGTGTGGGAATGGGTTAACATAATTAATGATGATTTTCTGCAGCTGTTGTGTTACATGATTCCCTGTCATGCAAATTGCAGGTTGCCCAGCAACTAGCAGCTGCATTGTTACCAAGGTTACTTCAGAAACAAGGTCAAGGTCAGTCTCAAACAGGGAAGAAAAAGGAGAAACAAAGAGCCCTGCCTCCAGCACAAACAGGGTTTGCTGACTTTAAGGTAAGAGAATAATCAGAGCTCCAGATAAGAGGGGATGAAGACTTTCTAACTTTTATATTTCAAATCCAAACCCTATGTTGTGGGTGTGTGTGTTGATGATAGTTACCGCCCTTGATGAGAGGTCGCACGGTTTCACAGTGCTAAGACAATTTATTAATTTTTGAACGCTGAAGACTATTTCGTCGTGCGTATATACTCCAAACAACACAGTTTTGGTCGAGGTAACATTCGTAGCAGTAAATATGGGTGGACCAAGCACGAGAAGCAGCACAAATGGCGAACAAGGTGAAAGTGGCCACGTCAACAAGAAACATGGCGGCCATAGCGGCCAAAATGGACACAAACAGAAGCAGCCTAAAGGAGCCCCAGTAGCCTCAACTTCGGGAAGCGAAGCCCCAAATCCAGCAAAAAGGCAACGTCATTCTACAGGTGGGACATACACTCCTTCAAAGCCCACTTCTAAAACTAGCTCACCTATGCAACCCCCAATGAAAAAAACTGACTTTGAAAAGCTAAGCATAGATGACAAACTGGTGACTATCTTTGACATGATTTCGGTTACTAACAGCCTTTCACATAGAACATCAAATTTAGAGCACAGAGTAGGAAATTTGGAGGATAACAGCTATGAGTCTAAACGCCGCATCAAAACCCTCGAATATAGGAGCATAGATACTGAGGCGAGAGCTAGGCGGCTAAATCTAATATTTCGTGGTATTAGAGAACACGGTCAAGACGAAGATTGTGAACACTTGGTTAAGCAATTGTTACAAGACGAGCTTCAACTCGATAATGTCGGCGAAATCCATCTTCAAAGAGTTCATCGTTTAGGTGCCCCGTCGAGGACCCCTGCACTTGACCCAGTTATGAGCCGACCAATTATAGTCTGTTTCCTATTAGAACGTGACCTAAACAAAGTACTCGCCAATGCCAACAAACTGAAAGGAAACAAAACATACAGTATTAATCGAGATTACCCGCAGGAAATAGTGAAAGCGCGATCACGTCTCTGGTCTAGATTTAAGGATGAGAGGGATAACAACCCTCCCAAATCCATATATATAGCCTATCCAGCTAAGTTGATTGTGCGGGGAAAGGTCGTTCAGGATGAGTTCCCAGATTGGAACAAAGTACTCAAAGTACCGCGTGTCCCGAATTCACAATACAACAATGAGACTATCATAGGTCCCCCAAAACAATCTGAAGACGACCGACTCGAATCAGACGACGACCAATCTGTATCGTCAAATAGCGATGGAGAGCAGCCGATGGAATCGACACCTATTAGCCACAATGAATAGGACGTACTGGGAGGCACTAGGCCTAACAATGTAGTAGGTCAAAGTATAAACAATGACAATCAACATTCTACAGAAGAACCATACAAACAAAAGCTTTCAATAGGTTCTTTAAATGTTTGTGGTCTCAAGAGACGAGCAAATTTCCCAGAATTTGTTGAACTAGTCGAAAATTATGATATTTTCTGTGTTATTGAAACAAAAATGGATAAATATGACATTGTGGAAATTCCTAATTATACTTTCATAAATGCGCCCAGGAAACAGAAATTCAAACGAAAGTCTGGTGGCCTGGGTGCGTTTATCAAAGATGAGTTAGTAGACAAAATAGACGTGTTAGAGTCGGATAATGAATATGTATGCTGGCTAAAATGCAAAGTAGAAGAAAATGCTGAGTTAGCAGAAATTATTATTGGTATTGTTTACATACCGCCTTTTGCATCCCGTTTCTATAATAATGATTTCTTTGAAATGTTTACTAATGAAATTTCTGAAATGAGCTCTAAGTATGATCACACATTCCTATGTGGTGATTTTAATGCTCAGACAGGAAATCTAGCAGATTACACAACAGATGATGACTTTTCCTCAAATTTCTTTGATTTTGATGATGAAGTTAATGTCTTTGTTAGCCAAAAGGCTGTAATGCAAAATCATAAAATTAAAGTAGAAAGAAGGTCATTAGACAACAAAAGAAATAATCATGGATATAAAATAATTGAAATGTGTAAAAATAATAACCTAAACATTGTCAATGGTAGAACAGGCTTGGATATTCCTGGACATATGACATTCAAAAATGTATCAGTGATAGATTATTTTATTGCATCAATAGAAGCATTCTGTCTTATTGAAAATTTCAGCATAAAAGAAGTAGACTCGCTTTTTTCTGATGGACACTCAATTTTAGAGTGCACAATAAATGTCTCTTTCAGGCAGAATAAAACATCTTTTAAAGTCAAAACAAGCCATAATTGGAATAATGAAACAAAACATCTATACAACGAAAACATCTCTAACACTGAAATTGACACGATATTAAGAAATCTGCAAGCTGATAATGACTCAATTATAGAACAAAAACAATATAATCTTGATAATATAGTAGATAAATTAGCAAAAATTTACATACAAAGTGCAGAAAGAACATTCCCTGTTAGAAATAAATATAAATCAAACAACAAAAATCACAAACCATGGTTTGGCTGGGATTGCAAAAAAGCAAAAAAGATATACAATAAAGCTAGAAAAAAATTTAGCAAAAATCCAAATGCTGAAAATAGATCAAATCTCTACTCAAAAAGTAAAACTTATAAAAAAACAATGAATAAATATATAAATAGATACAAAAGAGCAAACGAAAATAAATTAAGAAAACTGGAAAGCCAAAATCCTAGAGATTATTGGAAATATCTTAAATCTATTGATAACAAGAGATCTGGTGAAATACCAAGTATTGACTCCCTATTTGAACATTTCAAAAACTTGAGCAATGATGATACTCATACTCATGATAATGCAATTATCCCTGATAATGTAAACATGAGTGATGATAATGAATTAAATTCACCTATAAGTATTTCTGAAATTAAAAAATGCATAAAAAATCTTAAAAATAATAAAGCCCCAGGATTAGATGGAATCATTAACGAATACATTAAATTCTCCCAAGAAAAACTATTACCAGTTTATAGTGCTATTTTTAACTATATATTGAGCCATGGCTTATTCCCAACAAACTGGTCACTAGGATCCATAATACCCATATATAAAAGTAAGGGAGATAAAACAGATCCAAATAATTACCGCCCTATTACCTTGTTAAGCTGTGTCAGTAAATTATTTACATCAATATTAAATGAAAGGCTGAATAAGTTCATTGAATCAAATGGAATTCTATGTGAAAATCAGGCAGGCTTCAGATCAGGCTATTCAATAACAGATCATATTTTCACACTTAGTTCCTTAATTGAACTCTATAAATTTCAAAAGAAGCAACTTTTTTGCTGCTTTATTGATTTCTCAAAGGCTTTTGACTCAGTTTGGAGGGTGGGACTATGGTCAAAATTGATTAATTCTGGAATTAATGGAAAATTTATTACTCTAATACAAAACATGTATAACAATATTAAATCATGCATCTCAAGTAACAAAGACAAGTCAGATTTTTTCTCAATTAACTGCGGAGTCCGTCAAGGCGAAAATCTCTCACCCATACTTTTCTCGCTTTACCTCAATGATGTAGAAGACTTTCTGAGATCAAACTCTATTGAGGGTGTCACATTGCAACATCATGACTTAAATACATACTTTAAGATACTAATATTACTGTATGCAGATGACACTGTATTATTTGCTGAAGACAATAAAAAACTTCAATCAACCCTCAATACATTTCAACAATACTGTAACGAATGGAAACTAAACATAAATATTGATAAAACAAAGGTAATGATCTTTGGCAAGCAGAACAAAAATTACTCCTTTTATCTAGATAATAAACAAGTGGAAATTGTTAAATCTTATAAATATCTAGGGGTGCATTTCACACCATCAGGCAATTTTCTGAAAAATAGAAAAAATCTCATGCAACAAGCAACGAAAGCCATGTTTTATCTATATAGAAGAATTAATAATCTTGACCTGCCAGTTGATTTAATATTTAAACTTTTTGATAACACAATATTACCAATATTAACTTTCTCATCAGAGACATGGGGATATGAAGACAATAAAATTTTAGAAAGAATACACTGTTCATTCATTAAAAAGGTTCTAAAGCTGAAACTGAGTACACCGAATTATATGCTTTATGCAGAAACTGGCCGGTACCCTATAGATATTACTATAAAATCTAGAATGATAGGTTATTGGACACGGTTATTGAATGGAAATAGAAATAAATTATCATATATTATCTACAGCTTAATACTCAACACTCCAAACTTTCAAAGTAAATGGATCAACAAAATTAAAAGCATATGCTCAGAAATAGGACGCCCTGATATCTGGCTTAATCAAGATGCATCAGTACCAACAAATACAAAGATTTTAGTTAAAAACACTTTGCAAGACCAGTACCTACAGCACTGGAATAGCCTATTGCAAAATTCTAATAAGGGTAAAAACTATAGTCTCTTCAAAGAGTCAATCTGCTTTGAAAAATATCTCACAACTCTAAAAAAGTCAGATTACTTAAACCTAATTAAATTCAGAACTGCTAACCACTATTTGCCAGTTGAAACAGGAAGATGGAATGATATAGAAATACACCAGAGAAAATGCAATTTATGCACATTAAATGATACTGGAGATGAACTACACTATTTATTGAAATGTTCCTACTTTTCTGATCAAAGATCTATACTCATTAGACCATACTTCTTTAAAAAACCAAACATCTTAAAATTCAAAAATCTAATGAACTCTAAATCTCCAAAGGAGCTGAAAAATCTCTCCACTTTTATTAAATTGATCCTAAATCACTTTAAGAACAACCACTAGCTATGAGTTTATCTTTCATTACAGTCAATAGATCTATATCCCTTCCTTTTATCTGATTGGTGCAACACAGTGGTATGTGCTTAAAGTACTACTGCACTAACATTTATGCACACTAAGTACATTGCTGAACTATCACAGTATCTCTATGAGGAAAACTCATCATCCAATTATCTTTTCCAATTATGTTTTCAAAAATAACTTCCGAAAATATCTAAGTAGGTCATGCCCTATTACCACATGGTAATCATGTGGACTGCGGATGACATTACCTTAACCGATGACCATGTCTAAAGACAAATTCTGTGTATGATGAGGCTTGTGGAATATTGTGACAGAGGGTGAAAAAGCTGGTCATCAACAATTTCTTCTTCTGCCTCAATGTTTCCCAAGCTTCACATTTTATATGCATTACTATATGGCTGCTGCATTACTGCATGTGAAAGAATAAAGTTAAACTAATTTAGTGTACATATCCAAATAGTTAAGTAAGCTTAATACAGTGCAAAACTGGTGTAAAAGCAAATAAACCCAATTTGAATTTACAACATTTTTGCACTGACTGGGGTTTAAAATTTATAATGTATGGTGAAAGAGTTAATTAACTCTTTATATACAATGTTAATGATTAGTTCTTTCCTCTATGTACATATCTAAATAGCTAAGTAAGCTTTATAAGGTGCAAAACTGGTGCAGATGCAAATGAACTCCATTTGAATTTACAACAGCTTTGCATTGACTGGGGTACAAGTTGTTTTAAAAATTCTTGTAATGCAGACATAAACCGAACTTTACTCCTCCATCCGTCCCTTTTCTTGCCATTTTGTTTCGGGTAAGAGGGACAAGGGTGGATAGGCAGAAGTATTAGTAGTCATGTGATCACACAATGATGTCATTATATACGTCACGAGTTGTGACGTATCTAATCGTTCTCGGCTTGATCGCTCGCGAGTGAGGACATGATTTTATGCTCTGTGTAATGGAAGAAAAATTGGACAATTTTATTGACTGTGTGAACAGGAGATTCGCCGCATTGGAGGCGAATATTGATGGATTAAATCGTGATCGTTCGGAGGAACAACAAAGGGCATCTAGGGGCCCGCATTTAGCTCAGGACTTTGAGCCAATTGACAGCCACACCGAAAACAGCCACGTGGCTTCCAGCTCCGTGCCAATTGCCGGCGCCACTGGAACGGCAAATCCGGATATTCAAGGGGAATATCAGTCGATTAGAGACGCTCTAGCCAGAATCCAGTTACCAGCGGATCTTAGATTGAATGATTCCCGTCAGGGCATTCGGCGTGCAGACCAGCCTGTGTACAATGTGATCGCAAAATGTGGACGGTATAACGAAACACTGTTGAAGTTTTTAACTACGCTCGAACCGGGCAAGCCAATTTCACAGGACGCTCTGGATCAGTTATTTGTGATTACACAGGCTCAGGGACGTTATCTACAGGACGAATATGCGTCATTAGTTGTCAGTTCTCAATTTGACAATAACACTTCGAAAATATTTCGAGCTCTTCAGAAGAATACGTCTGGTTTGAACCCATCGGCGCTCGACACTCTTCGATCGGCTGCATCACTTGCTGCAGTCGCACGGCCAGCTCAGTCTGGTCAATCTCGGGAATCCGGACAATCCCGAGGAGGATTTCGTGGACGTTACCGCGGGGGCCACGGAAACAACCGAAATCAGGACGTTTTCCAGTCATTGACAAACAGAAACTTTCCTAAGAAACCGAACGCGGGTGTAGAAGACGAAGATTAAATAGGATTCTAATCATAGATTATTTGTGTACTGTGTTAATTTAGTGAAAGTTTACTAGGATATTAAATCTAGCTTGGGTTTGATTAGATCTATTCTGTTACCAGGTAAATAAACTAGTTTATTTAATGTAAACATTTTCATTCATGTCTAGATCTATATAAGAACTTTTCAATTAGCATTTGTTTCTTCCCATGTGTCAGTCTAAGCTAGGTAGTTGTTCGACGGCCTGGGAACAAATTAATGCCCCAGCATATGTTCTAGACTGGGTTAAACATGGGGTGCCAATCCCTATAGTAGAAAGAGAAATACAATTTGAATTGAAGAATCACAAACTTGATTTAATACAGACTGCATTCGTTGACAAAGAAATCAATCGTTTGTTGCTTCAGGGTTATATAGAACATTGTGACTACAGGCCAGTATGTGTTAGCCCTTTGGGTTGTGTGCCGAAAAAGAACAACAAATTCAGACTAATTACAGATTTAAGACAGCTTAATTCTCATTGTAGTGTGCCTAAATATAGAAATGATGACATTAGAGAGGCAGTGAAAATAATAAAGCCACAGGACTATTCCATTACCGCTGATATTAAAGACGGTTTTTATCATATCCCAGTTGACGCCAATTATAGAGATTATCTCGGCTTTCAGTGGAAGGGAGACTACTTTCGTTGGGCAGTCCTTCCGTTCGGCTTGAGTTGTTCATCTTATTACTTTAATAAGTGTTTACGACCAGTTGTGACCTATTTACGTTCTCTTGGTGTCCGGGTATCGATTTTCGTCGACGATTTTTTATTATCGGCGGAAAGATCTTGGATAACTGATCACACAGATTTATTACTTCATACCTTGCAAGATTTAGGATTTAGCGTGAATTTTGAAAAATCCCAATTAAATCCTACGCAGGACGTAGTCTATTTAGGTTATAGAGTTATTACTTCAGGGAAACGAGTAATTGTTAGAGCTCAGGGCACACGAGTCGCCGCTTTAAAGCGCTCAATTCGGAAAGCACTCACAAAAGATTACATCAAAGCTCGACATTTAGCTCGTATTTGTGGAAAGTGTATCTCCGTGGCCTGGGTCGTTACTCCCGGTAAGCTTTTTCTCCGACAGGCTTACAGATTACTAGGAACTCGGTCTTCCTGGGAAGATAATTTATTATTGACTGCCGGTGTCAAAGAAGAGCTTAGGTGGTGGATTGAATCTGCTTCTATTTGGAATTCACGCGAAATATGTACGCAGTCCGTTCAGGCACAAGTGATAACCGACGCGTCCGCATTGGGTTGGGGCGCGATATGGGAAGATCAGATTGCTTCCGGAGATTGGAATCGGCGTATATCATACCAGTCGTCAAACGAGAGGGAGCTTCTCGCTATTCTTATGGCACTAAAAGCATTTTCGACATTTCTGCGCGGAAAGAGAGTTCAATTCTTAACGGACAATATATCCGCTGCGGCGTATATCAATCAAGGGTGGATAGGCAGAAGTATGAAATATTAGCCTTAATCAAACTCAATTAACCCTTTCCCAATTATCAGAAAACTAGACTGTTCCAACTCTCCAAAAAGTTAAAAATGACAACATGGGAGACTAATATAAAATGAAGATACTAACTCTTGATTTGACATAGAGAATATACAAGCAATTATGGCAAAAGTCTGATTATCAGCAATTTTTGCTTGAATTGCTTGAATGTTTCCTATGAAGTAAAAGTACTACCTGGGAAATTAAAACTATGTCTTGTTTGGGAAAGGCTTTTAAAATGAGATGCCATTACCCGTCATCTAAATATCATGCACTGTTTAGTTACCCCATTCACTTTATGGTTAAAGAGGTAAGACAAAGTCCAAAGCAAATCCATTGATATCACATTACGACCAGTCCCTAAAATTTTGTACAGTATAGAAATGCAGCCTGATTACCGTTATTTGTGAAATGACCCAAATGAAATTGAAACACTTACGGCTGGCAAAGAAACTGAAATCCAACAAGTCATCTGTTTGGCACTTAATTATTTGACACAACATGTACAGTTCTGAAGGAATCATCACTTTAAACAATTATATCCAGATCATTTATATACAGATCGCATAAAATCCAAACTTTCATTCCTGAGATCTCAACAAAATCCACGCGTGCTGTTGGGAAACTAATTATAAACCTGACCTAGTTTGTCTAGACTAACCACGTGACATGTGACATAATGATCACATGACTAATCAGCTGACCTATAGTCTTTTTCTTTTTTTCTTTCCTTATGCAGACTGGATGACTAGACTGGAATCCGTTAATCATAGACTGGTTAGTGGATTGCAGCCCTCTCATACAGTAAGATAAAAAAAATATTAAGAAATCAAAAAAGAATATTACAAAGAAACAGTGTCTACCCTGCTCGATCCTCTCCTCAAGGCATGATATGATCAATTTTAAATTCACTTGTTATTAATGTTCATGTATTTACCAGTTGTAAATTTGAACAAATAAAAGATATTGTCTGTCTGTCTGTCTGTCTGGGTACTCATTTGAATCGTCTCGATGAGACGATACAAATGAGTACCCACAACATAGGGTTTGATGAACAATAGCAGAATTATTGCAGTTTGAAAATTCATCACCCCCTCTTATCTGGTGCTCTGAGAGTTTAATCATGAAAAGAAATATGAATAGTGCACAGTACCATTACAAAATTTGTAGACCTCCATTTTATGAATGTTTAATAATAGATAAAAATAAAGTTATGAAAGAAAAATACTGATTATTACTTTGACTTGTTTCCTGTCATAATGTTTTCATAATTTCTAGCCACTCTGATAGGCAGCACAGACTCAGAGAAGCTTGCACATTTGTAATTGTTTTCTACACTTCTTCATCACATTAATGTACGTTTCAATGATGGCTCTGTGCGAAACAGTTGTTACTGTCTTTTAACATATAGGCAGTTACAACCATTTTGCGCTGAGCCATCAAGGACCTCTATGGATAAGGCGAGAAATCTCCCTAAAAGGCTCAGCTCGATGGGTTTATTTTCAAAACTTACAAATTGAGAAACAAAATTAGGCGTTATGTTTAGATAGATAAATAAATGAAATTAAAATTGATTTATGCCATTTAGAAATTTCTGTAGATGTAGATAACTCTTGATTTTTGTACCCACTTAAATGTTTTCATTTTCTTATACTACAGGTGTCCGGTATTCATGAACGTAAAATAATGTTTCTTTTTGTTTTATTTCCAATTCATTCTCTACAGATACAAGGATAAATGGTGTTGACATCATATCGAAGAATTGGTTTTGTCCGTAGTGCGCATGTGCATCATTGAAATAACTTTAAAAACACATTTTCCCGCCAAAAACCGAGGAATACCTACCTTCTCTGGGCTGACGAACATCGTTCCCCCCTTGACCCAGCTTCCCTCTGACATATGTAGTGTCACTTGACCATAGACTTTCTTGGTAAAAAGGATTTCCTGGGTCACAGGGTGGAATGTACTTTTATACTAAAATAGTGCTCATATACCAATTGCCATATTTTTGGCGGGAAGATTTCGCCTTTAAGCTCGTTTCAATGATGCGCATGCACATTAAGGACAAAACAAAAGCTGGTATATGATTTCATCACCAATTGTCCTTACATTCACAGAAAAACTTTTGCTCATAAAATCATAGAAAACTTAATACTGGTTAAATGAATACCGATGGGGTAAGAAAATGTAATTTTGGGGGTAGGTACAAAAACCAAGTGTTATCTGTACATGTCGAATCTGTTTGATAATACAAAATCAGTTTTCATATGATTTAGGTATACATCTAACAATACAGCTCGAAATAGTTATCAATTTGTATGTTTTGAAAATTGACTTTTCCATTTGATCCTTTTAGGGAGATTTCTGGCCTTATCCATAGAGGTCCTTTGTGCATTATTTGTTTGATTCTTTCAGTTTCCAGAAGCTACAAAGGGACAGAAACTGTACAAGAATGAGTTGAAGTAAGTGAAATTTTGAGACTTGAGGGAAGAGAATAAATTGCTAATCATTATTTAATTTCTACCTTAACCCTTTCCCAAACAAGACCTGGTTTTGACGTTCCTAATAGAAAAGGCTTGGGAAAACATCGAGACAAAAGAAGAAACTGCTGATAACCAGCAGTTTCTCCTTTTGTCTCAATATTTTCTGTGCCATATTTTACACAAATTCTATCTGTTATAACTTCCATTTTGTCATTTTTGGCAGTTTTTGAAGTGGATCACCCTAAAATATTGCCATTTGGGAAAGGGTTAACCTGAATATTTTCTTTGCCATATTGTGCACTTATCCTATCTTTATGAACATCTATTTTGTCTTGTCCAGCAGTTTTCATTTGAGTGACCCCCCTTTCATTTTGTTGTTTGGGAAAGAGTTATCACACAGTCACACCTTTTGACGCCAAGAAAGTAAAGACTTTAGAAAACATTAGGGAATATGAAGAAATTGCTCGTGACAAGCAATTTCCTCATTTCCCTCCAATGCTTTCTACACAGAAAGACAAGCAATTTCCTAATTTCCCTCAATGCTTTCGACACAGAAAGACAAAAAATGTATTATTTTATTCAAATATTTTTCGTCTGCAACATCTTTGAATTTGGAAAAGTCTAATATTTAGCCATTTTGAAATGGGTTAAAAGTGTTTATTACTAATTAACCCATTACTGCACAGTGACGCCTTTTGCCTCCATTAAAGAAAAGGCTTGGGAAAACATTGTGGAAAATGAAGAAATTGCTTGTGACAAGCAATTTCTTTATTTTCCACGTTTTCTACCCCAAAAGACAACTAAACTTTAAATTTCATTCATTTGAAAATGTCGTCTGCAACATCTTTGAATTTGGAAAAGCTTAAAATTGTATGGTCTGGTAATGGGTTAATTGTCCATATACTTTCAGTGAGTACAGAAAAGAAGATTATCAGGTAGTTTACTTTATCCTATTTTAACCCATTACCACACAGTGACTCTTTTTGACTCCCTCGCAAGAAAAGGCTTGGGAAAACATTGTGGAAAATGAAGAAATTGCTTGTGACAAGCAATTTCGTCATTTTCCACAATGTTTTCTACCCCCAAACGGAGAGATTTTTTAAATTTCATCAACTTGAAATTGCCGTCTGCAACACCTTTCAAATTGAAACAGTCCAAAAGTTTACCATCTGGTTGATTCTTGCATAACAATAAACATATGTAGATGTAATTTGATCCCACTTGATCTATCATTCTGTCTGCATGCCTCATCAGTTTGATTTAGACTTGGACCGAATTCAATGAAACTACACATGTAAACTCTCTGGGTTTTTACCTAGGAAAAGTTTTCTCTTTAATTTTAGATTGCGTCCGAAAAGGGGCCTTAATATAGAAATAACTTTCTCTCTAATTTCTCCTCATCTAATAGGCAGAATTTATTGACATTTAGTACTAAAGGGATAAATCAGATGGTCTAGTCCTCTTCTATTAATAATATGTGCAGAAAATACCTTTCAAGTGAAAATGGGGCTTAATGTATGAAAGCTGAGCTCTTTCTTGTGACAAACACTTATTCGGGGAGCATAACCCATCCATGATGGCTTTTGTTTTTGATGTTATCTGTTAGTTATAGTCAAGTGCATAAAGATCTAAAAGATAATTGATTTTGGCACATTGGGATTTAGAGTTTCAAAATTTATGACAAAGTAAATCATGGCACATGAGCCAAACTTCAGTTACATACACTTTATTCTTGGTAGAGAACTTGTAAACCAAAGAACCATTTTATGTACACAGTCACAATAGTTTCACACTCAGGTTTTCATACAACCTAACAAAAAGAAACCCTGCTCCCTTTCACCAATACAGACAACAACAGTGGATGGCTTAGCGCGTAACGGTTGTAACTGCCTATATGTTTATAGGCAGTTACAACTGTTTCCCGCTGAGCCACCAAACTGATGTAATAAACAACGAAAATGATAGGCCAAAAGGCCTGCTTTTCAATAGCATGATAGCATGTCATCCATTTGTATTTGATGTTACATGAAATATAATGACAATTACTTCTCAATAATTCCATTTACAGCCATGTGAGAGAAATACCCTGGTATACAGTTTGTTGGAGAAAGAGGAAAAGGATGCTGATAATTCTGTTATTGTCAAAACAGAGGGTAAGTGTATAGAATTACTCTTGACCCTTTCACAAACGACAAAATTTTAGGATGATCCACTTCAAAAGCTGCTGCAAATGACAATATTGGTGTTGTTAAAGATAGAATTTCTTTAGAAATTAGGTAAGAAAATATTGAGACAAAAGGAGAAAATGCTGATTATCAGCATTTACTTCTTTTGCCTAAAAATTTTCTCAAGCCTTTTGTTGTAGGAACATCAAAACCAGGCCCCGGTTTCTCGAAAAAACTTAAGTACGTTCTCATGCTCAAACGTTGGAGAGTACATGTATTCCTTTGAAGTTGAGCATGTTCTCATGAGAATGTACTTAAGTTTTTTCGAGAAACCGGGCCCAGGTCTTGTTTGGGAAAGGGTTAACTTAAGTTTTGATAAACTTATTGAATATCTATATGGTACTGCATGTGCTTATGTGGAAACAGAATAGATAAGTTATTTTACTTAAGTTTATACAGGTATAATAGCCATTCACCAAATAACCATATTCTAGGGTAGTCTAATTTGATAATAGAAAGTGACACAAAAACATTGCTAACAGTTAACCCATGTAGAATATATCCATGTGATAGCATAGAAAACCTTGAAGGAAAATGCAAAAATGCTGGTTGTCAACATTGCCTTCTTTTCCTGCAATGTTTTCTAAACATGTTTCCTGTAAGATTAGATTATAAAAAAACAACACTTTTCCGGAATGGGTAAAGGAAGAGCATGATGTTCTAGTAATGACTGCACACTTTACTTAACCTTTTCCCAAACAAGACCTGGTTTTGACACTTCTAAAAAAGGCTTAGGAAGATATTAAACCTTTCCCAAACAAGACCTGGTTTTGACGTCCCTAATAGAAAAGGCTTGGGAAAACATTGAAACAAAAGAAGAATCTGCTGATAAGCAGCAGTTTCTCCTTTTGTCTCAATATTTTCTGTGCCATATTTTACACAAATCCTACCTGAAATAACATCCATTTTGTCATCTGTGACAGTTTTTGAAGTGGATCACCTTAAAATTTTGTCGTTTGGGAAAGGGTTAAGGTAATAAAGAAAATGCTAAGAGTTACCAGAATTTTCTTCTTCTGCCTCAATTTAAACCGATCCGTGAACCGACTACCTCCACATAGGGGCACGAGGAAGGGAGACTTAAAATACTATCATGGAACGTAAATGGATTAACAAAAAGTAAGAGAGAAGATAGTGACTTTGTGAAAGAATTAGTTTCTAACGACATTATTTTTCTTTACGAATCATGGTTGAAAAAAGAGTCAGACATTAATTTACATGGATTTTCTTGTTTCAATTTCTTTAGAAAGTTTCAACATAAAAGGGCTAAACGCAACAGTGGGGGAATTACCGTTTTCATTAAAAATAGCATAAAAGCTGGTATTACCATAGCTAAAAATAGATATGACACGCTTATTTGGTTGAAGCTAAAAAAAATAATTGTTTGGTTTCCCAAATGATGTATACATAGCGGGTACGTACATTTGGTGCGAAAATTCGTCTGCTTATAACATAAATGACATTGACTTATTTGATCTGTTGGAAGATGATATTAATTATTATGTCAATTTAGGCACTGTATATTTGATTGGTGACTTTAATGCTCGAGTTGGTAATGGACCACATTACGATTATATTGTAAATGATTGTAATATCGACTCTCTGAATGAAGAAGACTATGATCCAGATCAGCCACTGCAACGTAAATCGCTCGATCATGTCTGCAATGCTTTTGGACACAAACTTCTAGATCTGTGCAAATCCACGTCATTTCGAATCGCAAATGGAAGGCTTTGCAGAGACCCAGATGGTACTTATACTTATGTTCGATCGAATGCATCTAGCGTTATTGATTATTTGTTATTGAAAGAAGTCGATTTTGCAAATGTAATAGATTTAAATGTTGAAAATTTCAATGATTGGTCTGACCATGCTCCATTATCATTAGTTCTTAAATGTAATTATACATGTAATATTAGCCAAAATCATCAAGCAGCAACCCAAACACGACTTAGATGGAACACCGAAAAGCGTGACGAATTTAGAAGGAAACTGATAGGTAAACTACCAGTGTTAAATCATTTAATTGTTGACAAGGAAATTGCAGATGAACCATCTATTAACAGCACCGTTTGTCAATTCATAAGCATTTTTAGAGATATAACAGACCCCTTATTCTCAAAAACTATTCATATTCCACAAGATAACAAATTTGACGAAACGTTAACTAAAAAGGCGCCCTGGTTTGACGAAGATTGTATTGCAGCTAAAAAGGCATACAAGAAAGCGTTAAATGATTTTTATAAAAGTAAGTCAACAGAAAATCGCGAAACTATGTGTAATTTAAAACAAGAATATAAACGTTTGGTAAAAAAGAAAAAGAATTGGCACAACAAAGCTAAATTCAAATCTATAGAAAACTTAAGAAATAAGCATCCAAAGGAGTTCTGGAAATTATTTAGTAAAAAGAAAAAATCAACAAATGAAAATATATCCATAAATGAGTTCTATGAGTTCTTTTCAAACTTGGCAAAGGAAAACACAAACTGTTTCGAACCTAGAGCCGAGCAGTTTTGCACCGAAGATATCGATCCAGATCAAAGTAACTTTGATGAATTGAACCGGCCTATAAGCATAGATGAAGTAACAAAAGTAATAAAAAATCTTAATAAAAACAAAGCTACAGGCATCGATTGTTTGATGAACGAATTTTTTATTGATTCACAAGACATTATATCTTCACATTTAACTGATTTGTTTAATGCTATATTTAATACAGGTGTCTACCCAGACGACTGGGCTAAGGGTATAATTATCCCTTTGTACAAGAAAAACAACCCTGATGATGTGAATAATTATCGCGGGATTACGTTGATCAGTTGTCTTGCAAAAATCTTTACTAGCATTTTAAACAGAAGAATAACAGTATTATGTGAACAAAACAACATTTTATCGGATGCCCAATTTGGATTTAGATCGGGCCGCTCTACGACTGAGGCAACCTTTGTGCTCAGTTCCATAGTTGAACACTTTTTATGCCAAAATAAACGCCTATGTTGTACATTTATAGATATGCGAAAAGCTTTTGATAGTGTTTATCGAAATGGTTTATGGTTTAAGCTAGGTCAGTTTGGAATAAAGGGCAAAATCCTACGCATTTTTCGTGATATGTATAATAAGATTAAGTCTTGCGTTAAGACAAAAAATTCCTTTTCAGATTTTTTCGATATACCGGTCGGTTTATTGCAAGGGGAGATAACCTCGCCGATCCTTTACTCTCTCTTTATTGATGACCTGGAATTGTATTTGCAAAAAGATCCTACTTGTGGGCTTAACATTCAAGACATAACTATTATTCTATTATTGTTCGCTGATGACATGGTGCTTTTCGGTGAGAGTCCTGAAGATTTACAACGCAGTCTTAATCAGCTACACGATTATTGTACGAAATGGGGTCTCACTGTCAATACTGAAAAAACGAAAATTGTAGTATTTAGAAAAAGGGGGGCATTAAAAGCAAACGAAGTTTGGTATTACGGTAACGAAATTGTTGAGACAGTGGACAGTTTTAACTATCTTGGAACCATTTTTAATTATACTGGTAATTTTAATCTAAATATTAAAACTGTAGCAGATAAAGGAATAAAGGCTCTAAACGTTTTATCATCTAATTTAAAACAATTCGATTTTTCTCCGAATACGTGTTGCCAATTATTTGATTCATTCGTGGGATCAATATTAGGGTTTTCCACAGAAATTTGGGACAATTCAAGGTCAAAAACTGATATCATCGAAAGGGTTCATTTAAAATTCTGTAAAAGGTTATTAGGGGTTAAAGCCACCACTAGTTCATTAGCCGTTTATGGAGAATTAGGGCGTTACCCGTTGTACATTACAAGACAAACAAAGGTCATAAAGTTTTGGCTTAAAATAATTCATTCCGACAATATTACTTTAAAAACACTCTATAATTGTATACACAATGATAGTACGAAAGGATACAAAAACTGGTGTGCAAATGTAGGAATACTACTTGAACAAGCAGGATTTGGAAATGTTTGGAACGATCCCTATAGTGTAAATCAGAAAAACTTTCACTTATGTTTTAAACAACGTATTATAGATATGTACAAACAGTCATGGCACGAAAAAGTCTTAGGATCTCAAATTCTGTCAACATATATATTTTACAAAAACGATTTGGCAATGGAACAGTATTTACTTGTACTTCCGAAACAATTTAGAATTCTTATTTGTAAATTACGTTTGTCATCTCACCCTTTAAGAATAGAAACCGGTAGGTACGGTAACAATAGAATTGAACGAAATGAACGTCTCTGTCAAATATGTAACGAAAATGAAATTGAGGACGAATTCCATTTCCTTTTCAAATGCAAAAAATATTCTGACTTAAGAAAAACCTATTTAAAGAAAAATTACATTACTCGACCTAATATGCAAAAATTTGTCCATCCCTTACAAACAGAAAATCGCAAGATGTTATTAAACTTAGCCAAATACATAAAATATGCTTTAGAATTGAGAACAAATAGTTTAAATCAAAACAGTTAACAAAATGAAAATCGTAGTTAGCACTTCCCAAACAAATTCAGATTTAGTATGAAATTAGCCTATAGTTGGAGATCATTGATGGAAAGGGAACAAAATGCTGATTTCCTACATTTCTTTCCTTTTCCACCAAATGGTTGCCGTGCTAAAGTGCGTAAACATAATAAGCGGTTGTTATAACCGTATACATCATGCGTTGATTTTAGGCTAGTATGAGAACTTTCAGAAGTTGTTTGGGAAAGGGCAAATCCTCTTTAGACCTATCCCACAGAAGGTTCTTTACATACCGAATTTACCATGTGATATTGTTATAACAATGTTTGAACATTAAAGAAAAAATCATGTATATGATAAAAAGTGTGAAATCTTCTTTTAACTAATATCAAACAATAAAAGAAAACATACAGGGATAAGCACCAAGAGAAGGAGAGAAACGCTAGTAACTAGCTTTCTCCATTTCTCTAGAAGCTTTCCGACAACCACATTCAAGTACACTGAGCGCCAAACCCAGGTTTTTATTGTATTGGGAAACGGCTTACGAAATGTGGAAAAAAGTGATCAATGTAAAAGTGTCGCATGTGAATACATCATTGTGTTCACATGCGACAGTTTAACGTTGATCAGCGATAATGACAACCATGAAACTAAAAATAGACTCCACTGTGTACTACCCATTAATTTTGCTTTTATGTATTAATAAAACACTCTAAAGCATGTGATATTATCGGGCAGCGTAGGAAATGCACAGTGTGCTCATTATTGACACACTGTTCCTTACCTACACTGTGCAACATTAAATTTCAAGAGATCCCAAAAATCAGTTTTGTGTTTCGTTTCGACAAAGCTGATGGATAATTGGGATACACCATCCTGGCATTATGCGCTACTTGTAAAATGCACTCTTTGAAATGCAAGCTATAGCTTGCCCAAACTGAAAAAAAATATATAGATCTAATTATATATGCAGATATATGAATGTAATTGTACTATTTTGTTTAGTTTTGTCAACATTATATAACGCCATGGTATTTTTTTGACAGGATACCAACATTTGAAATATTGAGTTTGATGATAGGTCTAAAGAGGAATGACTGTACTTAACTATAAAATCTGAATGCATTTTTAAGCATATTCAATAACTTAAACTTCATCTGTCACTCTAGTCCTACCTCTCTTCCATATTTACACCTACACATCTCTACTAACCAAAAACATTTCACGTTTATAATATGCCATGTTTATTGTTATTCTTTGAAATTGTAAAACATTGTAAATTTTGTATGACAAGAAGCTCGAAGGAGCTTACGTCTAATAAAATTGTCTATGTCTATGTCTTTATTATGTACTGCATTGAATACAAATTTTGTCATCATCAATATCCATTTTGTTGCTTATGATGCAATTAACCCTTTTCCAAACGGCAAAATTTTAGGGTTATCCACTTCAAAAACTGCCATAAAGGACAAAATGGAAGTTATTTAAAGGGATAATAGCTGTCAAAAAACCTGCCAATTTGCCAAAAAAAGGATTAACAGTATTAAAGTATGAGCAAAAAGATGCAGAAAGACCGTATTTCAAGCTGGTAACCATGCGCTGTTTACCCACAATAAGCGCATGTATATTGACATTCTAACTTTCCACGGCGCTCAAAAGTTTGCTGGATGTTTACAATTGTGTCTATATATTTATATATTACATATTTCGGGTACCTGCAAAAGCCGTAAATATTCGTTTATAGTCGGGTGATCATGTGATACAAAGGTATCTAATAAAAGTGACACGTCACGCTAAAAGGGAATTTAAGGAAGTTCATAAACACAATTTCGAGAAACGACTCAGCAGACGGTAACTAGAAAATGAACACATAGTAAGATAGAGAAATTATTCAAGGCTCATAAAATTACCCACGAGTTCTGAGTCTCAAATCTTCTCTGTCTGCGCAGTCTGCACAGGCTGGATATTATCTATACCTTCATACTTTGCAGAAGGTTCCTCTTTAGTGTGACGGGTAAAATTTTTGAAATATTCCGATTTTCACGGGATTTCAGCAAGGGCCTGGTTACGAATAAATGTTCAACTCTTTCTCAAAATGACAAAAAATAAAACTCTTCTCAATTGAAATCATTTGAAGACTGTATAACCAATGACATTGGAAATGTGAATTGTTTACGATATGGCATAGAAAATATTTAGGTAATAAGAAAGACTGCTAACAATTAATATTCCTTTCTTTTGTCTCAATGTTTCCTGTGTTTTTGCAAAAAGGAAGTCCAAAGCAGGTCTTGTATGGGAAAGGGTTAACCAGTTGAAGTTATTTTAATAGCCATGCCTCACTCTTTCCCAAATGGCAACAAGTTGAATATTCTATTTTGAAAGTTTTAAACACGACAGACTATGCATGTTAAGATACGATTTGTTGAATCAAATAAAACTGAGAAAATATCTAAATTATCAAGATTTCCTCCTACTACCTCAATGTGTTCTCAATCCCTTCTAATAATTACATCAAAACAAGGTTATAATTGGGAAAGGGTCAGTAAGATTCTGCTTGACACATCATGTTTAAAGCGTGTATCTATGAATTCAACAGAAGACCATATTTCGAGAGACAGATCACATTTAGCAAACACCAACGATATCCGTATTTAGATAATAATATATAGTGTGAAAGGAAAAACATGTAAATCCAGAGTATCAACAGTTTCGATCCTGATCGTTTTGTACTTTCATCGCAGACTGAGGGTTGCTACACACTTCCCAAAAGGTCCCTTTTAAAGAGACATCTCATATTTTTTAAAAAAGAATTTACTGTTTATTCTCTGACGTCATTCCACTCGATTTAAAATAGATTCCGTAGATGCTCGCTTTTAACCGCTCAGGACCCGGATAATTCCGACTCACACTTGACATTGTAAACATGCCATACTGACTAACATTGCAAGAAAGGGAAAATGTACCAATGTACCATTCTTTCACTGGTTTTATTGGTTTTATGCAGTTGGAATAGGCTTTGTTCATATCATCAGATAATAAGAACTCGGTAACAGAAAAACTTCAATCGTGACAGCTATTACCGCTTTAAGATATAATTTGAGTAAAATATGGCATAGAAAATATTGAGACAAAAGGAGAAACTGCTGGTTTTCAGCAGTTTCTTCTAATGTTTCAATGTATTCCCAAGCCTTTTCAAATATGGACGTCAAAACCAGGTCTTGTTTGAGAAAGGGTTAAATTGGAACAGTCTAAAATCTGCCATTAGGTAAACGATTACACAATGTACAATTTAGGTAGATTGTATATTTTCCATTTTATCTATTTTCAAGGTTAGATTCATTTCTGTATATTTTTGTTGTAGACTTCCTGAAAGGTAAATTTTGATTGTTTTTGTACAATAAAAGCAAAAAAAATATAATGTTCAATATCCACGGTGTATAATCACGTGACTTAGAATTTCCGATAATCTTCAATAACTTTGTCAATACTTGAATCCAGTTTGAAGCAGAGAAGGCAGGAACATGTCAGGAATAACCCCAAAATTTTGGTTTATCTTCAATTACTTTTTATGCCCCCGATAGGGAGGCATCATAAATTTGACTTGTCCGTCCGTCAGTCCGTCCATCTGTCTGTCCGTCTGTCTGTCCGTCCGTCATTCCGTCCAAAAACTTTAACATTGGCCATAACTTCCTTATTACTTAACATATTCATAATTCGCTTCATACTTTACCACAACATTCCTTGGTACATAACCTTTCTGTAGGCACATACTTTGGTGACCTTGACCCCTGGATGACCTTGACCTTGAACATAGATTGGCCATAATTTAAAATCAAAGCAGTGTCGGGGGCATTGTCATCTTACAGTGACAGCTCTTGTTTATCAGTTGATTTGGCAAAAATCCAACACGTTCATCTAATGCTTGACGTCTGGCCACATTCTCTGCTCCAAACCGAATTCAAATCGGTGGCATATTAACAAAATTATTGAAGATTCTCTGAAAATATTTTATCATGTGATTATCCACCGTGAATATCATTACAGAGCTACCAGAAGAGTTCTTTGAAGTCACAGAGTCAGATATTAGAAGTTTGGTTGCTGCTCAGAAAAAGAAATTGTAAGTCTTGAACTCTTCTGTCATAATTTCGTCAATCATTGCTCAATTAAAAGCTAAAATGTTTGTGTAGATCTGATATGCAGTGATTGTAGCCTCGATGTTGTTCATTTTATGGGGTACTTAGTAGTGATATAGGTGTTTTACTTTCAATTTGAACTGATAGGGAAGTCTCAAGATCATTTGTTTGAGCTATGTCTAAGCCACTCTACATGGAAATATACCTTTGGCCAAGGTATTTATGAGTAATGAAGCATTGAAAAGCTTGCGGAGAAAAAAAGATTTTTCAGGGCATGATGTGAAAAATGGTTGAAAGTAAGATCTTTAAAAAAAAAAAAGATTGATTAACAAACAAAACCCCCTGATATGGGATAAGCTGCTGAGTGACTTCAATAATTTATCTGGTTATGCCTTTGTCCCGTATTTGGTTCATTTCATGTTTTTTCTCTCAGGGATGAGATGGAGAACCAGCCCTTGATGACATCATCAATGAGAAAAGCTAGACTGGAATCCCTGTACAGTAAATATGATAGAGTGGTGATCCGTGTACAGTTCACAGATAAACTGGTGTTACAAGGATTCTTTAGGCCTAGAGAAACTGGTAAATAGCAGGGTTTAACCCTATTGATCGCCATTGTTGACAAATGTGACAAAAAATTAATTTTGGCAAAAATGTTTGGCGCTAAAAAATTTTTCAAGAAAATGTTGAGATAAAAGGAGGAGATGTTTAAAAATGTTTAATCCGTTTGCATGCAAATTTGAATTTGAACATACCATTTTGATCAAAGTGACTTTGTATTTTTTGAGTTATTAGCAGTGTCATCTGCAATATAGCTGTTAAAGTGACATTTCACATTTATTTCATTTGTTAAAAGTATACATTGATGCGAAGATTGATTATTCTAATGCGTAGAAATGCTATCAGTTTTTAGCTCACCTGAGCACAAAGTGCTCAAGGTGAGCTATTGTGGTCACTTTTTGTCCGTCGTCCGTCTGTCTGTCTGTCCGTCCGTCTGTCCGTCCGTCTGTCCGTCCGTCCACAATTTCGTGTTTACACTCTAGCATCTACAAATATAGGCCAATCTTGACCAAACTTGGTCAAAACATGTATGGCCATAAGATCTCGGATGAGTTCGATTATGGGTCAGATCGAATCAGAAAGTCAGGAGTTATCTGCCCTTGAATGCGAAAAATACCTAGTTTTGACATTGTTTACAATCTAGCGTCTACAATTATTGATCAATGAAGACAAATCTTTGACATAATGTTGCAGACCATTATATCTCGGATGAGTTCGATTTTCAGTCAGATCTGACGAGAAAGACAAGAGTTATGTGCCCTTGAATTCGACAAAATTGCAATTTTCGGCAGTTTTCGACCTTGTTTACACTCTAGAATCTACAATTAATCATCAATCAGGACAAAACTTGGACACAATGTTGGGGACTATCAGATCTCGGACAAGTGTGATTTTTAGTCTGATCTGATTAGAAAGTCGAGAGTTACTTGCCCTTGAATTTGACCAAATTGTCATTTTCGGCTGTTTTCGACCTTGTTTACACTCTAGAATCTACAATTATTGATCAATCAAGCCAAAACTTTGACACAATATTGGGGATCATAAGATATGGGATTAGTTTGATTTTCAGTATTATCTGATCAGAAAGTCGAGAGCTTTGAGCCCTTGAATTTGACAAAATTGCTGTTTTTGACTGTTTTCGACCTTGTTTACACTCTAGAATCTAAAATTATTGACCAATCAAGACAAATCTTGGACACAATGTTGGGTATCATAAGATCTATGATGAGTTTGATTTTCAGCCTGATTTGACGAGAAAGTCGACAGTTATGTACCCTTGAATGTGATCAAAATTGCCGTTTTCAGCCGTTTTCGACCTTGTTTATACTCTAGAATCTACAATTATTGATCAATCAAGACAAAACTTGGACACAATGTTGGGGATCACAAGATCTGGATTTTCACTAAGTTATTGACCATAAGTTCGCTTTCAGTCTTAAAGTCATAGATATTTATTGAATTGAACAAAAGTGTTGCTCATATCATTTTGGTTCAGGTGAGCGATATAGGACCATCATGGTCCTCTTGTTTGAAGTTGTTATTTATAAGCGAAAAATACGCCTTTAAAGTTGAGACAGAAATGACAAATTCTATATAAATCTGAACTGTTGTCCACAACAATTTGTTTAATTTTGGCACAAAAATAAATATTTCTCGTAAACGGTTCAATATTTTGGCTTGAAAATTTCAGGATTTTCATAAGAAAACATGCTCTTTTAGATAGAATGAAAGTAAAATTTGTGTAAAAATAATCGTGAAATGTCACTTTAAATACTGAATCAAATGATTTACTTTTGCAGAGGAATGCGCAATTCACTAACTCTGTTATCTTTTTCTACTGTTAATGTATATAGCCCTTACTAGTTTGTATCTTAATTGAAGCATAATAATGTTATATGTCTTCTTTCAGTGTTTGCTGTCAAAAAGTTTGTTAAAGAGCATCTAAAAGACAAAGCTACTTCATTTTATTTATGTAAGTACTTTTTAGCTCGACTTTTCGAAGAAAATGAGAGCTTATACTGTCACCCAGGCGTCGGCGTTGGTGTCGGCGTCAGTGTTGCAACAAAGGTTAAAGTTTTTTCAAACTTTAATGACTTCCATACTATCAAAGCGATTCAACCCAAACTTGGAATACTTATTCACCATTACACCCTCTACCTTACTACTAGGGCCCATGACCCTGGCTCCACTATATTTGGAGTTATGCCCCCTTTATACTAAGCAACTTAGAAAGTCGAGCGCGCTGTCTTCGGACAGCTCTTGTTGATTGTTAGAAAAATAGTAGGGATGGGAATGAGTACTCGATTAAGCGAGTACTCCATCAAGTGTCCGAGTATCGATTACCAATATTACTAATCAAGTAATTGGAAAGAAAAGATAATATCAGTAGAAAAATCAAAATTCATTTCCAAACTCAAGTTCTCTGAAAATATTGATCGCTCTTTTCCAACACTGTACCTTTGAAAGGGTAGAGTATGTAATACTTGGTTGTCTGCTGATTATATAATCCCTCAATGTTGGAAAACACCAATACTTTAACCAAATGATGACGTTTCTATCTGAGTACTTTATCGGAAGGGTGACGGAGTACTCGATTTGTAAAATTTGTATTCATTACCATCCCTAAAAAATAGACATCTTTATGATGAACATTGTGTATTCTTATATGTCAAATAGGTTTTCCAGTTGTTTTCTTTTGGGGAAGCAAAAAGTGTCATCATGTTAGACTGGCTTAAATTATCATGTTATAAAAAGAATATCACCATAGAAATATACCCAAGAAATTTAGGCAAGGGAGAGAAATATTTCAATTGTACAAGGAACATTTGAAATTTAAAAGAGAAAACAGTAGCATCATTTTCCACATTTATGCTACAATTAGACAGTTGACTTGTTTAATGCTGATACCTCCAGATGATTTGATGTCCCCTCTTGACTTTTACATCAGTGGCGGATCCAGAGGGGGTTCGGGGGGTTCAAACAAAACCCCCTCTGTGGCCTTATTATTTCATTTTCGTGCACAAATTCAGTAAAAACTGTGTAATACTAGGAAAACGAACCCCCCTATTTGCATATTCGACCCCCCCTCACAGAAATCCTGGATCCACCACTGTACATAATCATTGCATGAAAATATCATTGCTTTTCAACGAAAACCTCATAACTGCAGCTTGAGACAAGCTGCAGTTACGAGGTTTTTGTTGAAAAGCATTAATATGTTGTCTTCTTTCTGTATCTAGATACCTCACCACCAAAATGTGAATTAAAGGATGACAGTCAGACTCTTATTGAGGTAATGTGGTAATGTCTTTACATCAGTCATTTGTTTGTCCCTTTCACAAATAAAGCTCCAGTCCCATTTTACAGAGAAAATAAATGGCGGTTGTTTAATTTGAGAGCTATTGTGGATGACAAATTTAATGATGATAAAAGTAAATTTTGTGTTTGTAATAGGCCAAAAAATATTTCATCAAAAAGAGAAGATTCAAACAAACAAAATTATCAAAACAGGAGTCCACTTTGCCTTTTACGAAATGACACAGTTTAAGACTTGGAAGAATTCAGCACTTGGACGATGTTGAAGGCAATTTTATGGTTGTAGAAAAAGGAAAGATTTCTGCACAATATAGCACAAAAAATATTGAATCGAACCAGCATTTCCTTCTTTTTGTACAATGTCTTTCAAAGATCTTTACTTTAGCTGTGAAAACCATGTCTTGTTTGAAAAAAAAAAAAATATTTGTATAAGTGGGAGTACATATTTTACAATGCTATCAAAACAAGACACCACATTATTTTTATGCTCCCCGAAAAAATTTCGGGGGAGCATATAGTCGCCACGCTGTCCGTCCGTACGTCCGTCCGTCCGTCTGTGTGTCCGTCCGTCCGTCCTTCCGTCCACAGCCATATCTCAGCAACCCTTGGACCAAATTCAATGAAACTTCACATGTGAACTCCCTGGGTCAATACCTAGAGACCTTTTTCTCCGTTTGTAAATTTAAGGCTGCGTCATGGAAAAAGGGGCCTTAGTGTAAAAATTAGTTTTTCTCTTATTTCTCTTCATGTAATGGGCAGAATTTAATGAAATTTTGTGCTCATGTAATGAATAGGATGTTCTAGACCATATTGTATAAATAATGTGTGTACAAAAAAGCTGTCATGGGAAAAGGGGGCTTAATGTATGATAGTTTTTATTTTGTGACAAATACTTATTCGGGGAGCATAATCCGTCTGTGACGGCTCTTGTTTGTTTCATTGTTTTCCCAAAACAGGATCTTGTTTGTTGGAGAATGGATAATTTATTATTTGTGACCCGTCAAGCTAAAAGGGACCTTATAGGATATGTGAAAAATATTATCCCTAGTCAGTCTGCGCAGTCTGCGCAGCCAGACTAGGGCCGATATTTTTCACTTTTAAGTAATTTTCTAATTCCGAAATGCTTTCCCTATCAGACTATATGTTCATTTTTTGCAAACAGGATCTGGTTGACCTGTGCTGATCCTGACAAGTTTGTCAAACTTTGGCTTTTTGGAGTTCGAATATGGTCCCTTTTAGCGTGACGGGTCACATTTGTTTGCACTGTTTCAGGCACACCTAGTTCCAGCAACCATAGTTTATTGTGGATCTTCTAACCAATCAACAGGTTTGTATATTGATTGACCCTGTCCCAAACAAGACCTGGTTTTGACGTCATTAGTAAGAATAGTTTTGGAAAACATTGAGACAAAAGAAGAAAATGCTGATGATCAGCATTTTCTCCTTTTGCCTCAATGTTTTTGTGCTATAATTTACACAAATTGTGTCACCAGGAGCCGCTTTTGAATGGGATCACTCTAAAATTTTGTCGTTTGGGAAAGGGTTAAATTTTGTTGCACAAGTTTTAATCCTTGTCTTGCTGACTTTAACCCTTTCCCAAACGACAGATTTAAGGGTGACCAAATTCAAAAAGTAATGAAAACGACAAAATGGGTCTAGATTAGGATCAAATCTGTGTACAGTATAGCATAGAAAATATTGAGACAAAAGGAGAAACTGCTGATTATCAGCAGTTTCTTCTTTTGATTCAATGTTTTCCCAAGCTCTTTCTATTAGGGACGTCAAAACCAGGTCTTGTTTGGGAAAGGGTTGAATTTGGTTTCAAACAAACAACCAGTATAAGAGACATTTTAAAAACATTAGCTCAAGTTTTGGACACAATAATGGAGAAGAAAGTTGACAGTGTAGGCTAAGATCAGACTGCACATGTGTGCAGGCTGATCTTAGTCTATCCCTTTCCCAAACAAGACCTGGTTTTGACGTCCCTTAAAGAAAATGCTAGGAAAAACATTGATACAAAAGAAGAAACTGCTGACAATCAGCAGTTTCTCTTTTTATCTCAATATTTTCTGAGCTTATTTATACACAAAACTTCATTTTGTCGTCAGCTGTTAACAGCTTTTAAATTGGATCATCCAAGAGTTCTGTCATTTGGGAAAGGGTTAAAAGACATTTTAAAAACATTAGCTTAAAGTTTTGGACACAATAATGGAAATGGAAGTTGATAGTGTAGGCTAAGATCAGACTGCATGACTGTGCAGGCTGATCGTAGTCTATACTGCCTGCCAAAGCTTTGGTCACAACAGTAAATTGACATGAACAGCATCAGAAGGGTTAAAAAGGCATTTACGTATTAGATAGAGGCTGTTTAGTAGATTCTACGCGAAATAAATGCTTAAAAGGCAGCCTTTGAGCGTTTATTTTGTGTAGAATCTACTATACAGACTCTATCTGACTTAGTGTTCAACAACCAATCAACGCATACAATTCAACAATCCTTTTCCAAACCATGCCTCCTATCTGAGTTATGTGTGACCACATCTGACTAGAATTACATCATTTTTCCAAAAATAGAAACAAAAAATTAAAAGCACCATATCATTGGCTGTGACACTGAAACAACATTGCAAGCGATTTCCACCAAAATAATTCCGTCCGATAGATGCCTAAATCGCGTAATAACAGCTTGAATATAATGGTATATATGATGTTTTGGTCGTCAATATTCTTCATTGACCACGCTACATGACGTCGTAAAACAATAAACATGTGTAGGACGTAAGTGCTGATTTGTTCAACTTGTAGTTACGGCAATTTTATCGCCCATCCCTCCTAAGCTGTCATCGACAGTCTGGGCGGGTATTTTCATAGAAATCGCTTAAGCGTGACATAACTGTCGCGTTAGCCTGTTTAAAAAGAATATTGTCGCGAAATTTGAAATTATACTGCAATTTCATTGGTCCAAAAAGTAGGTTGAACACTAATAGTAGGAAGATTGATAATAAGATCAGCATGTCAAATATTGTTTAGAGTAATAAAAAATGAGGAATGAATGAATAAATGGAGTTTAAGGCTTGTAGACAACTAAGGTCATATTGGGAGCACTCACCTTAACGTATACAACCCATCATTAGCACTGAAGGGACAGAGGCGAAATTTGAAAAGTGCCAGTAATTCCTAAACTGGGTTACATTTCCATTCCAAATACAAACATAAGCATTTTGAATGGTTTAGAATTTTGAATTAATGCATACTAATGGAAATATTTGACAAAAATGTTCCAAAATACCTCCTTTGTATATGAATATAGAGTAAAAAAATATTTGTGAATTATTTTCTTCTTGAAGCATAATCTTGATATCTGGCATGGTGAATTACCTTATGTGAAGTGTATTTACAAGTGTGTGTAATTTAATGCATTTCGTATGGCTAGAAAGTATTGTTTTTAATGATGGGTCATATACCTTAAATATACCTCACTACATAGACTAGATGTACAGAAATATGTATTAGTTACATAAAAAATGAGGAATGTTGGGGAAGTTGGGGACAAAACAATAGAATGAAACATGGGAATCCACAATACTCTGTCAGTACTTTCTTCTCACAAATTTCTCAAATTGAGTTGCATTTTCATTGTTTTGCTAAAAGGTCAATACAGAAGTTAATTTTTTTTATGCCCCCGAAGGGAAAGCATATAGTCGCCGCTTTGTCTGTCCGTCCATCCGTTTGGTCCGTCCGTCTGTCCATCTGGAGCGATTTCTCCATGAGCCTTGGGCCAAATCAAATGAAACTTACCATTCCCTATGGCAAAAAGGGGGCGTAACATTTGTTAGCTTTACGTTGGCTCTGCATGGCATACATTTATTGTGACAATGCCTCATTTGGGGAGCATTGTCCATCTCTGACGGCTCTTGTTTTCTGAAGAAAAAAAGCTAAACGATGACGTTGTGTTATTATCAATTTACGTACTCTAAAAGGTTATTTGTTTTTCAGACCACTTTCTATCAGATGAATGTCTTTCTAACATGAAATCCAGATTGGATGCCGATATATTGGCCGCAGAATGGTAAGCCTTTAATCCTTTCCCAAACAAGTTGTGGCTTTGGAAAACATGATTTAGACAAAAGAAGAAACTGCTGAAGACCAGCAGTTTCTCCTTTTGCCTCAACATTTCTTGACTGTATTACACACAATTCCAATCTTTATTACCATCCATCCATTTTGTTGTCTCAGCAGCTATTGAATTGACCTCCCTAAAATTTTGTCATGTGGGAAAGGGTTAATCCCATCTATTCTTGTAATGTTTTAAATTGACCCTTTCCTAAATGACAATTTTTTAGGGAGGTCAAATTTGAAATATGTTGCAAATGACTACATAGATAAGATGTGTGTACAATAAAGCAAAGAAAATATTGAGACAAAAGGAAAAGATGTTGATGATCAGCATTTTCTCCTTGTGTCTCAATGTTTTTCCAAGCATTTTCAACTATACACATCAAAACCAGCTCTTGTTTTGGAAATGGTTAATTTTTTAACTATGTTTTGAACAGTAATTAAGCTGCTGCTGAAAACAGGAACAATCTTAGTAGATTTGAAAAAAAATATGCACATTATTGCATAGAAATGGGTAAACTTAATGGTTGTCCATTTAAATGGTATTTCTACTTTTATAGCTTGAATTCATTGGATCAATTTCACATTTAACAAAATATCCAAAAAATCAAATGAAAAATGGTTTTCAGCAAATTTCAGGGAAGGATAATGTAATTTGAAATGCTAAAGTTGCACTAAAATATGTGAATACTGAATAGTCTTGTGAAATATTGCTTCCAATACATCCATATGCCAAAATATTTAAGGATGATACTTTACAAAGAACATTACCTCATTTCAGTTTAAGATCTTCAGCTGATGCTAATGAAGATACAAGTCAGTCTCCCTCCACAGGCAAGGGCAAACAACCCATGTACAAACGTAATGAATCAGATAATTTTTCCATTTTGAAAAGTGTTGTAAGAATGATAAATTGATTATTCACAAATAAGAATTATCTTTTCAGTTTAAGATCTTCAACTGATGCCAATGACGATGCAAGTCAATCACCCTCTACAGGCAAGGGTAAACAACCCATGTACAAACGTAACAAATCAGACAATGCATCCCAACCTTCCACGTCAAGTTCAGGGGCAAGCAGCAAAGAATCATCATCAAGTGGCCCAGAAAAAGTTCCAAAATGGTTTAAAGTTGGTAAGTGGTATCTTTTTGTCTTATAGTAATTTTGACCCTTTTGAATTAGACTCAGTTGGATTGCTTTGTAAGCAATCCAACTGAGTCAAATACAAAAGGGCAAAAGTCAGTCATTTACTTAAAGGGTAATAAACTGTATAAACGTAACAAATCAGGAAATGCTTCACAACCTTCAATATCAACATCAGGGGCAAGTAACAAAGAATTATCATCGAGTGGTCCAGAGAAAGTTCCTAAATGGTTTAAAGTTGGTATGTAAAGAGTTTTGTTTTTGTTGCAAAACAAATGTAAATGTTTTGATGGTGGATTTCATAATGAATTACTTTAGATAAGCCTTAGAAAGATTTTAATCATTACCACACTTTGACGCTGTTTGATGTCCACAAGATAAAAATTCTTTGGAAAAAACATTCTTGTAAAATTTCTTCATTTCCCACAGAGATTTCTACCCAGAAAGATAGAAATGTTTGATCACTTCAATATAGAACTTATGCTGGACTTTCAAACATTATATTCTATTTGGCTGAAATGTGTTCAATACCAGAGTGACTTTTATGAAAAAAAAGATGTTCATTAAATATGAGATTAGCATGTCTCTATTTTCCACGATGGTTTTTACTCAGAAAGACCAAAAATTGTAAAAAATTTTTAACTTGAATTTGTTGCTTGCAACACCTTTGAATTTTGACCGGTCAAAATACTTGCCATTGGGTAATGGGTAAAAAAAGGCATACTTTTAACTTGTACCTATCATATCTTCATTGATAATTATACTTTCAGGGAAGAAATAACAGCAGTATGTGTTAATATGGAGAAGAAGTACCGTACAATGTAAAATGGAGTATGATGGTTCAGCCTTTACCAGACAACAAAATTTTGGATTGTTCCAAGTTCGAAGATGTTGCAGACGACAATTTCAAGTGAATGAAATTTAAACTACTATTGTCTTTTTGAGTAGAAAACATTGTGAGAAATGAAGAAATTGCTTGTGACAAGCAATTTCTTCATTTTCCACAATGTTTTCCAAAGCCATTTACGTCTTGGGAGTAAAAAAGAGTTAATGTGTGGTAATGGGTTAAGCCTTTAACCCCTGAAAAGCTGCAGATAAGACTGGTTATTGACCTTTCAAAATGCAATATTTCCATTATTGTCCATCAAACCCTATGTTGTTGTTACTCATTTGAGTGGTCTCATCGAGACAATTAACCCTTTCCCATATAAGACAAAGTTTTGATGTCCCTGAAGAAGTAAGGATCAGAAACGATTTAAGGGAAAGAAGAAAATGCTGATAATCAGCATTTTCTCATTTTCCTTCAATTTTTTTCTGGGCCGTAATCTTCACAAATTTCATACATAAATTTATGAACATCTTTTTGTGTATCTGCAGCCTCAATCAAATTGGAATAGTCCAAAATTCTGTCGTTAGGGAAAGCCAGGGTTAAAATGAGTACCCACGACACACAAGGTTTGGAGGTGAAATAAAAAAGTTGGAATGTCTTTACCTAATCTAACTTGTTACTAAATGCTATGTGTCTGTGATAAAGTCAATATGTTGAACACTGAAAGAGGCTGTTATGGTAACACCTGTGTAATGCAATTCCTGTATAATCATTATATTTGGACTTATTCCATGACGTCCACTAGTCGGAGCATTTTTAAAGTACCGTTAGATGCAATATTGCATGTTTTCGTAACAACGGAAATAATTGAGTGCGCTCAGATTTATGGGAAATATTCTTTAAAAAAAATGTGAAAATGTTGCTAAATTGTATGAAGAGTAGGCAAAAAACATGTCAAAAATTCAAAATTTGAGAGCAATGAAAATCTCTTCCCTTGAAATATTCTATTCGCACCATACAGATTTTGTTCCATAAATGGGCACCTAGCCCATTACACAGGTCTTACCTTAATCCTTTCCCAAACGGCAAGTTTTCCAAATTTCCATTGCAAAAGCTGCTGCAGATGACCAATTGGCATTCTTTAAGATAGAATTTGTGTACAATATAGCATGGAAAATATTGAGATGAAAGGAGAAACTGCTGGTTATCAGCAGTTTCTTCTTTAGTCTCAATGTTTTCTGAAGCAATTTCTGTAAGGGACGTCAAAACCAGGTCTTGTTTGGGAAAGGGTTAAACACTTTTCAATCTTCTGTACCACTGAGCCGAACAATGCTTGGTTTGATGTTCCCGATAGACAATGAGAAGAAGAATTTGTTGGAGAAGAATAAAATTTATTCATTACATAACGATTGCTTCCAATGCCATGACATTCAAGTGTCCTATTTTCACAACCATGATTTTGTCATTCATAATACCTTTTATGAGTGACCTATTTAAAATATTGTTTGAAAGAGTTATCCCTTTCCCGATCAAAATCTGGGCCCGTATTCACCAACGCATTCTAAATTTTTTGGAATTAGACTAAATCTAAAGAATTTGCTGAATTGGGATTCTAATTCTAAAGTACGTATTCACCAACGCGTTCTAAATCTAAATCTAAATCTTTAGAAAATTCTTTAGAATTCCAAGTCTACCACCTGCTGTGCTGAAATACGTTTCATTGGTAAAAAATGGCCGCCGCTCACCGCTTCAAGGCTTGTCAAATGCTTAAAATCGACAAAGGAATCCAAAAACAATATATACAGACCATGATGCTGGTTGGCCGAGCCCGGATAGCTCAGTCGGTTACGTCGGAGTCTATCAATCCAGGGGTCTCGAGTTCGAACCCCGGCTCGGCCAGTATCCATTCTGACATTTGACATAAGTCGTTTGTCTCTCACCAATGGGTGTGAATCATCTATGTGAGAGAGCAGCTGGAGGCTCGGTTTGGATATTGTGGTTGTACTGGTGCGAGAAATACCAGGAACCCACGGTTAGGTGCTCCAGCCGCCGCGATATGACCCTGGTAGTTGAAAACGGCGTAAAACCCCAATAAACTCAAACTCATGATGCTGGTTGCATAATTTGCGTACGCTCTATCAAAATCCGGAAACCAGCACAGGATTGTGAACGCTTACGTCGCATACAAACTATTCTAAATTAAGACTGTTCTAAATTGTGTTGGTGAATAAGGAATTTAGAACTGTCTTGATTAAGTCAAGAATTTTGAATTTAGACAGAGTCTAATTCTAAAATTCAGAATTCGCTGGTGAACACGGGCCCTGGTTTTCCCGACCCTAATAGAAAACCTTGTGAAAATATTGACACGAAAGAAGGAAATGCTGATAATAATCATTTTCAACCTTTGTTTCAATGTTTTCCATTCTACAATGTGCAGTTTTCATCCACAAAGTTACGCTTATTTTGTCATCTGCAGTTCTTTCCAGCTCTTCCGATTGGACTGGTCTAAAATTTTGTCGATTGGAAAATGGTTTATAGATAAACTATTATTAGAAAAAAATACAAAAAATGATATGAAGCTAAAACGTCATAGGAAATGAAAAAATGCTTGAGACAAGCGATTTCTACATTTCCCACAATGTTTTACACAAGACAAAAAAATGAAAGACAAAAAAAAATCATGAACTTGGAAGTTGTCGTCTGCAACCCCCATGAAATTGGACTGGTCTTAAAAAAATGCCGTTTGGTAATGGGTTTAACCAGGCCCATTCCCACACGTTGACTCTTTTTGACTTCTCACAAGAGGCTTCGGAAAACATTGTGGAAAATGAAGATATTGCTTGTCACAAGCAATTTCTTCATTTTCCACAATGTTTTCTAATCCAAAATACTAGGAAGAATTTTAAAATTACATCAACTTGAAACTGTTGTCAGCAACTTTTTTCGAACTGGAAAAGTCCAAAACTTTGTCGTTTGGTAATGGGTTAACGTAGCCAGAGATCATACTACCGACGTTTTGCTGATCCAGCTGGCACTTTTCCAAACAATTTTGGTTATGTTGACGCATAATGCAAGGAAAAAGAAAGAGATCCGTTTTCATTTCACAGGCCCGTAGGAAGCAATTTCATATGGGGGGGCAGGGGGCTAAAGGCCTTGTCCTGAATATTGGGGGGGGGGGATTTTCCCAAAAATTTCAGTATAAAATTAAGAAAATACGGCATTTGTGGCCAACTTTTGGGGGGCTTAGCCCCCTCTAGGCCCCCCCCCCCGTTCCTACGGGCCTGTTTCATTCTAGAAAAAGTTGGATTTTCTAGCGATTCACCAGCTTTGATTTTTTAACAGCAAAAAACATGCAGAAAATCGATTTTCTTCTGACAATCAATTGTATGCACTAGCCTAGGTACAATGTCAAAATTAGAATGATTATGAAAAGGTAAATGTTTTTAGAATTATGGTAGTTCACCTTTAATGAGATTCACGTGACGGAATTTTTCATGTGACGTTGTTGGCACTCGTTACGTATCCAACAAATCGTGCAACATCGTAAACATTCGACAATGAAACATTCCACCGCAGAACGTAGACGACGTCGCCCAGATAATTCCAACGTCGAGTGAATCTCGTTTTGGGGTGTAGTGGACTTACTATCTCAATTCTAAATGCATTTTGAGTAGGGTTGCTCCTTGCATTGGACTTGCCTTTCATATCGCTGCTTTTCAACGAAAACCTCGTAACTGCAGCTTAAAACAAGCTGCAGTTACGAGGTTTTCGTTTAAAAGCGACGATATACAGTCCGGATAGCCAAGTCTGTAATCTGCGAGTCAAACCTGTATGTCTGTCTGTCTAGCGGTTTGAAGCCATCGGTCATAGCGCAGTTTGTAGCGCATCGGATTCTCGCACATGATGTCCCGGGGTTGATCCCCAGCCTCGGCTAACATACTTTGTGGCTTGTCTCCTGTCAATGGTTTGATAATCGTAATCAAATGCGTTCGAGCAGTTGAAGGCTCGGAAAGAATGGAGCAGTTGGGGGCTCGGGAAGGACGTAGATGTATTGGTTGGAGAGAAGAAGGAATCCATAGATAGGTGCTCCAGCCGTGCGTTATAATTACCATAACCGCAGAAAAAGGCTTATTCCGACATTCAAATAATATTCTAGATTCAAAGGATATCGTTCAGCAATCCATTCCAAAAGTTCATTGTTTTTCGCGGCCTTAGCGCAGTTTGTAGCGCATTTGCCTCTCACTCGAGAGGTTCCGGGTTCGATACCCGGCTGCGGCAAATATCCTTTCTGACAAAATGCCACCGATCAATGGTTTGATATCGTTAACCTATGTGGCCGAGCAGCTGGAGGCTCGGTTAGGGTGTTGTGGTAGTACCGGTATGAGAAACAACAGGAATCCATGATTAGGAGCTCCAGCCGCCGCGATATGACCATAAAGCAGTTGAAAACGGCGTAAAACCCAAATGAATTGAACAATTGTTTTTCATCAATGGACAAGACTCCGTGAAATGAACTGTTGTCACTCGGATTGGCTGTTGAGCTTCTATTGGTGGGAAAACTGACAGGAATACATTGGTAGGCGCACTATTTAGCTGACAAAATTTTAGCTGTAACCAATTATTGTACAATGACGCCTATTGACTCCATTACAAGAAAATGCTTGGGAATCATTGTGGAAAATGAAGAAATTGCTTGTAAAAAGCAATTTCTTCATTTTCTACAATGTTTTCTGCCCAAAAAAGACAACAAAAAATTAAATTTCATTCATTTGAAATTGTCGTCTGCAACATTTTTGAATTTGAACAAACTTAAAATTTTGTCGTCTGATAATGGGTTAAAACCGTGTGCGACATTAATCCTTGAAAAGCTAAAACAGCGAAAAATGTAAAGTAGTCCAATTATCAAAGGTGTTGCACATGACAAAATAATTGCGACCAAAAGAAGAAAGTGTGTGCGTGTGTATGTGCGTGTTTTACAACATAACACGTAGTAAGGTAGTCCACCTCTAATGAGATTAACGCGATGTTGTAGATATTCGGATGACGTCGTAAACATTCGGCGGTGGAACGCTCTTTCATGCGTAACATCGATAGAAAAGGATACCTCTAAATTTTGGCACAATCATTTGATTTGGAAATGTTTACGAGTCTTCAAAAGAGTATTTACAGGACTAGTTATATCAACCCTTTTCCAAACAAGACCCTATTCTGACACCCCTATTTGAAAAGGCTTGGGGAAAAATTGAGGCAAAAGAATGAAATGCTGATGATCAGCATTTTATCCTTTAGCTTCAATATTTCCAACGATAGAATTAACAGAAATCTACCCCTGTCAACTTCCACTTTGACGTCTATATAGCAGCTTTCAAGTTATTGTCCATTTTGTTTGAGAAAGGATTCATTAATTAACCAATTACTAATTGTCAGAAGTTCAGACTGGCGTAACAAGAGAATAAATCAATATTCACAAAGAAATAATTCGTGTACAATATAGTTTAGACATGATTTTAATAAATGTACATCTATGTCTTTGGTATAATGAAGAAAATATTGAGCCAAAAAGAGAAAATATAGATAATGTGTCGGCATTTATTTCTTTTGTGTCAATGTTTTCTCAATGATTTTCTCATAACACATGCCATTAGCGAGCTGAAGTTAAAATCATGGAATGCTTGGAAAAAAGCCTATTTCGTCGCTTTTCAACGAAAACCTCGCAACTGCAGCTTGTTTTAAGCTGCAGTTACGAGGTTTTCGTTGAAAAGCAACGATATAGCGTAGCGGTCGGGGTTTTCTTTGTTACAAATTATACTAGTACAGCCGTACTCACTAGCTTACACTCAACATTCCATTCATAAATTCCCATCGTAGTCACGTGAGCGGGCACCTGCCCGTGTTAATGATAAATAGCGTATTTCACAGCGCGATAGTGGGTGAGCCACGATGCGGCATTTCTACTAGATCTTTCCTTCATGTGAGACAAAAGCACTTGATTTCCAGGTCAGACCCGGGGTTTCGACCTTGGACCTGGCTTGGAAGGTGTCGCACCAATCCGATACTCACTCTTTTGTTGATTTATACGACTTATTTGTTCACTTTGTTATAATGTATTGATTAAAGCAAACCGAAAGTAGAAATTTCTAGCTGGTTTTAGTGTTTTTATTCCTCGTGGGTTCGATTCTGAGATACGACGGTTTTTTTTCTGTTCTATTTTTTCCCTTTTCCAGACCCCACGGCCCTAAAGTGTCACACCAACTCAAGTCCTACTATCTAACATGAAATTTGCTCAACTTTGAAAAATAGGTAAACAATCTATAGTGTCAAGACCTTCATCATCACAGATCTTTTCTGATGTCAGCTTTTAGCCATGAGAGGAAATGTTACATGTATACTTAACAAAAAAAGAAACTTACACCAATTCGGAATAAATCATTATGGCGGGCTTTTATGCGTGGGGATGACCAGACCAATTTTGCTTACAAAACTATTTGTAAAAGTTGCTACATTTTGATATGTGTGTAAATCTAAGTGATACTCTTGAGCAACCCCCAATACTTTGCGAAAGTTTCTCTCTTTCTCTCTCTTTTTTTTTGTTCAGTATTGATTATCGGGTTGACAATTCTCATTTGAATAGCTATTGAAGTTTCATAGTATAGATCTACAAGTTTTCTTTTATTGATTTTCAATATTGCACACAATAGTAAATATTGATAAAGATATATCGCTAAATAGTTGTGAGAATTATCCATATTCAAATTACTTCTTTTGTCGTTTTTCCTCGTCCAATGAAAGGGTAATACGTAGGATTTATCCCAAGGAAGCTTTCAACGAGTTATTTACATTCCAAATAAAGCGTTGATAGATTCTGATTTGGTTTAGCGTCCTTAACTCCACTTCCGCCTTTCTATTTTTAGATTGTAAACAAAGTGTGTTGTAAAATAGACTTGTTCGACAATTTTCATTTATAAAATAATGGATATCATACAACTTTTAATTTCAATATCAACGCTGATTTATGTTAGTTACGGTGACTTCTTCAAAGATTTAGAGAAATTAGACATTGATTCACAACTAAATGAGATCGATAAAATGTTGAACAAAATCGACGTAAACGAAGAGGAAGCGCTGGATACTTTGATGGACAGAGGGGCAGAGAAAATGACGGATAAAGCAGAAGATATTTTGTCTAACATGTTTAATAGTGAATGTAAATACACCTGTCCTGATGGTAAGGGTCTATAGTTTCTTTGCTTTGCCATGTTTCGTGAAAACGTGCATAGATTTCTTGGCTACTTTCGTTTTCGTCTTTTTTACCAGACGACATAAATTATAGACTGGACGATTTTCTAAGCCAAAGCAGACGACAAATAGATTATATGTCTTAACCATTTTCAAGATGACAAAACTTTAACTTTGTGCAGCAGATATCAGAAATAGTGTTCACAAAATATGGTCTGTGTACAAAATAGGATAGAAAAAATATCAAAATATGGAGACAAATGAAGAAAATACTGATCACTAGCTTTCCCCCCGGTGTTTTTCCCAGTATTTTATAAATAATGTCTTCAAGTCTTGTTCTGGAAAGGGTTAAACAGTACTCTTGACAATTGAGACAGATAGCTTGTAAACATTTGCGAGCTGTGCGGTCTGTCTTTTCCTACAGTATCAAGCAGCCGTAAACCAAAAAGTGATAATATTTCGGACCAGTCAGATATAGATCTATAATGTTTCTGGCGTTTTGAAACAAAAAAACAGAAATATTTAGTTTAAACATGTAGAAAGTATTAAAACCCAAAACCATGTTTTGTCGCCTAAATCATTATTTATTCGAAAAAGGATAAAAGCCAGAATTGCTAACTTCAAACTGGAAGGTTATGCGTCAACACATAAGTTAATGAGAAGTCAAAACCTCGTACTTACAGCTTGAAAAAGCGAGATTTACAAGGTTTTAACGATATAAGTTATACAGTCGGTTACATGTACGTTCGAAAATGTCGCAAGTACAGTTTGAATAAGCGGTAGTTACGCCGCGATCGAACTAAACTTAGGATATAAGGCACCAACTATCATGAAATAGTAGTTATTGGACGTCGATACAATAAATTATCGATCATAAAAGCTAAAATTTTGTCATTTGATATTTCAATTTATTGTGCCATTGAAAAGCGAAATACTCATAAAAGTAGTAAATTAAGCGAGACATGAAAATACCGCTGCTTTTCAATGAAAACCTCGTAACTGCAGTTTCAAACAAGCTGCAGTTACGATGTGTTCGTTGCCAAGCGACGTATACAAGCCATGGTATAAAATAGTCAAACGTCAAGTTGAATGAAAGGCATAACTTCTGACTAGTCAGGCTGTGCAGTCTGGTATTTTCATTGACAATTAGCTTATTTCTACTACACACACACACACACACACACACACACACACACACACACACACACACACACACACACACACACACACACACACACACACACACACACACACACACACACACACACACACACACACACACACACACACACACACACACACACACACACACACACACACACAACAGCCACTGGAAGTCGTTCTTAGAGGCAAAGGACGAAATTAATCCCTGTTCGAGTGCCTTTATCAATGCTCTGGGCTTGCGTTGATCTTGTGGAAATCGGAAAAGGTGAAGATTCTCTTTACTTCCGTCATTTATCTTCCGATTCTTGCATTGATAAACGATGCAGTTAAAAACCATTTCGATTCTCTATAGATCTAATACAATGTTAATTTCCCATGAACCCATTGTTTGCCACCGGAAGTTAATCTGAGTCTTCTCTGATGAAAATTCGATCTTTGATATTTGGATGTCACTATTTACATCAGAGCGCTGTCACATTCAAAAACAAAAGAAAAGTCGGACACAAGTTTTGTCGCTTGAACATCGCTCTGATGTAAATAGCGACATCCAAATATCAACGAGCGAATTTTCATCAGAGAAGATTCGGATTACCGGAAGTATTCTGTGGGTACGAACTAAAACGATAATTGAAAGGGGTCAATTACAGCTCCAACGAACCTCGTTGTTCCTCACATGCAAGGATAAGTGTGGGTTCGGGAGATCTTTTAGCATTGAATCCCTCTAGAATTTGGATAAAATTGTACCCCTCGTCAATTTCCCTTATCATGGATAACTCACGGGTATTGTCGAGGGTATCCGATCGTCAATTTCCGCTGTCCCGGATGAGACCCGAAGCTGCACTTAAGTGTTAGGTATCTATTGATGAATGGAATACCTTAAATTTAATTGTCTTGTTTCTTTCTTATTCAGGAAGCAAACCTAAAGTTCGCACATCACACAAACCCACATTTAATGGTTGCGGATCATTCGGGATTTCGGTGAGTAAATACACTTAAACATAAAGGGATAGGACGGGTGCAGTAGATCTTAAAAAACAAGTACATGTAATAAATAATCCTCAAACTAAGCACCCCCACAACAATAGCAATTTCAAGGGGGGGGGGGGGGTCTTTCAAACCGTGGGGGTGAAAAAGTCTCATGTTACATTTTGATATTATGGAGCTATAGTGAGTTACTCTCTTAAAACAGAGTACATTACCTCTTCGTTTAAACCACGGTGGGGATTGTGCATGTTGGGATGGATAACGACTACCGACAATAGGGAACGATTTTATCAAGTAAACCGTGACGTAATTTCGGACAAATAAATAGTATTTCGTTGGTGTTGTTATAAAATCTCGTAACTACGGCTTGAATCAAACCGTAGTTACGAGATGTTATAACAACACCGACGGTTTATCCAAACATAACGGTAAACTCAGTCTATTTTTTGCACAAAATTTGATGCCAACTCGCCTCGCTTCAGGTAAGACATTTTGCAATAACTCTGTTATTTCTGTATCAATTTTCAAGCGGTTTGCTGCATGTACCCCGCCTTATCGAGCTCTTTCATCGGATGTATGACATATTAGATAACTCATGATACTTTTTCCGAAATATTGTCCCAACCGGCCAGAAAGCAAAATGGTAACGACTACGGCCAAATAAACCACGCTTCAGGTAAGAATTTGTGCAATAACTTTCTTATTTCTGCGTCAATTTTCATGCGGTTTGTTGCATGTACTCCTTCTTACTGAGCCCTTTTCTCAGATGTATCATTTAACTGGAACTTCCCTGTACTGTTCTCAAAAACCGATCCCAACCGACTAGAAAAAGGGCCTGAATTTTTTGTCGTTTTTCTGGTCGGTTGGGATCAATTTTTGGACAAAGTACAAAGATTCTACAAACAAGTCATATATCCGAGGAAAGAGCTCACTAATGCGGGGTACATGCAACAAACCGCTTGAAAATTGGAGCAGAAATAAGAAAATTATTGCACAATTTCTTACCTGAAGCGAGGCAAATTTTGTCCGTATACTTCGTATTCGTTATCCATCCCATCATGCACAATCCCCACCGTGTAAACTATGATGAAATGATATCGTATTTGATGATATGATCAATATACCTTGGCTTTGGAGAGTATAGTGAGTAAAGTGTATTAAGGCACTGTTTCACGGGTGGTAAACAGAGAAACTAGCTCCAAAAAGAGGTAGTTGCATAGAGCGAAAATTTGTAGGTTACGAACACATTTTCTAAAATTATTTCCTTTAAAGCGAGTTTTTGAGAAATCCGGCGATGCTGTAATATGAAGAAATGGTCGAAGTTTGTTGTGCACGAGAGTATACGGTATTAGTAGCAGGGTTTTAATACAATCGTTGAAAAACATTTTAAAATCGAAAGTAAAGAAGTTTTTATTTTCGATCTTGAAATGTTTTTCAACGATTATATTCAAACTCTGCTCACTAACACCGTATATTCTCATAATTGTAGAAAAATGTGTTCGTGACTACTACCTTTGTTTACAGATTTTCGCTCTATGCAACTACCTCGGTAGAGGCCGGATGTCACGAGGAAACGAAATATCGCTGACTCTTTTTGGAGCTAGTGTCTCTGTTTACCACCCGTGGTTTGCAGCAGAATCGACTTATCTAAATACTGTATCAGCGACAAAAAGGACGGGTTTGCTTGACGAATGAAATAGGATTTTCTGAAATTGGATATTCGAAGCAAAACGCATTATCACATTATTATTATTATTATCCCTTCCCAAACAACAAACATGATATAAAATAAGTACTAGATCTAACGAAACGTCTTTAAAGTGTATTAAAGATCTACAAAAATGTTGGGTAAGAAAATCTTTTCACCACTTTTCATAATTTAGCCTACTTTATCGAAGAATTAAGATTGTTTCATGCGCGGATCCAGAGGGGGGGGGTCAGGGGGTCATGACCCCCCCCCGGAATTTGGCAAAAAAGGGGTTGAAGATTTGAAGACCCTCCCTAGGAAAAATACCTGGATCCGCGCTTGTGTTTGACACTTTCCCGAACGAGAAACAATACTATGCTTCTCCAAATCGAAGTTGTGTTTGTAGTTAAAGAATGCCTGAATGAAATGGATAGAACATTGGCTGGTGATAATGAGGTAGAGGAAGGAGAAACATGTACGATAGGAGCAAGCTCTCTTTCATATGTCTACAACGTCTTCACCGTGAATATTTCTTCCATTTAAGTTTGAGCTTGATGACCTGCCGGAAATGACGTCATGTTGTAACCAGCACGACATTTGTTACGACACATGCGGGACTGTCCGAGATGATTGTGATACAGAGTTTAAAAGTTGTCTGGATAAAATGTGTAAAAAGTTGAAAAAGAGGCTTTCCAAGAAAGAACATCAAGGTACCGGTCTTTCTGGCTTTATCATTTAAGAAAGGAATTGCGAAAAAATGTTGAAACCAAATGAAAAACGATAAAGTAACACAATAGACGAACTCAATAGCCTATTGCAACAATATACCGGTATGTCAGTAAGTTACTTGGGTCTGCATGTTTTCTGCAACTCATCATGTCACAGTGTAAACTCATGAATTTCATTTTTTAGCTCGACCTTTCGAAGAAAATGAGAGCTTATACTGTCACCCGTAGTACGGTGCGTTATGTCCATTTTTTAGGTTCTGCTTGATGTAAGTGAAAGAGGTTTCCATCATACGTTTTCATGATCTTACTACATTGCCCTAATCACTTAACTTTGATGGACAGCTGTAAAATTAAAAATAATAGAAAAAATGGCGATTCAAATTTACGAAATTTCGAACCCGTAATTTTACAAATGGATATAACTTTTTTCATAATCATCATACCTTTATAAAATTTGACATGTACATTTACAGGAATAATACACGTCGTTTATATTAATTATCATTTAGTTATTTTTATATTTAGAGGTTGTACTATGAGCAAAGCTCAAAAAGCTCTAATTCGACTTAGAGCTCGAGATATCGCATTTGAAATAATAGAATTGTCACAGAATATCAGCCAAAAGCCGGACAATAAAGAAAAACAAAAAATCATGATATTATTTATTGTATTAAGACTACAATAGAGAGAAAAGATTGGTGGGTGGGGTAAATAAATATGTTTTATTTAGTTTATATAACTTTTGGCCAGTATATTTATTCGATAAACTGAACTTTATGAATCAGAACATCCATCTGGTCAAAAACAATACAAGCACATACAATTCAGCAAACTTTTGTTTGATTGGTTTATATCTATAGCTGTTATAGTGAAAGAAAATTCAAAAAGGCAATTTTGTCATATTCAAGGGCACATAATTTCATATGTTTGATTCCAATCAATTAAAATTTGCACATATGCAAGATCAGATGGTCCCCAACATTTTTTTCAAAGTTTTGTCAATAATTGTGGCTGTTATAGGAGAAATTTTGTTGAAAGTGGCAATTTTATCAAATTCAAGGGCACGTTACTCTAGACGTGACATTGTTATTTAGATGAAAATTTCACTAATGCAAGCTCCTATATAATAATCATCAACATTTTGTATAAGTTTTCTTTTCGTTAGTCAATATTCGTCGCTGTTATACTAAAAAAATGCAGAAATGGCAATTTTGTAAAATTCAAGTGCACATAACTCTAAATGTTAGATTCCGATCAAGCTAACAATCGCCCTTATGTAAGATTTTACAGTCACCAACATTTCGTCTAAGTTTCGTCTAAATTTGTAAATAGTTGTGGCTGTTATAGTAACAACAATGCCGAAATTACCATTTTGTCAAATTCAAGGGCACATAACCTAACTCTAGCTGTGATGTTCCAAATGAGCTAAAAATCACATATCTAAGATTTTACCGTTAACAGCATTTTGTGTAAGTTTTTGTATGATTGACCAATATTTATGGCTATAATTGTACAATATTTTTTTTTCTTAATCAAGGGCACATAACTCTGAAAGGTTGTTTACAATCAACTTAAAATTGCTCTTATGCAAGATCCCATAGTCACCAATATTTCCTCTAAGTTTCGTCTAAAGTGGTAAATATGCGTAGCTGTTATAGTAACAACAATACCGAAAAGGGCATTTTGTCAAATTCAAGGGCACATAACTCAGGATGTTATGTTTCGATCAAGCTAAAAGTCACAATGATTTATGCAAGATCTTATAGTACCCAGTTTTTTTGCCCAAAATTTCGCTCAATTCGACTATAATTGTGGATATAAGAGGCAACAGAAAGTTGAAAACTGTAATTTTGATAAACTCAATGGCTCATAGCTCCGAAAGTTTGAGTCTGATCAGACAAAAAAGTCACAAATATAAAATCTTAAAGCACCAGCATTTCTTAAAAGTTTCGTCTTAATTGGTCAATATTTGTGGCTGTTATAGTAAAAGTTATGCCGAAAAATTAGCTTTGCAAGTTTCAAGGGCACATAACTCTGGATACTAGTTTTCGGTTAAGCTAAAAATAACACTGAAGCAAGATCTTATAGTAACCAAAATGTTGTTTAAGTTTTAGTCTGGTTCCCTGCCTTCTATACTGCGGAAAGAAGCCGTAGTGTAGGGAAGGGAACCCAGACTAATTTAAGTTTTGGCTGAATTCATGCATAATTGTGGCTTAAAGAGGCAAAAGAAAGTCATCAATGGCAATTTGTCAAATTCAGGGGCACATAACTCAGACTGTTTGCGTTCGATTAAGCTAAATAAAATCACATATATAAAGTCTTATAGTCAACAACATTTTGTTTACGTTTTGTCATAATTGTTTAATATTTGTGGCAATTATAGAGAAAACATGGTCTAAAGGGCAATTTTGTCCAATTCCAGGGCCCATAACTATAGATGTAAGACCCCGATCAACCTAAATATTGCACTTATGCAAGGTCTTATAGTTACAAACGTTTTGTTCAAGTTTTGTTTCAATTGGTAAATGTTTGTGGCTGAGAGAGGGAATAATAAAGTCAAAAATGAAATTTTGTCAAATTCAAGGGCACATAACTATAGACATAAATTGCAATTAAACAAAAAAATAACTGAAGCAAAATTCTACAGTCACCAACATTTTGTTTAAGTTTTGCTATAATTGGTGAAAATTTGTAGCTATTATGGCAAACATAGAGTGAAAACCGATAGTTTTTGTCAATTTCAAGGACACATAACTTAAGATATGAACTTCAGATCACGTTGATATTAAATACATCCATGCAAGGTCTTGTCATGACCAACATTTTATCAAAGTTTTGTCAATACATAAAATTTCAAAATGTGTAGATGTTATAGTGAACACAGCTCGACAAAACAGCTATTTTTTACATTCAAGGGCAGATAGCTCAGGTTTTTCTAATTCAATCAATCAACAGATATGTACTAAGGAGAGATCACATACGGACAACGTATCATTAAAGTTTCCATATACTCGCAAAACTGCTAGCTCATCACTCATATCTTTGTTAATATCTATTTAACAAATCTACAGAATACGTTCAAAATTTGCACATGCCTACTACCACCATTTGCAAAGAAGCATGTGAAATTTCATAGTACATGCTACAGTTTGTTTTGAAATATTTAACTTTAAATAAGCACACCCTTAAATCTAAGATTCATAAAGTCTGAAATTTGATTAAAATGGGAAATTCACGCATAACTTTCAAACCTTTTGTGTTGACTGAAAGAGTTCCTGTGTAGAAGAGTCACCCTTCGTTAAACAAACCTACGGCTTTAACACTTTTGTGGGCGCGTAATTTATTCCCGCAGATGTAATGTTACATCACTAGTGTCGATGGTGTCATTGTTGGCGTCGACGGTGACGTCGGCTACGTAGACAAAGACGTATCGGTCTATATCTTATGAACTGTATGAGATGCAGTCTTGATATTTCATATATAGACAAGTCCCACCAAGACCTTTCACTTGAGACCGTAAAATTTGATTTTGTGACCTTGACCCTGGAAAATTGACCTTTACTTTTAAAATGGTGCGTCTATGCGAGCTACGTTGTCCGCGAACAGCCCTTTTTACGTTAGATAAGGAATTATTTTTTTCAGACTTCGATCTCACATTAAACCAGCTTTCAAAATTAATTCAAACAAAAATGATTGAAAACGATCACAAGTTACACGAACCGAATAACTGTTTTGGTCCCGTTTTCGTATGACGCGGTCACAAAAAAGAGAAAACTTAAAAGTAGTTTCATGGATGAATGCAGAAACTTGTGGGATAAACATATGCAAAATTATATATCTAAATCTTTGACAATAAAGAAGTTATGCAATTTTGAAAAGTGATGCGTTAGATCTTTTGCTGAGTATATCTGGTTCATTTTAAGGCTCACGGCTGTCCATCAAACTTTTTTGGTGTTGTCTACTTATCCTTTATACGAATCCATTTGATTGAAACCTCTTTCACTTACATCAAACAGAATTACACAACGCACCGTACTACCGGGCGTCGGCGTCGGCGTTGGCGTTGCAACAAAGGTTAAAGTTTTTTCAAACATCAATAACTTCCATACTATCAACGGGATTCAACCCAAACTTAGAATACTTATTCACCATCACACCCTCTACCTTACTACCAGGGCCCATGACCCTGGCTCCACTATATTTGGAGTTATGCCCCCTTTATACTAAGCAACTTAGAAAGTCGAGCGTGCTGTGTTCGGACAGCTCTTGTTGAAAAAGAAGCAAACAAATAAAATAGATCTAATGCTGTTTTATTGAGGAAAAGACGTAATTATGTAAATATCTCTCAATTATCATTCACTTAAAAGCGTCTTTGTAAGTGTGTGCAAGAGAAACAACCGATTGTTCTCGACTTGTTTTCTAATAGTTGTACTTACCTCCCTTCTGGCCTAGACTTGCATATTCCTTAAGCCTCTCTTACACACGGTGGATAATCACGTGATGCAATATTTTCAGAAAATCTTCAATACTTTTGTAAATACTTGACCGATTTGATTTCGGTTTGAAGCAGAAAATGTGGACAGACGTCAGGCATTAGATGGACGTAGTTGATTTTTGAAAAAATCAACTGATAAAAAAGTTATTAAAGATAAACCAAAATTTTGGTTTATCTTCAATAACTTTTTTATCAGTTAATTTTTCAAAAGTCCAACATGTCCAGACTATTCCTGGCATTTTCCCAACTTCTCTGCTTCACACGGATTCAAATTGGTCAATTATTAAAAAAGATATTGAAGATTATCGGAAATTCTTAGTCACGTGATTATACACCGTGCTTACAACCGGTCGTACGTGCTCCTGTGTGCGGTCTGCGTCTAAAACGTAGGCATAGTCGTGCCATGCACGCACGTGCAACGTACGGTTTTGGTGGACGCAACCACGACGAAGACTGCACGCAGTAAAGAATTGACCGGACAATTCTTTAGCCTCTCTTACAAACCGTCATGCGTCCTTATAAATCGCGCGTTTTAACACGTTTTAAAACGCACGATTTTATAACGACGCACGACGGGTTGTTAGAGAGGCTTTATATTACTTTTTTTTTTTTTTTTTTTTATTAAACTTTATTTTTCAGATAATTACATCATATACAAAGTTTTACATGATACTATATCTAAAAGGTTTTTACGAAGTACAAATATACATTAGATTACAGTTGACTATATGCTTTCAGCTTTTCAGAGTAGCTTTTAATGTATCAGATTATATTACTAATCATATATAACTTGTTTTAGTGTTCATTGAGACAGCGAAAGAAAAGAGTCGAGACATAACGTTTTTCTCTCATTGTCTTAATGTTTTCTTTTGAATGTTCGTTTTTGGGAAGGTTTCTCCACTTTTGATGAAAAATAAACCGCATACATGTGATATACAGTCAACTGTAAAATTGTAGATAGGTATATGTATTAGACAGATCATACATTTATAATAATTTGAAAAATAGAGTTTAACATGATATGAATGAAAAGAAAGAGAATATCTATTTTCCACGAGTAATGGTGGTAAAAGATATCTTTTAAATGAAAATGGAATAAACAAAAAATAAAATAAAGCAAGCTATAGATTTGTATAATTTGAAGTGATTATTGATCTTGTACCAGTCTTTCAACAATTGCCCAATATTTCTTTTTGTTGTCATTTTTCTTTGTTTGCTTGATAATTTCAAGGGCTAGTTTTAGGTGTCGTATGAAGCCGTTTCGCGTGGGTATTATCTTTTTTAATTTGTTGTTGTAAATATAACGTTTAAATTCTAAGCATAAAATATCTAATTCAGGATTGTTATCAAAACCGAGCAACACATCTATACTCATTAGTTGATTAATATAATTCATTTCGTTTAGTTTTTGATTTAAGAATTGAATTACTGGTTTTATTTTGTTACATTCGAAAAATAGATGTAAAAGAACCTCTTCGTTTGTGTGACAAAAGGTACACGTGTTGTCATCCGTGATATTCATTTTTTGTAAAAGTGAGTTTGTTGGAAATATCCTATGAACGATTCGAGTCTGTAACCACTGGATAAATGAATCGTTTGTAAATTTGAAAACATTAGAGTAAACCTTTTTCCAGTCTTTGTTTATATTATTAAATTCTAATAACCACTTACTTTGGCTTGTTGGAATGTTTTCATTATAAATCAATGTTGTGTAAGTGTGCTTGTTAACATTTGTTTTAGTAATAATGGGAAATATATAGCTATTCATAGAGGGATTATGACATTGATTCAAAGTTGTAAAGTCGATTTGAACCTGTAACTTTTGTAAAAATGATTTAATCGCATTTCGAATGCTATAATATTCAAGAAAGTTTAATTTACCATCAACCAAGTTTCTAAAGTATTCAAAAGACTTAAAATTTCCATTATCCGTGAAAACGTCTTTAATTAGGATTATTCCCTTTTGAAATAGAAACTTGTTGAAAATATATTTCGAGTCGGTCTTGATTCCTTCATTGTAAAAAATAGGCGAATGTAATATTTGATTCCCATTCTGGAATCTAAATTTTTCAATATATGATATGTAAGACTTTAGAACATCAATCCAGAATGCATTTTTTATTTTATTTGCTAATATTGCACAGTAAAGCTTTCCGCATTTCATTACTTTATCAATATCAATACAGAGATTTGCTAGATCATAATAAGATGATCCTGGATTTAAGACCAAGTCTTTTAACCATTTTAATTTCATACATTTAATAAAGCTTGCGATATCTGGTATTTTTAAACCACCATCTTCATGGTCTTTGATAATGATTGAAGCTTTAATTTTTGGTCGACCATCCCAAATGAATTCGGTGAATAAGTCGTTTAATTTTTTTAAAAAATCAGGTGATGGAGTTGGCAAACTTATAAAAAGGTGATTTAATAGAGATATTAACCCTTTCCCAAACAAGACCTGGTTTTGACGTCTCTATCAGAAAAGGCTTTGGAAAACATTTAGGCAATAGAAGAAAATGCTGATAATCAGCATTTTCTCCTTTTGCCTCAATGTTTTAGGAGGCTTCATTTTACACAAATCCCATCTTTTTCAACATAATTTTTGCCGTCTGCAACTCCTTTCAAATTGGAACACCCTAAAATTTTGCCGTTTGGTAAAGGGTTAAAAGAGTTTTAATGACTATGATTCGGCCTATTGGAGTAAGTTTTCGCCTTTTCCAAAACGAAATGCATTTGTTTATACTAATCCATTTAGTATCAAAATTTAAAGCAACCATATTTTTAAGATTAACATCAAATAGTATTCCTAGTAATTTGAATTGTGTGTCTCCCCAGGATAGTTTCCATCTTGTTTTGATCGATCGTGTACTATATTTTAAAGATCCAATCCATATAAGTTTAGTTTTGTCAAAATTAACGTTTAACCCAGATACCCTAGAAAAATCATCGAGAATTTTTAAAACGGCATGTAAAGATTTGTCAGATCCATCTAATAGGAGAGTTGTGTCATCTGCGAATTGAGAAATAAGATAATCCTTACCTTTTATCTTAATGCCAGATATATCCTTGCAGTTTTTTACTTTTAAATTTAATATTTGCGCCGAGAGGATAAAAATATACGATGAAATAGGATCGCCTTGTCTGCATCCTCTTTTAACTAGGAAGTAGTCAGATATAAAACCATTAAGTTGTACAGAAACTTCTGTATCGTACAGAAAGAGTCTAATCCACTTTTTTAACATTTCTCCAAAATTGAAGAAGGACAATGTTTCTTCGATAAATTTGAAAGATAACGAGTCAAAAGCTTTCTCAAAGTCTATAAGCATCAACAATCCTGGTATTTTATTTTCGTCACAATGCTGCATAATATCATATATTAACCTTGTGTTCTCTCCAATATGTCTGCCTTTTATAAAGCCTGTTTGATCCTTTGATATTAACTTATCCAATGTTGATTTCAATCTATTCGCAATGGAACCTGATGCAAGTTTATATAAAACATTTAATAGGGTAATAGGTCTCCAGTTTTTTAGATATTGTTTAGCCTTATTTTCCTTGGGAATGCATGTTATGTTTCCGAGCTTGATGCTTTTTGAAAAGGACCCTGATATAAAGGCGAAGTTTATTGAACGGACAACGAAATGGCCAATCTTATTCCAAAATACTTTGTAGAAGTTTGTGGTAAACCCATCACACCCTGGACTTTTGTCGTTTTTCATGTTTCTCAATGTATCTGTAACCTCTTTGTAAGTCAATAAACCCTCCAGTTGAAGTGACTCTGTATCAGTTAATTTATCATAATCAATATTTTGAAATTCGGACTTTAAATCAAAATCATCAGTACAAGGGCGTTCGTCATAGAGTTTTTCGTAAAAATTCTTAGTTTCCTTTAGTATTTGGTCCTGTGAGTAAATTTTTGAACCATCTTCTTTTTCAATGAAAGGTATATTTTTATTCATACAGTGCTGCTTTTCAAGATTACAAAAGAAAGTTGTGACTTTTTCTCCTTCATCAATCCATGTTGATCTGGATCTAATAAAAGCCCCCTTAAGTTTGTTTTGTCGAATTTCGTGTAGTTCTGTTTGCAAATTTAAGAGTAACTCTTTATTTGATTCATTTAACGTATTTTCAATTTCCCCGATTTTTGTCATTAGATAATTTTCACGGTTATTTATCTCTCTTTTCTTGTATGATGCATAAGAAATAGTTTGGCCTCTTATTTCCATCAATAGTGTCTCTAGAAATAGTTGATCATTTACGGTAAATTGTATTTCATTTTTGTCCATATTTAAAATATTATTATGATTATAAACTGGAAGACAATATTGTAATATTGTTTTGTCTATCTTATCATTAATACTATTAATAAAGTCGATATTGGTTAAAAGTGAATTGTTGAATTTCCAGTATCCCTTACCGTATTTTGTTTTTGAAAGTTTGAAATTTAAAATGATAACAGAGTGGTCTGATCTATAGCTAATATCTACATCACAGTTTTGTATATACTCTGTTAAATTGTCTGTGACTAGAAAAAAATCTAATCTTCCTTGTTGGATTGGTGTAAGTCTTTTCCAGGTATATTTTCTACTGTCCCCGTGAATTTCTCTAAAGGGATCCTTGAGATTTCTGTTTGTTATCATAGATAATAGTAGTTTTCTTGAATTGATATTGTGGTTTGTATTTTTATAGTTTTTGTAATCTAACTCTGGGTCTAAAACTAAGTTGAAGTCGCCGCATATAACAAAAGCATTATTGTTATTCATTGTGTCAATAGAATTAAAAATTGTGTTAAAAAATTGTGGGTCATCTACATTTGGAGCGTATACGTTTACTAGTAGACAGTTTAAATCGGAAACCGATACATCTAAAATAATAAACCTACCATCGTTGTCCTTAACCATATTATTTACCTTTACACCAGACTCTTTTCTTATTAAAATCCCTACACCCCGTGCATTGGTACTCCCGTGACTGAAATAACATTCCCCGTTCCACTCTGAGTATATAACCTTTTCAAAACTATGTGTTAAATGCGTTTCCTGAAGACAAATTATATCTGCTTTCTTCTGTTTAAATAGTGAAAATAAATCAATGCGTTTTTTAATATTGTTAAGTCCGCGGCAATTGTATGACAAAATTTCTAAATTATCCATTATTGAATACAGATCGGTGAATCGTGTTGCTAGATGGGTCAATTATGAAATAGATTGGTACAAGGTCATAACAAAATGGAGAATAATATGTTTCATCTGAATAAGTATAGCATGCTTTATGAGAAATAACAATACAAAACATAATTAAACAAACAAACGGTGTTTGCCAAAATTTTGCGTATATACAAATGTGCGTTGAATTAGATTGAAACATAAATATATGATACTCGATCATAAATCTTTGGTTGAGCATAAATGTTTGCTTAATGGGATTTGAATGTAGTACACTGGGCCTCTACCAGATTGTTTGGCTTGACCTTCAGTGTAATATTAAGATATAAATTGTTTGTAATTTAAGAAACAGACAAAATGTTTAGACCTATAACAAAGAGTGTACCAAATGGATAATTTTAAACGTAAACCAGCTGTTCAATGGGAGGAGGAGTCAGTACTGTCAATCATTACTCTCCTCCGGGCAAGTAGACATTAGGCTTAGCAGGCTTAATGTGGGTATTTACGTAGTTAAATATATGAGGGAAAAGGAGAAAAGCGCTGGGATCAGCAATTTATCCTTCTATCCCAATATATTCACTTAAATGTTATATTACCTTTTTAAACAGTTTACAGGGCGTGCAAATCGACATTTTTAGGCAAGTAGACATTGAGGCTTAATATGGGTATTTCAAGCAATCAAATATATGAGGGAAAAGGAGAAAAAAAACGCCGGGTCCAGCAGTTTGCTCTTCTCCCTCAATAAATTCACTTAAATGTTATATTACTTTTTTATGCAATTCACGGGGCATGCATATCGACATCTTTACTTGCAAGTTAACATTTAGACTAAATATGAATATTGAATATGTGAGGGAAAAGGAGAAAAAGCTGGCTTCAGCAATTTGTCCTTCTCCCTCGATATATTCACTTGATTATATTACCATTTTATATTATTTACAAGAGAAATATATCAATATTGATACGGGCGTGTAAACATAACAGCCAAATATGGATATTCCATGTAATTACATGTAAATATATGAAGGGAAAAGGAGAAATCCCGGACCCAGAAATTAGTCCCTCTCTCTCAAAATATTCACTTAAATGATTATTTTTTATACTCTTTATAGGGCGTGCATATCGACATTGATACAGGCAATTAGACATTGAAGCTTGATATGGATATTCCAAACAATCAAATATATGAGGGAAAAGGAGAAAAACGCTGGTTTCAGCAATTTGTCCTTCTCCCTCAATATGTTCAATTGAATGTTCTATTACTTTTGTGATACAATTTACAGGGTGTGCATATCGACATTTTACAGGCAATAAGACATTGAGGCTTGATATGGATATTCCAAGCAATTAAATATATGAGGGAAAAGGAGAAAAACGCTGGTTTCAGCAATTTGTCCTTCTCCCTCAATATATTCACTTGAATGTTCTATTACTTTTGTTATACAATTTACAGGGCGTGCATATCGACGTTTTACATGCATTAGATATTGAAGCTTGATATTGATATTCCACGTAATTAAATATGTGAGGGAAAAGGAGAAAAAAGCTGGGTTCAGCAATTTGTCCCCTTCCCTCAATATATTCACTTGAATGTTCTATTACTTTTGTTATACAATTTACAGGGTGTGCATATCGACATTTTACAGGCAATTAGACATTGAAGCTTGATATGGATATTCCATGTAATTAAATGTATGAGGGAAAAGGAGAAAAAGCTGGGTTCAGCAATTTGTCCTTCTCCCTCAATATGTTCACTTGAATGTTCTATTACTTTTGTTATACATTTTACAGGGTGTGCATATCGACGTTTTACATGCATTAGATATTGAAGGCTGATATGGATATTCCAAGCAATCAAATATATGAGGGAAAAGGAGAAAGACGCTGGTTTCAACAATTTGTCCTTCTCCCTCAATATATTCACTTGAATGTTCTATTACTTTTGTTGTACAATTTACAGGGGGTGCATATCGACATTTTACAGGCAATTAGTCATTGAAGCTTGATACGGATATTTCAAGCAATCAAATATATGAGGGAAAAGGAGAAAAAAGCTGGGTTCAGCAATTTGTCCTTCTCCCTCAATATATTCACTTGAATGTTCTATTACTTTTGTTATACAATTTACAGGGTGTGCATATCGACATTTTACAGGCAATTATACATTGAAGCTTGATATGGATATTCCACGTTATTAAATATATGAGGGAAAAGGAGAAAAAGCTGGGTTCAGCAATTTGTCCTTCTCCCTCAATATATTCACTTGAATGTTCTATTACTTTTGTTATACATTTTACAGGGCGTGCATATCGACATTTTACAGGCAATTAGACATTGAAGCTTGATATGGATATAATATTACAAGAAATCAAATATATGAGGGAAAAGGAGAAAAACGCTGGTTTCAGCAATTTGTCCTTCTTCCTCAATATATTCACTTGAATGTTCTATTTCTTTAGTTATAATATTTACAGGGTGTGCATATCGACATTTTACAGGCAATTAGACATTGAAGCTTGATATGAATATTCCAAGCAATCAAATATATGAGGGAAAAGGAGAAAGACGCTGGTTTCAACAATTTGTCCTTCTCCCTCAATATATTCACTTGAATGTTCTATTACTTTTGTTATACAATTTACAGGGTGTGCATATCGACATTTTACAGGCTTTATATTACTGTTTGCTCTTTTTAGGTTGTAAAGACATGGCGAAGTTAATGTACACAGGAACTCTAGCACTCGGTTGTTCACCGTACCTAGACGGACAGAAAGAGGCGTGTATTTGTGATTCTGAATCGAAATCAGAGGGAAAGGAAAAGAAGAACAAAAAGACAGACAATAAAAATAAATCAGAGGCGAAAGAAAACAGAAATGATAAGGCGCGTGATATGAAAAATGCTGACAAAGAAACTGGAAAAAGGGACACAAAAAGAAAGTTTGAAAAGGCACGAGAAAATGATAACAGTAAACAAAAGTCGAAAAGGAAAGACGAGCTTTAAAATTCATTGAATAAAGAATGCTGTGGTTATCCAAACACTTCCATTACAATACAATGTACAATAGTCCCAGCCGAAAATGACTGTGACGTAGGCTGATGTTTACTGCTGCAAAACCAATCAATTCGTCTGATTTGCACCGTTACAAATGCGAACAGAGTTGATTGGTTGTCAAGTAGTAAACATTAGCCCACGTCACTGTCATTTTCGGCCGGTACTATTGTATAAACGATTCAAAATCTTTTACTTATGAGGGAATAGACCGATAACGGAAAAGAGGGGAGTCAGGATGTACATTTGACTATTTATAGTAACAACTTATACACACACTGACACCTGTTCAACCCTAAAATAAACCAAATATTTATATCGATTCTCGTTTAACTTTGAATGTACTAGTATTATACCTGATGATAGTCCGGTCAAAATATTATAGCACATGTTTACAAATTTCACCTTTATAAACAATGAGAAGATGCAATTTTCAATGCGATCTTGCACGCATGGGTTCGAATATTGCAGGTGTCTCACACCAGCATGGTTAACCCATTAAAAAACCGACAAAATTTTGGACTATTCTAACTTCAAATGTGTTGCAGACGACATTTCGAGTGAACGAAACTTTTATTTTTTGGGTCTTTTTGGATGGAAAACATTGTTGGAAATGAAGAAATTGCTTGTTACAAGCAATTTCTTCATTTTCCACAATGTTTTCCAAAGTCATTATCTTGTGGGGAGTCAAAAAGAGTCGCTGTGTAGTAATGGATTAAAACCACATAAGTTGAAATTTATATACAGTCGACACTTGTTGTGTCGAAGTCATAGGGACCATCGAATTACCTCGACATATCCGTAGTTCGACTCATCCGATTTTTGTTCATTTTTATTGAAATAATATTTGGCCATTTTCGCTATTGATCAAGTACTTTCATATTTGAAATATATTAGGAAAAGGAAAGAAATTGCTCGAAACGAGCAATTTCTATCCTTTTCCTTCTATGTTTCAATAGCTGTTTATATTTCAAAATGATTTTGTTTAGCATTTTAGATGACCATTGATGATGACCGATTCATATTTCAACTTCGACTTAAATGAAAATTCGACTCATCCGATGTCGACATAACGAGTGTCGACTGTACTTTTGAATTCGATATTGTGGTGTTTACATAGGTATTTTTAAAGTGACATTTCACATTTATTTTATTTTTTAAAAGTATGTCTTGATGCAAAGATTGTTTATTCTTATGCGTAGAAATGATATCAGTTTTTTTGAAGTTGTTATTTATCAGCGAAAAATGCGCCATTAAAGTTGAATCAGAAATGATAAATTCTATATAAATCTGAACTATTGTCCACAACAATTTGTCTTATTTTAGCACAAAAAATATATATTTCTCGTAAACAGTTCAATGTTTTGACTTGAAATTTTCAGAACTTCCATAAGAAAAGATGCACTTTCAGATAGAATAAAAGTAAAATTTATGTAAAAATAATTGTGAAATGTCACTTTAAACAAGTGCCATAACATACTATCTTGACTGGACTGTATTGTTATGCAATTTTATGACATTGTGCTTTTTACTAGAATTATTAGTTAATTTTACTGTTGTAAATTTTTTTTGCTTAATATTGGCACACTTACATAAAACAGATAGGCACAACAGAAAAAGGTTTTAAATGGCAAAATGATACTTCCTGCGAAAGCGACCAAAATGACCACTGTCCCAAACAAGATCTTGTCTCGACGTTCTTGCTAGGCCCTTTCTCCATTTCTTTCAATATCTATATTTTCTGTGTTTGATCTGTATTGTAGACAAACCCTACTTTATTAACAACAATTTTATAATTTTGAAAGCAGTCTTATTTCTATTTATGCTCCGTCCTAATTATTGATATATTCTAGTTTTACATGTAGTTTGATGTGTTGCAGTATATGCCTATAATCAGCATAGTATTCTTTTTCATTTCTTGACAAACAAAACGTTTTTAAGGACCGTTCAGCAACCAGTTTAATTTCCTGTATGACTGTAACATCATACAACAACCCATCCGATTGGTCCTGACATACGTCTCGTCCAATCAGATGGATTGTAATGTAGATTTAGATTTAGACAATCTATGCAGAAATGTTGGCGAATACGGCCACAGTTGATGTGCATCAAAAAAAAAAAAAAAAAAAAAAAAAAAAAAAAGACGACAATATGCCATTTTAACCGACACTGGAGAAAAATGGATTAACCCTTTCCCAAACAAGACCTGGTTTTGATGTCCCTGATAGAAAATGTTTGGGAAAACATTGAAACAAAAGAAGAAACTGCTGATAACCAGCAGTTTCTCCTTTTGTCTTAATATTTTCCATGCCATATTTCACACAACTAACATCTTTAATAACTTCCATTTTGTCATTTTTTGCAGTTTTAGAAGTGGATCATCCTAAAATTTTGCCGTTTGGGAAAGGGTTAAACGAATCCGAAACCTCTAGGTTAAAATGACGTCCTCTGCGATTTCGACAGGTGTTTCAACTGTATAACAAATCCAATCATGTACTTCTGGCGTAAACAGTACGATACGTATAGCTCACGTTAAATGACATGACAGAGCCTATCTATCGATTAACTTGGGATGTCCTGCCAGGTTATTTGTCGTGAGCTATACGTGAGAGATAAAGAAAAAAATGCTAGTTGTCAGCAATTTCATCTTGCTCTTTATTTCCAGACCTCACGACTCTTTTATGTTGTCAAAACATTATATTATTTTGTGGACAATAATCAGTTGCTGATGACAGACGTTTCTATGAATAACATAAAAGACACCCATAAAATATATTGGACAAATGAAATGAAAGTGATTTGCCGCCCACATGATAGGTTGTTTACATTTCTCGCGAGACTTTTTCTTGCATGCGCGTGCGCGAGAACTTGACAGTTTTGCACCTTTAACCATTCCCACACACTGACTTTCTTTTGATTTCTCAACAGATAGTGGCTTTTCAAAACCTTGTGGAAAAGTGGCAGGCATTTTCTTCATTTCCAACAATGTTTACTACCGAAAAATGTGTCATCTACTTGAAATTGTCGTCTGTGCAGAGCACAACTTCTTTGAATTTGGACCTGTCTAGAATTTTGGCGTTTGCCGTCTGGTAAGGAATATCCCCTAGACTACGAAACTTTAGACAAGTCTAACATAAAAGGTGTAGACTTGTTGACATCAAAGTGGCACCAAGCCATCGAGTTGGGTTTTGGTCATACATCCAAGGGCGGATCCAGGATTATTTTCCAGGGGGGTCCAAGCACAAAAATTTTTCCAGGGGGGTCCAAACCCAAATTATGGCTCTAAATGTAGTAAATATGTAACATTACACTAAATTTATATAGTCAAAATTCAATTTTCGGCCAATGCCAGGGGGGGGTCCCGGACCTTATGTTCTATAAGACAAAAAAAGATAAATTGGGAAATTGTAATAAAAGTGATTGGCCGCCCCCATAACAAGTTGTTTACAATTCTCGCGAGACTTATTCCCGCACGCACGTGCGCGAGAACTTGACAATACTGTACTTAACATAATTATTCTCACAGAATGATTATCCCTTTTTGACTATCCAAAAGATAACTGTTTTGAAAAACATTGTGGGAAATGATGAAAGTTGCTTGTGATTAACCGAATTCAAATCGTTCAAGTACAAATAAATTCATTGATGTTTTTTGAACTCGTTGTATCCGGTGATTTCCCGGCGTGCTTGTTTTTTTGCACTTTCTGCCTTTTTAGCAATATTTAACAGACGCGTGGGCATACATATTTGACAAATCAAAGACAGTCAAGGACAGAAATAGAGTCCTGACAGAAAAAGAAATAATAAAACATTGCAATAAATCACATAAAAGGGCGTAACAAAAACGACGCATTTAATAAAACATCTACAGATATACAGGCAATATCTCATCGCTTTGATTCGAAAATATCGTTAGGAATTTTTATGCAAGGATTTGACGCAAAGTCATCGTTAGTGGTATCATTCAAAATAAACTTATGATATTATACGTTCGAAGTTATTATACGTGCCACTTTGATGTCAGCAAGACTACACTTTTGATATTAGACTGGTCTAAACTTTCGTCGTCCTCGAAGTAACCATTGCCAAACGGTCAAATTCTAGACTATCCCCAATTCAAAGTGGACGAAATTTAACATTTGTTGGTCTCTTTGGGTATTGTTTGTTTTTTAGGTTATTTATCCTCGGTTGCCGGTTGCCCATATGACCGAGTAGTAGACTGGGCGTGCCCAGGAAGGAACTCCCTTCTTTTGACCTGTTTTCCAGCTTTGAATGGTGGAGGAAGACCCCAAGTGAGCACCTGGGTAGAACCACCGACGTTCCGCAAGCCAGCTGGATAGCTTCCTCACATGAAAGTTCATACGTCCCTGGCGGGATTCGAACCAACAGAGGTGAGGGGCAAGTGATCCTGAGTCAGCGACTCTAACCACTCGGCCACGGACGCCCCTCTTTGGGTAGCAAACATTGTGGAAAATGAAGAAATTGCTTGTCATATGCAATTTCTTCATTTCCTACAATGTCCTCAAAGCCCTTTATCTTGTAGCCCTGAGCGTCAAAAGCGTCATTGTGTGGGAATAGGCTAACAATTCCCTACGCAACAACGTTCTAGGGTGGTCAATTTGTAAAGCTGATGTAAACAACATAGTTAGTGCCAATAAATATGAGCTGGGATCTGGAAAAACGTCCCTTTTAGCATTTCTAAAAAAATGAGTTTGAAGATCAGCCTGATGTCAAATGCAGTCCAATATGCAACCATGCTGCTCTCTTAAAGTTACTAAATGTCACAAAGAAGCTTTTAGAGAACAACATGGATCCTGATCAGACTGTGCGTATGGACAGGCTGATCTGGATCTATGTTGGGCTCAAAAGCCTTAAGGGACGTTGTTCCAGATCCTGGCTCATATAGAATTTGTGTACATTATTGAATATCAATATTGAAGGAAAATGAATAAATTCTGTCTACCAGCATTTTCTTTTTTTTCCTGTGATGTTTTCTAATTCCCTATCAGGAACATCAAACAAGGTCTTAATTGGGAATGGATTAAATGGGATCCTAGGAATCCCCCTTTTCGCATCCAAATAGTCTAAAACGAACCAATTGTGAATGACGAATCAAATTCAAAGAAAAAGATGATAGAAAAACTTGTATTACTTAGTTTTCGTACTGTAAGCATATTACGAATTTGTTCAACTGTTTCCAAAACGGCAAGAATTTAGAAAGTCTCAATTTGAAATCTGCTGCAAATGACAGAACTGATGTCAATAAAGATTGATGAAATAATTGAAATTATATATACTAAGCAAAACAATTGAAGGATATTAAAGTTCTACAGCTATTTTAGAAACTTTGATAAAATAGTATATAAAAACCTAATGCTTTTTAACATAACATACATTCGCTCTCATATTTTATGCTGCCATATCGAGTTATGCTTCACTGGCCATGCCAAAATGGGACAATTTACCACATAGGGATCAACTACCAAACTTACCGTGTTATTTACGTGCAGTTTTTCACGTAAATGCGTACTCTGAGTTGCTTCATTTAGTAAATTAAAACATACCGGCCTATAATCAATTCATTAAAAAGGATTGAACGTTAATGGCTGACAGATCTGCAGCGCTGGCAGGCCGTTAGTCAATTGAACGTATGGAAACGTCAGGTTGACGTCGCTCGTAGATTTTGAATGTTGTAATGTGTATTCAGTCGATTGCACAAACGGTATCACTGGGTAGTCGTAATTATGAAACGGCGTGACAGGGGACGTAAGTAAACGACGTCTTTGGCTGATAACAGTTACATTCTCAAGAACTCGTTACGTTATAGGACTCCAAAGCTTTGCAAAATTACTCCAGAGTCTAACAGCTGTGCGAGGGATAAACCTTAGAATTCAGTCTGTAATAGACGGACTAAATAATCATGGGCATTAATGACACTGACGCATGGACCAGAACCCATTTGAGATGGAACCAGCAGCACCGTAGTACAGTGCTCATCACCAACCAAAGTTGGTTTCGGCGTCGCATGTTGACAGCAGAATTCGTGTTTTTCTCGATATAAGAACGAGAGATAACACGAATGCAATATATCCAAATGTGACGCGTATGGTGACGTGAGCGTTATGGAGTTGACGGGAATTTTACGTTATCTAGAGACAAACCTTTTCGTGCTAAATGACACTGACTGACCAACATTACATTAACCAAGCGATTGACTCACATCCGTTAACTTTTAAACAGGAAAATAGAGATGAATACGCGTTCATTGATGTCAACGTAAACTTATTCGGTGCCGTTATTGTAAAACACCATCCTAAATAGATTTGGTTTCAATCCAAGGATTCGACATCCTGCTCACAGAACCTTTATCCAATCGAGCATGATTGAAACACGTTGGGTAGACGTCTACGTCACCGACAACAACAACCGATCAACCCGGCTTATTCCAACGTGGACGTATTCGGAAATGGAATACTGTACCACAACAGGTGGTACAAATGTAATTCAATCTGCGATGAATTTGCGAGGTACTGATAAGGCTTGAGTCCACTTCCAGGGTGAAAATATCCGTTATTCATGACGTGTGACTTTTCGGTTGTAGGGTACCAGCGTTTAACCGGATATTGTAGGGAAACCGGAAACGATTGCTGTGCTTTATGTTTTTGATTTTCAAGATTAGACATTGATATGAAGTTATTTGTAGATTTTTGTTCGAATATATGCCTTTTTTAATTTTTACAAATAGTGCTATTTGAATATCCTTCAATTGTTTGTAGAGAATATTGAAACAAAAGAAGAAAATTCTAGTTATCCGCATTTTCTTCTTTTGTCTAAACATTTCCCGAGCGTTTTAATCAGGCGCGACTAAACTAGATTTTGCTTTAGAAAGGGTTTAACCCTTTCCCAAACAAGATCTGGTTTTGGCGTCTCTAATAAGAATAGGCTTGGAAAAACATTGAGGCAAAGGAAGAAAATGCTGATAATCAGCATTTTCTCCTTTGTCTCAATATTTTCTTTGCTTCTGTGTTATAAAGTGAACAGATTTTACCTCATGTAACACCCAAGTTGTCGGTCTCGAGCAGCTTTCAAATTGGACCAACCTAGAATTTTGTCATGTGGGAAAGGGTTTAAATGAGTTTTAAATTGGTGACGTTCGCGATGAAATGAGCTGTAGCGATATTCTCGTCTAGTCTGATTCAAGTCTAAATTGGTTTTTCTTTTAGGGTCAGATTTACTAGTTTAAAACATCACGCCAATCTTCGTCGGTGTTATTGCAAAACCTCGTAACTACAGCTTTAAAGGCAGAATAACACTTAACATCTTGCAAATTTTCCGAGAACTTCGCACAAAAAAATATTATATATATTATTAAAATATGGTCTTTAAATTGCACATAAGCCAACTCTTAGCTTTCTACCTTGTGCATTGGCTTAGATGTCGACGGATTAAAACCCCCATGATTTGTTGTCCCGGGGATAATATTTACAATAATGGAACATATGGGGTTTTAAATCAGTCGACATCCTAGCCAATACACAAGATAGAAAACTAAGATTTGGCATAGATGCAATTTAAAGGCCATATTTTCACAATACATATTTATTTTGTACGAAGTTCTCGGAAAATTTGCATGATTTTAAGTGCCATTCCCCCTTTAATCAAGCTGTAGTAACGAGGTTTTGCAATAGCACCGACGTTATAATGATCCGCTTATAAGCGTGTGCAACCTTTTTATACTCATCTAGTCTAATGCAAGTCTAAATTGGATTATCTTTTAGGTTCAGGCTTATAAGTCTAAAAACATCAACCAAGGTTAAGCTGGAGCTCCAAAACTGTGGTTACGCAAAGCATCAACCGACGTCTCCGTCGAAATCACGTGATGATTGTATTATCACATGACCACAATGGTTAATCACGTGACTCAGAATTTCAGAAAATCGTCAATATTTTTGTCAATACTTGACCAATTTGAATTCGGTTCGAAGCAGAGAAGTTGGGAAAATGTCAGGAATAAGATGTACGTGGTGGATTTTTGAAAAATCAACTGATGAAAAATTTATTTAAGATAAACCAAATTTTGGTTTATCTTCAATAATTTTTTATCAGTTAATTTTTCAAAATCCAATACGTTCATCTAATGTGTGACGTCTGTCTTCCTTTTTTGCTTCAAACCACATTCAAATCAGTTTTGTATTAACAAAATTGTTGAAGATTTTCTGAAATTGTTTCATCACGTGATTACCAACCGTGATAACTGTCTAAAGATGGCGTATTGCCTGGCACACTCGGAGATCATTGGGCTTACGAAATAAGCGGAGTTGTGACGAATAAGTGTGATGTAAAAAAGTATTTTCGTAAAATTTGTTTCTGATATTTTTCATTCTGTTTAGTTAACATCTTTTTAATCATTAACGGCTAACAATCGTAAAACGTTAGGAAAACATTGTTTACATTTATGAATAAAACAAAATAAAAACAAAAACATTTAGTGTTAAAAATTTTTGACAGTAATATTCGTGCTGGTAGAGCTATAATTCTGAATAAAGAGAGGTCCCTGCGAAGAATATTGGGTAATGCTAACCTTGAGTATGTTCAAATCGTAGATAATGCTTGTGCAACCTTTTTCTACATAACATTTTTATCAACATGGGTTGTGTCCTAGTATCGAACAGGGATGTATTTGGTGCAGTGGTAACGCACTGGTCTTGTAATTCAGGGGTCGCAGGTTCGATTCCCCTCATCTACAGTCTTTCGGATGAGACTTTAAACCGAGGTCCCGTCTCCACATGACATCAGCTGTTGAGTGGGACGTAAAACTCCATTAAATCCAACTCCTTGTATCGAAAGATCAGGTAAGGAACCAAAGTCATGCCTATACAGTATAGTGGGTACAGCTTCACATTCAGCTTTGAGAGCGGACATTTTGCTTCATTGTGGGTTCCTAGTGTAAACAACAGTCAAACCCAGCGTTTAGCCAAGTTAAATACAGATCAGCTAGAGCTTTTAGTAGCAAAATGATTGAGGTTTATTGCGTCGTTATTAACCCTTTCCCAAACAACAAAATTTCAGGGCGATTCACTTCAAAAACTGGTACAAAAGACAAAATGAATGTTATTAAATATAGGATTTGTGTAAAATATGGCACAGAAAATATTGAGACAAAAGGAGAAACTGCTGGTTATCAGCAGTTTCTTCTTTTGTTTCAATGTTTTCCCAAGCCTATTTTCTTAATGACGTCAAAACCAGGTCTTGTTTGGGAAAGGGTTAATTCTGTAAAGAATGAACCTTTCCCAAATCGGCAATTAATTCCAAAACAAAAGCTATTGCAGACGAAATAGGGATGTTGATGAAGATTGATTTTATGTACAAAATAACACCAGTAACAATAAGACAAAAGGACCAAATGCTGGTGATCTGCATTTTTTCTTTTGCCTTTATGTTTCCAATTGTTTTCCATTAGGGACGTCAAAACCAGGACTTGTTTGGAAAAGGTTTAATCTGCCACACAAACTCTGCCAGACGCTTGTAAGTCAATAAAAGCTAGAAACAGGATCAACTAATAAGCGTTTGATTAACCCAGACGTTTTTATTCGCAAAGAGGCGTGCACTTTACGATTTTCATCTTTTGTTTTAACCCATTTCCCGAACAAGGCCTGGTTTTTGACGTCCAATATGAATGGCTTAGGAAAAAAATGAGACAAAAGAAGAAAATGCTGATAATCAGCATTTTCTCCTTTTACCTCAATATTTCCCGTGCTATATTGTACATGAATCCTATCTTTATCAGCACAATTTTGTCATCTTGAGCAGCATTCAAAAAGGACGCCATGAAATTTTACTGTGAGGGAAATGGTTAATAAATGTCATGAAACTGTGGCTACTGCAAATCTATTGTGTCCGAAAAGTGAATACACGGACATTTGAAATGTTTATACAGCCCAGGGTCAAGCCCCCGCCACGATCATCAGTTTGATGCCTGAGGGAAGCATTTATATAGAGGCAAATAATGGCAAATCCCGGTCATGTCTCTGGGCATATATGCAAGAGGAAGCCTCTTCTGAAAGATTATGTTTGAACGGGTGATGCAAAATAAAAAATACCACAGGTACCTTTTGAAACAGAATTCTACTACAATAAGACATATTTACAAATAAAGGACGACTGTCTTTGGTTTAAGAGTCCCTAGTAGAAATAGCCCGATAAATATTTAGATTATACTGTTAACCATCACAATTTCCTCCTTTTCCTCAATATTTTCCGAGCCACATTGTATGTGATGTATCGTATGTGATGTGTTGTCATACTACCTTATTTTTTTCATTTTGGTAAGGTTACGTTCACTTATGCTTTCTGTCACCGTACTGTTTTTCACTTTCCACCAAAATAATAGAAACTGTAGGCAGGTAGGGAGACTTTTGTAGAAATTTTAAAGCGAATATGACTAAAAGTTCCCGAGTTTGACCATTACCGTGGGCGTTAGTGTTTAAAAGAATGCCCCTTTTCATGTTCTAAACTAGGCGGATCAAAGTCAAATAAGAACCGGATAAATACCAAAACAATACCATACTCTTTCAACTTCTCAAAATTGTTTCATTCAAACCATCAATTCATCCAAATATATACATTCGTACATGTATTTGACAAGAATTCCTTACATATCAAAAATTCCTGTCTGCAACGAAAGGTCATAGGGCGTTAACTTCCGGTCTTCAAAAGCTCTTATCATCTGCCTACAGCTTTGAAGGATCGGATTCTTGAAGCACAATTTACAAAGCAAAGAAAAATGAGAGTATTTCAAGGTAGCCAAAAATATCTAATCTCGTTTTTGAAACGCGTCTAGAAATATTTTCTTTTAAAGCTGAAATTCATCTTCGTTTTCATGTCAAATAAGATGAATTCATCTTAAAGAGAATTGTCTAAAAAAAAAGATTAGCAAAAATTGCGATGAAAAAATCAACCCCTAACCCGAGTTATAACCTAATAAAGATACGTGATTTACAGGCGCGCGTAAAACGAAACTGGAATTTACCTGTGGACCAGATATGGATAATGACGTCATTTGTGCAATCCCATTATAACCGTGTTAACCTTACATGTATAAACGGTCAACTTTAACTTCAAATTGCGGTGACGTTGCAAAAGCAAAAATATTAAATAAAAGCATTTAATGGTGTTTATCATTTGGCCATTAAAGTGGAGAAAAAAATGTGACATTTTTTCGTGAATTTGAACAGTAAAATACTGTTATATTTACATGCCGTGGTCCAAAAATTAGCGAGTATTATACGTTTGATGATAGTGGAAATTTCCGGAAAAGTGCCTTTATATCGCTCTTTTAACCCATTCTCACACATTGACGCTGTTTGACGCCTCACAAGATAAAGGCTTTGGAAAAAATTGTGGAAATGAAGAAATTGCTTGTGACAAGTAATTTCTTCATTTTCCACAATGTTTTCTATCCCAAAAGTCAAACAATGTCAAAATTTTATCAAATTGAAAATATCGTCTGCAACTTCTTTCAATTTGGACGAGCTCAAATCTTTGCCGTCTTGTAAGGGGTTTACATGTAGATTTAGGAAAAATGTTTCTTGTAAACCTCTTAAAGATATATAATTATGTTGAGAAGTATTTTAGAAATGTCATTTTCTCCAATAACAAAGGAAATCCAACTCTTACATGAAATATTCCGTGAATTCTACCAATCTATCGTATGTCTTACACCTTGTATTATATTGTTTTTTTTTTTTTTTTTTTTTTTTTTTTTTATTATTATTATTATTATTATTATTATTATTATTATTATTTTTCATACTGAATTTTATTGGGTTGTTCAATTTGGGAAGACGCAATATGGAGCGTTAAAATCTTGGGTAGGGACATTTTATATGCCGTGATTTAACTTGTACAATTTTCAACCGTTTCCCAAAGACAAAATTTAAGTCTATTAATATGCGGCCCATTGTAAAAAAAACCAGCGGGGAAATGTGAAGTTCTTGGTTATTTTTTTATTATTATTATTTTCCTGACTGAATCAATCCAAAAACTTGTTTGAGAAAGGGTGTGGTGAGCTAGCACTTTATTGACATATTTGCATAAAAAGTGTCAACTGTTTAATGTCTTGTCTAACCAACTGGTATAATATGAATTACCGGTATTTGTTTGATGGGATTATTCGTATCAAAGGATTACGTAATAAATGGACTTGGTATAACACACCAGTTTGCAGGTGCGCTACCAGAACATAGTATCAAGAATACCAAAAAAGTTTAGTTACGGCATTTTTATCGGTATTTTTAATATGACTTACCGTTTGCTTCTTGATCCTTTACCAGATCATTTCTCGATGTTTAAAAAAAACTCTCTGTTTGAAATTTGGAAACATTAGGAAAAACCACTTCCTCACTAATTCCCCTTACAATATGAAAATACTGTATTAATTTACTCTTTCCCATCAGAGATCAGGTTTCGACACCCACATTAGAAATCGTTTGGGAAAAAATCATTGAAAGAAAAGAAGAAATTGGTGACGGTAAAGAATTTCTCACTTTCCCTAAGTATTGTCAGTACTAAACCAAACACAATGTCATTTTCTTTTTTTAACATCAGTTACTTGTCGTCTAAAAGCATTTACTCAAAAATTAAAATACTTATCTGAATTCTTCCCAACATAATGTAACATAGTTAAATGTCATTTACTTCAATATTTGCGTACTAATTATATACTATTTATGCATGTATTAGGCCATTTTAGGCCTTTAAATTCTTTAACAAGTTTTTGCATTTTTTCAGTCAGGAAAATAAAATACCGAAATAATTTCTAACCAAGAACTTCACATTTCAACGCTGTTTTCTTTAAAATGGGCTGCATATTTTTTAGACTTATATATTTTGTCCCTGGGAAACGGTTGAAAATTGTGCGAGTTACGTCAAGGGATATAAATTGTCCATACCCAAGGTTTTAATGTTATACACTTAAAGACACTTCTTACGCAACACTTACCTTTTTGGTAATAACTTGATATTTAACAAACCATTCTTTATCAAATTTTCAACAAATTTAATTCATTCACAATTGCATAATATCTGTAATTTTCATAAAGAAATATCGAGTAGAAATGATTAAATTTGCAGTGCATACAATATGACTTGAAAACAAAAAGTCGCAAAAAAGCTGTGCGAGCTGATAACGTAAATTCATGTTATTCAGGCCCGTAGGAAGCAATTTCATATTGGGGTGGCTGAAGCCCCTGTGTCTGGATATTGGTGGGGGGCTGAATTGAATTTTCCCCACATTTTCAGTGTAAAATAAGGAAAAGTTTTCATTTTGGGCAACATTAGGGAGGCTAAGCCCCCCCCCCCCCCCCCAGCTCCCACTATTCCTACGGGCCTGTTATTAATGTAACAGCAGTAAAGTTTATGACATTATGCTAACATTATGTGTGTCCGTCATGAACCTAAATGACACGAAGACACACCCTTCTCATTGATAAAGCATAATTGGTGGTGAATCTTTGCGGGATCATTCTTAACTCGTCCCTATTAAGTTACTGTTGCAGTTGTTGGAAATTTCTTGTGGCAAAAGGGCGAAAAACTAATGTCTGGTAACAAAATTCAATGATTTTGTGCAATGCTGACACGTACAAAACATTAAACAAAATAGGTGCGACTGAATTCTAGTATTGCATCGCACATGAAAGCATGTTATCAAATCTTATGAAGCAGTGATATGAGATTTGAGCATGATTTGGTGACGCTGCTTTGGTGTTATGGATTTCTGCAATTGCCTGGGATTTTGTGACTTTTCATATTTGAGTCTTAGTGAAAACCCTAAATATTTTTTATGTTCGGATCAGTCGATTTTCTTGAAACTTACAGAAAACATGTAAACGTAATTGATTGATATTTGCTGAAAAATTCATAAAATATACTGCATTATTTATTAAGTTATGATGACAAATGTAAGTGTTGCGTTGGAAGTGTCTTTAAGTGTATATTGCAACTTCGCAAATGGAACAGTCTTACAAATTTTAGTTTGACAAAACAATATAATACAAGGCGTGAGACATTCAAAATATTGGTACAAATCACGGAATAATAAATGTAAGAATGGGATTTCCTTTGTTATTGGAGAAAACGACATTTCTACAATACTTCTCAACATAATTATATATCTTTTAATAGATTCACAAGAAACATTTATCCCCAATCTACAGATAAAAAAAGCATATCAATTGCACTATTCAGTAAATTCCCACTATCACCAAGCGTATAATACTAGAGAATTTTTGGATCACGGCATGTTAATATAACTGAATTTTACTGTTCAAATTCACGAAAAAATGTCACATTTTTTTCTCCACTTTAATGGCCAAATGATAAACACCATAAAATGCTTTTATTTAATATTTTTGCTTTTGCAACGTCACCGCAATTTGAAGTTAAAGTTGACCGTTTATACATGTAAGGTTAACACGGCTATAATGGGATTGCACAATTGACGTCATCATCCATATCTGGTCCACAGGTAAATTTCAGTTTCGTTTTACGCGCGCCTGTAAATCACGTATCTTTATCAGGTTATAACTCGGGTTAGGGGTTGTTTTTTTCATCGCAATTTTTGCTAATCTTTTTTTTAGACAATTCTCTTTAAGATGAATTCATCTTATTTGACATGAAAACGAAGATGAATTTCAGCTTTAAAAAAGGCTATAAGTTGCGCCTTTTCAAGTCTTCATCCTATAAAAGTCTGATGGAAGATTCATTCTAGGGTATATCATTACGATTTTGAGTTCGATGTGTGAGCGCTGTGTTAGCGCCATATCGTCGCTTTTCAACGAAACCCTCGTAACTGCAACTTAAAACAAGTTGCACTTTCGAGGTTTTCGTTGGAAAGCAGCGATATAGTCTTCTGTGCCCGATTTTATAAACTTTGGTTAACTAATTGGTTAGATACCTGATTTGGTTAGATGTCCTTATTATATAACAACACATGCAGTTTTAGTCAAAACTGGTATCTAACCATTTTGTTAGCGCTATACCTCACGATAAATGACCTGGCAGGGCAGCCCATGCTTATCGAATGGAGTGATCTGCCAGGTCAATTCTCGTCCTCTATAACTAATGTTTATACAACTGTCCAAGGCCCGGTTGTATAAACAATGGTTAGCGCTTACCAAATGGTTAAATATCTGTTTTGGTTAATATTGCCTAGGTTTTTACAGAGGAATCTAACCAAAACAGGTTGATTACCACTAAAACCTCTCTTACAACCTGTCGTACGTGCTCCTGCGTGCGGTCTGCGTCTAAAACGTAGGTCTACGTTTAAGTCGTGCGATGCACGCACGTGCAACGTACGATTTTGGTGGACGCAACCACGACGCAGACTGCACGCAGCAAAGAATCGACCCAACAATTTTTGCTATGACCATTGTGCGTCTTTTAGAACTCCAGGAGCTCGCAAGACAGAAGTACGGGGCACGTACGACAGGCGTGCGTATGACGCTGGGAACGATATCATGAAATTCCAGAAAAATCACAAAGAATGCGTACTTTTCTCGAAAGAGATTCGTACTTTTGACCTACATTGAATTCACATATTTTGAGGCGCTCTTACAACCCGTCGTGCGTCTTTGTAAATCGTGCTATTTTGCAGAGTTTTAAAACGTACGATTTAAAGGGACATTAGTATCCACAGGCCTATATCCCTAATGATCCACAGAATTTGGCTTTTAGCATGTAGTCGCACCGTTTATAGACTTTATAAGACAGAACACAAGATTCATACAGTAAATGACATAAATCGATAATCATGCAGCGGTGTGAAAGTATGTAAAATATTCAAAGTGGGTTGATAGTGTTTACGAAATGATGTGATATTGGGTTTAAATCCGTCGTAATCTAAGCCAATACAGATCAGACAGAGCTGAAATTTTGCACAGAGAAAATTTAAAGGCCATATCTTAATTATACACAGTTATTTTTACAGCAGATTACACCGAAAATAAGTAAGTAACAGTAAATATGTACCTTTAAAAAGACGCACGACGGGTTGTAAGAGAGGCTTAACTAATATTTATACAACCGGGCTCAGATCGTTACGCCTTTTGTTTCCATTTAGAGTATGATTAAAAAGTTTCCGTTCGAGACAACGAGGCAACAGCACCACTAGTGTGTAATGAGACCACTCTAGTCCAAGCGCCTTGATGTATCAGAAAACGCAACCGAGGTGATTTTCAGTGATAAAGGCCGATATGAACATGTATACTGAACTTGGTTCGTACCATTACTATACTGCAAAGATAAACTGTTATAATATAGCATTTCAACAAAAACTTCGTAACTGCAGCTGGTTTTAAACTGTAGTTACGAGGTTTATGTTGAAAAGCAGCAATATTTAATCAATTATCAAATTTCTGTTAGAAACATTTTCCCTCACAGTAAAAATGTTCCCTGTTCCAAATTGAAATATGATGCAGACGACAAAATTGCTTATCAGCACTTTGCTCCAATGTTTTCCATTGCTCCATATTAGGACGTCAAAGGCAGGTCTTGCTTGAGATGAGGCTAGCATTATAGAATCTAGCAATATTCTAAGGAGATGGCAGAACGATCGCCAAACGAATAAAAGACAAGACACAGAATAAACTGTCATTCAAAATCTATTTCTCCTTGAGCCATATAAAACGTAAAGATACATTCCTTTCACATTACATGTAAATATGCATTTATCTCTCAACAAACAATCAATTGATCAACCAAGGATTACAATCCATCATTCAATACAAAACACTTTGTGCGTGTTCGGACGTCATCCGTAGTAACGGAAATTTGACGAGGACATCCGGCCTCGTCAATTTTCATTATCACGGATGACACCTGGAAATAGCCGATGTCAAGGATGACGGTCAAAGATGCACAACGTAATTGGTATATAATGATGGGTTTTAATCTTTAAAATGAGCTGGGATCTTGGATAAGGGACCTTTAATTTGAGGCAAATATAGTAAAAGATCAATATCACATTCTGTTACTATAAATAGTAACCATTTCGGCTAGAATCGGTCAGATATCGGGCGGGCCGAAAAAGCTATATCCACGGGCAGATATGCGATAGCTGCCCGCTGCTAAGGAATTTACTCCAAAATCTATATGCACAGATCTTTTGCACATGCCTTTCCGTGACGAAAAACGTCAATGACGTCAGAAAAACGCAATGTTGTTTACAAAAATGGCTGCCGTCGTAACGTTCTCTGTCTTCACTTCAAGTGCGATTTTTGTAATAAATGAATGATATTGAGTTTATTTCAACTGGAACCACTGTGGATATTTTATTTAAAGGTAAGATTGAAGTTTTTTGCGCAAAAAGAATGTAATATACAGATTATTACACGACTGATTCGTGCCGGAGAGTGATATCGGCCCTTACCTTGAGATCTGCCCTCGGTCTAAAGACCTCGGGCAGATATCGCGGTTGCGGGCCGATATCACTCTCCGGCACTCATAAGCCGTGTAATAATCTCTAAGTATAGACCTGATTATAGTCTGATATAGTCATGTCACGATATTATGGTGCATGTTTACAACATTTACCTATGTAAGAACGAGGCAATTTAACGCTTTTAATTTACAATACAATTTCCCATGTGTTGGTTCGAGTCTGGCAAGTGTGAGGCATCTGCATGATTTGAACCATCAAATGCAAAATCACAGTAGTTTTGATGGATGACTGGTGTTTAACGCCGTTTTCAAGTGGTTTTGAACTTGATATTGTGTTGCTTACATGGACAAATTTTGTAAACAAGTGCCATTATATCGTAATCGGACTGTAGTGATATACACAACTCACTGATAGTTGTTTTAGTTATTAAATAAGCTAGATGATAAGAGAATGAGTCCAGGTGACTGGTCGAGTGTGAAGTATGGACCGACTGATCTAGATCCATTTATGTATCGAACTCCACAAGAGTCCATTTATATTTTTGTCAGAGCCCGGTTAAAATGTTTTTCGGTTCTGATCATTTGTGTTTTCCCAATATTCCCGGTCAGACACTAAAAAAATTCAATAAACATTTCACATATACTATAATTTGAGCAACGTTTGTCTGTTTGTCTGTTTGTTCCCCTACTCCTCCCAGGTCCTTGGGCCGATTTTCACCAAACTTGGAGGGAAGGTGGAGGGCGGCCCCGGATATTAGCTTGAGGGGTTCATTTTTTGAAAAGTCAAGGTCATCGAGGTCAAAGGTCAAATTTATCGTTTTTACGGGTTACGGGACGGGATTGCTTACGGGTTACGGGACGGGATTAGGTGGAGTGCAGCCCCGGATAGGTCAAGGTCATCGAGGTCAAAGGTCAGCCCCGGATAGGTCAAGGTCATCGAGGTCAAAGGTCAAATTTCGAGACGGGTAAAATTGCTAGTTCTTGGAATTTGGCATGATTAGTGCTTTGAATTAAGAACGAGATCCAAATTACAACAAAATAATTGCAGCTTTAAGAATTTCCCCCAACGTTGAACCAACCAAAACAAGAAAATGCGGATATCAAACATTTTGCTAATGCATTTGAACTCATCCTCGGATACCCGGCGGTCTGAGCTACTCTACATGTAGCGTAACTCAGACCGCTGGGTATCCGAGGATGCTTACTAAAGTTGGCCAAAAATGTCGAATTTTCTTTATTTTAAGGGGGAATGCTCCAGCTTCCTAATTTTTTTCCCAAAAAATAGAATTTATTTATATTTTGTATGTTGAATTACATGTTATTATCAATTGAAAAATAAAATAAAAATGGATGGTCAGCGATCTCGTTTGAATTTTATATGCATTCGTATCACATACCCCTACAGCGAAACAAGAGGGCCAAGATGGCCCTGCATCGCTCACCTGAGAGGACTTTGAGACAAACATCTTGCAAACTTCAAACTCACACTTTTTACATGACCTAGATATCATCAAGATAAACATTCTGAACAATTTTCACAATGATGAGTTAATATTTAGGTTTTTATAGCAAAAACAAGATTTAACCTTTTGACCTAGTTTTTGACCTAACATTAGCCACTTTCTACATGACCCATTTATCATCAAGATAAGCAATTCTGAACTATTTTCAAAATGATGAATAAAAATTTTGATTTTTTTAGAGCAAAAACAAAATTTGACCTAGGTTTTGACCTCCCATGACCTACTTTATACATGCCCCAGATATTCTCAAAATATACATTCTGATCAATTTTCACAATCATTCAGATATCATTATGGTTCTAAATGCAGTTCAATAAGATTTGATCCGGTGACCTAGTTTTTGACCTCACATGGCCCCCTTTTTACATTGACCAGATATCATCAAGATAAATTTTCTGAACAACTTTCACAACAATAAAGTAAATATTTTGGTTCCTAGAGCAAAAACAAGATTTGACCTAGTTTTAGGCCTTGCATAACCCATTTTCACATCACTAAGATATCATCAAGATAAAAATTCTGAACAATTTTTGCAATAATAAAGTAAATATTTTGGTTCTCAGGGCAAAAACAAAATTTCACCTACTGACCTAGTTTTGAACCTCAAATGACCTGCTATTCATATCACCAAGATATCATCAAAATAAACATTCTGAACTTTAACAATGATTGAGTAAATAATTTGGTTCTAAGAGGAAAAACAAGATTTGACCTTTTGACCTAGTTTCTGCCCTAACATGACCCACTTTTAAAATGACCCAGATATCATCAAGATAAATATTCTGAACAATTTTCACAACGATAAAGTAAATATTTTGGTTCCTAAAGCAAAAACAAGATTTGACCTAGTGACCTAGTTTTAGACCTCGAATGACCCACTTTTCACACCACTAAGATATCATCAAGATAAACAATCTGAACAATTTTCGCAATGATAAAGTAAATATTTTGGTTCTCAGGGCAAAAACAAAATTTGACCTAGTTACCTAGTTTTGAACCTCAAATGACCTGCTATTCATATCACCAAGATATCATCAAGATTAACATTCTGAACTTTCACAATGATTGAGTAAATATTTTGGTTCTTACAGGAAAAACAAGATTTGACCTTTCGACCTAGTTTCTGACCTCACATGACCCACTTTTAACATGACCCAGATTTCATCAAGATATATATTCTGAACAATTTTCAACCATAAAGTAAATATTTTGGTTCCTAGAGCAAAAACAAGATTTGACCTTGTGACCTAGTTTTAGACCTCGCATGACCCACTTTTCACATCACCAAGATATCATCAAGATAAATATTCCGATCAATTTTCCCAATGATAAAGTAAATATCTTGGTTCTTTGGGCAAAAACAAAATTTGACCTAGTGACCTAGTTTTTAACCTTGAATGACCTGCTATTCATATCACCAAGGTATCATCAAGATTAACATTCTGAACTTTCACCATGATTGAGTAAATATTTTGGTTCTTACAGGAAAAATAAGATTTGACCTATTGACCCAGTTTCTGACCTCACATGACCCACTTTTAAAATGACCCAGATTTTGTCAAGATAAACATTCTAAACAATTTTCATAATGTATAAGTATATATTTCTGTTCTGAAAGCAAAACCAAGATTTAACCAAATGACCTAGTTTTTGACCTTACATGACCCACACTTCGTACATAAGCTAGATATCAAGATAAGTATTACACGGGTGGTAAACAGAGAAACTAGCTCCAAAAAGAGGTAGTTGCATAGATCGAAAATTTGTAGGTCACGAACATATTTTCTGAAATTATTTCTTTTAAAGCGAGTTTTTGAGAAATCTGGCGATGCTGTAATATGGAGAAATGGTCGAAGTTTGTTGTGCACAAGAGTATACGGTATTAGTAGCAGGGTTTTAATACAATCGTTGAAAAACATTTCAAAATCGAAAGTAAAAAAGTTTTTACTTTCGATTTTGAAATGTTTTTCAACGATTATATTCAAACTCTGCTTACTAACACCGTATATTCTCGTGCACAACAAACTTCGACCATTTCTTCATATTACAGCATCGCCGGATTTTTCATAAACTCGTTGTAAAAGAAAAAAAATGTAGAAAAATGTATTCGTAACCTACCTTTGTATACAGATTTTCGCTCTATGCAACTACCTCAGTAGAGGCCGGATGTCACGAGGAAACGAAATACCGTTGACTCTTTTTGGAGCTAGTTTCTCTGTTTACCACCCGTGTATTAAGGATGGTTTTGACAAAGTTTTGGGACTAAATTGGCATCTCTAGAGCAAAAGGAAGGATTCTGTAATATTTGACCTTGTGACCTAGTTTTTGACCTTGCATGACCCACTTTTGATCATGACCAAGATATCATCAAGATAAAGATTTAGGACAATTTTGACAAAGTTTGGAAAAAAAATTGGCACTTCCAGAGCAAAAGGGAGGATTTTACAAGATTTGGCCTCATGACCTAGTTTATGACCTGACATGATCCACTTCTTGATATGACCTTGATATCATCAAGATAAACTTTCAGGATAATTTTAAGAAAGTTTGGGCCAAAACTGGCATGTCCAGAACAAAATGAAGGATTTTACCAGATTTGACCTTGTGACCTAGTTTCTGACCTTGTATAACCCACTTTTCATCGTTTCATAGATATAATCAAGATAAACATTAAGGACAATTTTGACAAAGTTTGGACAAGAATTGGAACTTCTAGAGCAAAAGAAAGGATTTTGTAAGATTTGACCTCTTGACCTAATTAATGACGTAGCATGACCCAGTTCTTGACTTGACCTTGATATCATCAAAATAAACATTCATGACAAATTCTACAAAGTTTGGACCAAAATTGGTACTTCCAGTGTAAAAAGATGGATTTTACAATATTTGACCTAGTGACCTAGTTTTTGACCTGACTTGACCTATTTTTTATCATGACCTAAATATTATCAAGACAAATATTCTGATGAATTTTCACAATGATTGAGCAATAAATGTGGCCCCTAGAGCAGAAAGAAGATTTGACCTAGTGACCTACTTTTTGACCCCATTATGGCCCCTATTCAAATTCTTTGAAGTATTTTGAAAAAGCATGACCCATAGATCATATGTGTGAAATATGAATGAATTCTGCCGAGTACCTTAGGAGGAGAAGATTTTTTTGTGAAAAGTTGACGTACAGACAGATAGACAGATGGACAGATAGACAGATAGACAGACGCCGGACAACAGACCGATCACAATACCTCACCTTGAGCACTTCGTGCTCAGGTGAGCTAAAAATGCACAATTTCTTGCACCTGTCCAAGGTCACTAAAATGCTAATAAAATGCTGTATATTTATCGTTTAGTCCCGAAAACGGATTTAAAGTAACGTTTTACATTTAATAAGAACAGAAAACCAAAAATATGTGCTATTATAAACGCGTAGATGTATAAAACAGCATGCTCGCGTGTTCGATTAGATCAGCGAAGCTGGAGTGTTTTATGTCAAAATTTGCATATTTTTGGAAATATTTCAAGTTCTACATAATAGAATTTGATAAAACTCCCTCATTGTATTAAGCAACATGTCCTGGTAATAATTCAAAAAGAAAATGTATAGGTCAGCGCACTTATTAGTGAATTACAGCATTTTTTATCAGCTACACATGAATAAAATGATGCAAAACAGTGGTAACTGCATACACACTTACGACTGTCTTGCTCTAAATAATCGATTTCCATCTTGGGGAAATCAGTTTCGCATAAAAAATACACTTTTACCGTCGAAAATGGTAAATTGTAATGATGCCACAAAAAGTGATGAAGACAGCGGTGATGAGGATTTTGGTGGAAATATAAACAATCTGACAAGGAATCAATTACGGGCAGATGCAACAGTGTCTGTGCGACATGTCACCAGATTAGACTTCAATACTATAGCCGAAGAAGATTTTGGTATTTCAACGGATGTAGAAAGCGACATATCAGAATCTGTTTCGCATTCATCTTGCAGCACCATTGACTATGATGTTCAGATACCTGCGCAACCAAATGTGCATCCGAGAGGTGCTGCCAATCAAACAGTAAGACGAACAGAGGTACCCCACCTCACTGGATTAGACCAGATATTCCCAATGATCAGACAGATATCTACCCTTACAATGTTCCACTGCACGACAGAATGTTCCGCTGCACGACAGATGTTTCGTGGATTTTCATCGCCAGTAAAGTAGAAATATACTAAAAACTTATAAACACACATTGCTTAATGTGTTTTTGGATAAATAATCTCATAAAAAGTATATATAAACCTCATATCTTGTGACAATCATTATGACTGAAAGTTGGATTATTTTTCAAAAATGATATCTCTAGTTACCCATGTCCTAAATATTGGACACAACAAAAATGCATTTTTCAACATTATTTCAGTCGGAAATCCACTTAATTTGTTATTTTTCATCATAGCTTCCTCGAAATGTATCATTATTTGATAAAACTTCAAAATAAAAAAAATGTTGTCATTAATGGGTTAAGGATAACATCTCATCATTACATACCAAACATTTCGTGTATCCTCGGGCGTCATTCCTGACAACGGATACCAACGAGAGGTACCCTCGTCGATTTCCCGGATGCCATCCATGGCAACGGAAGTTGACGTCAGTTGCCGTTGCTACGGATGACACACGAAGATTCACGAAATGCTTTGTAATATATGATGTTTTGTAATCATTAACATCTGAAAGAAACCGATAAATGGTAGTATTTTGTTGTATTTAGTAACATGGAATGAACCAAAACAATTTTCAAATGCCCTTATTTAGTCACCAAACACGTCATGATCAAGCTTGAGATTTTACCGCCACTTTGTTCCGTATTACGTAAGGAACAAAGTGGTGGTGAAATTTTTTGCTTGAGAATTACAATTTTTATGGTGATTTCAATTTGCATTATATGCTCAAAATGGATCCTCTAATTACTATCAATCACTGCTTTAATCCAATCCAGATATTTTCTAACTTTGGTATAAATCCCGAATTTTCCTTTCTCACCGCAGCCCTCACCGTAGCTCGTGACCCCGTAAACTACCCAACGGGTCTCATTTCCGGTCCTTTTGGGGCAAAGCAAAGGGCCACCACTATCGCCAGCACATGAATCTAATCCACCCTTTTTGTAACCAGCACAAATTTGGGTATCGTGAATGTTATAATCGAATACTTTTTGACACTTTTTTCGATTCACTAACGGCACTTTAGCCTGTTTTAATACAGTCGACCCGAACACGTGTGTATTTTTCTCCTTACCCCACCCTAAAATATGACACATAGTCCGCGCCGGAAATTTATCGGTCTCTTCCGGTAAACACGCAAACCCTACCCTATCCGATTGCGTAACCGGGCGTTCTAATTTTAATAAAGCTATATCATTTGTAATTGAATCAAAGTCGTATTTTGGATGAGGAAAATCCGTGGATAATTTTAAAGTATCCTCCCCTTTATCGTAGGCGTATATGTCATGTTCGCCCACTCGTACATATATTTTTCTTTTCTTGCGTTTCTTCCGTACACAATGCGCCGCTGTTAAAACCCATTGTGGGGCTATTAAGGTACCGCCACAAAACTGTTCTTTATATTTTTGTAGAATCGCCACCTGAAAATAGAAAATATTATCGGTTAAAAATGTAGTTAAGAGGTTATTGAAAAGTAGTCACAAATTGTTGGAAGAGAATCACAACAGTTTATGAAAGCTGTGGTAATTTGTATGAAACCTCGGCATATAGACAGTATTCGTCAAATATTCGTAAAAAATCAACGCCACTTTCTTTTAAACAGGTTGAAAGTTTTTTTTCTGGAACCCTTTCTTGTGAAACCTAAATGTATGAGCGCAGATCACTCAAACGTTTTGGACAAAGTTCCTTTTATTTTTGGACAAAGTTCCTTTTATTTTATGACAATTAATCACAAATCGACCCCTTTCCATTACCGTTTTATTCCGTTCCTGCAGAACACTTTCGGTAATCCGAGTCTTCTCTGGTGAAAATTCGCTCGTTGATATTTGGATGTCGCTATTTACACCAGAGCGCTGTCCCATTCAAAAACAATAGAAAAGTCCAAAACAATATATGTCGCTTGAACAAGTGAATTGCATATCCCTTCCACTTGTTGCATGTATGTTACTTACAAACTATTTACATTATAAATTAAATTTAAATATAGCTATGCAATGACAAAGATATTGACCTTTTGGATACAAATTGTTGGCACAAGATCGTATTGCACATGTTTACATTTTGTCCAAATGTAAACAAAACAGTGTTGTATAAAAGATGAATAAATTCTTTATAAGTAGTGACGTCGACATATTGAAAATTTAGGTACAGTGATAGAGCGGTCTGTTCACTGTTCCGAGTTTCTGCGTTTTATCGAAAAATGTTGTGTTTACATTTGAACAAAACGTATACATGTGGCATACGATCTTGCGCCAACAATAGTGTGTATTTCTTTTCTTAAATACGATGGCCCAACAAAAATTCAAACTTGCAACACAGTTCTGTTTTCCTAAATGATTTGAGTTACATGTTTTGGAGTTATGTATAACTATAAATTCGCTTCATTATTTGGACAAAATGCTCGCAATGTTGGAGCAAATGATCTGAACGGTTTGGTTCGACTGGCAGCAGACTAACCATTTGTTTAAACCGACCGAAAGGTATTTTAAGGCAAACCGTTAAAGAAAGCCATTCAATATACAACCATAGCGGTGTAAAGAAGTTAGGCCAAACAGAAAAACTTAAACGAAGCACAAACCTGACATGGCAAGCTATGTTTTTGTACTTGTTGACCTCTTACTACTAGTATTCTATACATGTATGAGCCTCGTTTTTTACGCAGACGAATTCCATATTGAGCAGCTATGTTGGTTAACACGGAATCATGGGATTCCTTGTTTGGAAAAGGATTAACCCTTTCCCAGACAAGACCTGCTTTTGACGTCTCTAACAGAAAAGGCTTGGGAAAACATTGAAACAAAAGAAGAAACTGCTGATAACCAGCAGTTTCTCCTTTTGTCTCAATATTTTCTGTGCCGTATTTTACACAAATCCTATCTTTAATAACATCCATTTTGTCATTTGTGGCAGTTTTTGAAGTGGATCACCCTAAAATGTTGCCTTAAAAGAGCCAATTCATGATATTGACGAAGTACGTACCTGCCATGGCCAGCTATGTTTTTGTACTTGTTGACCCCCAACTATTCTATATGAGCCTCGTTTTTTACGAGGCCGTATTCCACATTGAGCAGCTATGTTGGTTAAAACGGAATCATGGGATTTCATCCGACTCTCGTTACCTGAAAAATAAAGAGTAAACAAATATTAAATAAAAGTATATTTTTTGCATTCAACTTTGTCATTGATTACAAAATTCAAGACTAGTCAGAATTGACCAATCGCGTCCTTCTGAAAATCCTTCGTCACTGGATTTGGTTTTATTAACCTGAAAGCGCGACCAATAATTCGAAAATATTTACGAGCAATCACTGAAACAAAATATTTTAGAGACCATGGTAAAGATTTGAAGCAGAAGAGGCATGAAAATACACATGATTTACTGTATACAAATCTGCAGGAATAAAGGTCAGACAAGAAAGAAGATATTGACGGCCGGCCAAAATTTTGGTTGGTCACCAATAACTTTTTTAGTTCTTTTTAAAAAGTGATTGAACAGCAAACGAGATCTTTATTATGTGCTGTTTACAAGATCTCGATATCCACGAGAGACTTTTTTACACCTCTGCTTTAAACCGTATTTAAATCGGCCACGAATAACTGGTAATATTTTAGATTTGTAGTTCAGTTTTCTGCAATTGTTGTTGTTCTGTCACTAGAATCCGCACCACCTTCGTATAATAAAGCACTCTTTCGTACCATGATAAAAGCGATAATCAAAATATCATAGCGTGAAATCGAGCTAAAAGCTTGCCATTTACATTGTACCATTTCATAATCAACAAAATTATAGACTGATCTAAAATGGAAATAAGTTGAAAAATAAGTTTGAAATATCGACGATATCTTTTGGTGAAGGGATATTACAAAATTCGTAACTTCACAGTGTTACGTCATGTGGTGCTAAAAGCTCGCCATTTTTAAATCACACACGATGTTTTCATCAAAGCACATTAAGATTGTTCATCTATTGATAGCGTATGAGCTTGATTTTGGAAAAGGGGTCCTCATGCTATTCAAAGCTTTCCAAAAGAAGACCAGGCCCCGAAGTACTCATGAGTACATGCTCAACTTCAAAGGAATACTCTCCAACGGTGAAGGATATTCGATTGAAGAGCACTTGGATTTCGTGCGATTTGAGTACGGTGCTCAGATTTGAGCCTGAGAACGTACTTAAGTCTTTACGAGAAACTGGGGCCAGGTTTTAATGCAATATCCTCGATACTTTCTTTATTTTACTGTAACATTTTTCGTTATCGTCATAACCGCTAGTACATTGTCTGCAGCAGCTTTCAAATCGGAACAGTTCAAATTCGTTGCGTGTTACGAAAGGGTTAAATCTAATTTTGATCCAGGTCAATCAGTTACAAATATGCAGTTCGATCAGGATTCGTTTGGCTCTTTTTAAAACATTTCCAGTTAGGACGATTTAAGAGAACAACATGGATCTCGATCAGACTGGTCTTCCAAACCATAAGGCCCTATTTCCAAGATTCTGGCACATATCATTCTTTATCGTTTACAATAGGGAACGATTTTACCCAGGAAAACGTGACATTATTTCGGACAAACAATATTATTTAGTCGGTGTTGTTTTAAAATCTCGTAACTACGGCTTGAATCAAGCCGTAGGTACGAGATTTTATAACAACACCGTCGGTTAATCAAAACACAACATTGAACATTCTATTTTTAACCACAAAATTCGTTGCCTTTACGGTTCTATTCAGGATTTTTGTTGTTCTTTCACATTTCCTGAAACACAACTGTAGAACAGAGTTTAAGTGAGAGAACAACACATATGTTGATCAAGATCCAGACTCCAAACCATAAGGTCCCATTTCCAAGACTCCGGCACACATCAATCTTTATCGTTTACAATTGTCAGTTTTCAATAATTTTCGCAGACAGGGGCGAATATTTTACCGAATCAGATAAGACCTCTATCAGAAGTTCTTAATTTGTAATCAATTTAGTTTGAACACATGACGTCCTCTGTGCAGAGAATGTAGTTTTGGTTATCTTTCAGCAGAGAAAAAATAAAGGAAATGGAATATTAAACGTGAAGAATAAGATAAGTTTATATTATATGAGCCAGGATCTTGAAAAATGTCCTTTAAGGCTTTTGAGCCCAACGTGGTTCAAGATCAGACTGCGTGGACGTGTCCATGCAGTCTGACCACGAATCATGTTGTTCTCCAATAGCTTCTTTATGATCTATAAACACCGTAAGGCAGCAGCTTGGGTCCTGGTCAGACTGCACTTAGACACAGGCTGGTCGTGAAACACATCATTTTCAAATGCTATAAGGGCCCTTTTTCCAGATCCCGGCTCACATATATATCACCAAGTTGACCAACGTTTCAACGCCCTAAAGTATATACATCCATTGAAACTAAATGTTTCGAGATATTTCGGGCGTCATCCGTTGTAAAGAACATTAATAAAGGTGTCCGTTGTCAATTGCCACGGATGATGCCCGGAAGACGACGCATTCCGTCGCCAATTTCCGTTGTCGGATGACGCTAAAAAGTGCTCGAATGGTTTGGCATTTAACGTATGTATGAGCCAGGATCTGGAAAAACGTCCCTTAAAGCATTTGAGAACAACATGGTTCCATGTCAGCCTGCGTATACACGCAGTCTGACCAGAAACCATGCTGCTCTAAAATAGCTTCCTCATGGTCTGTAGCAGCCATTTGAGAGTAACATGGATGCTGGCTAGACTGCATATAGGCACGGCCTGACCTTGAAACCTGGCTGTCTCAAATGCTATAAGGGACGTTTTTCCAGATACTAGCTCTTATGTATGCACAGGCTAATCTTGATCCATTTTGGTCTCAAAACTTTGCGGACTCCTTTTTTCAGAACCCGTGTCATACGCATTCATAATTCGAAGCACTCTTACGTAAAACAACTTGTCTTCAAGAATGAAGCAGAAAAAATGTTGCATTTTTCTACAGGATAATGCTTTATAATTAAGAAGAATTTGTAGGTAATTTCCGCACATTGTTAGCGCAGTATGATAAATTTGGAGTTACGCGCTTTGCATATCATACATTCTGCGAATTCTGGAATTCTTTTAAAGGTATACTATTCCAGATTTTACAGAAATATGTCGAAAAATGAAAATATGCCACCGATAAAAGAGTTCAGATTAAACGAATGTATTTCTGGAAGAGAATATCATTTCGTAGTATTTTGGGCATTTCTGTTATTTCTCAAAATAATAATGAACGTGGCTTTTTTTCGGAGAAGGGCTTCAAAAAACAACAATTAAAGAAATGGTTATTTTTTTTCTATGCTTAAATATTGAAATATACAAAGTATTTAGCAAAGTATTTAATATATTTAGCGAAAAAATGTTTCAGGCAATGGCGGGCCTTTAAATACAAAAAAGTATTAACAAACTTGTATTTTTGAAATTCTCTGAATAGCTATCATTTTCATAATCGGAAATTATATCCCTTTAACAAAAAGCATATTTTCTGTACTATTTTATTGGTTGTGTAAATTATTCAGGGAGCATTACGCCGACCTCTTTTGATTATAACAGGCACAAATTCAACATTCCATGCATTTCTGTAAAATATCGCTGCTTTTCTTAGAAAAACCTCGTAACTGCAGCTTGTTTTAAGCTGCAGTTACGAGGTTTTCGAAGAAAAGTAAAATATCAAGGTCAACATAAAGGGTGTACATTTTTAAGAATTTTTAACTTCAAAAGAAGCGTTTTATTTAATTTCTTTACAAAGTTTAATCCTATTGAATATCTGATTTACCAAATTACATTGTTTACAGACAGTACAAAAAATAACGTTCCTTCAAGCAACTGGCTTGTTGACCTAAATTATATTGGAAATCATGATTTCATGCGAAAATACGCGTTTTTAAAATAATTAACCAATTTGAATTCGGTATGAAGCAAAGATTTGATTTGATTTTATTGTGGTTTTACGCCGTTTTCAACTTCTATGGTCATATCGCGGCGGCTGGACACCTAACCGTGGGTTCCTGGTATTTCTCGCACCAGTACAACCACAATATCCAAACCGAGCCTCCAGCTGCTCTCTCAAACAGATGATTCACACCCATTGGTGAGAGACAAATGGCTTTTGTCAAATGTCAGAATGGATACTGCCCGAGCCGGGGTTCGATCTCGAGACCCCTGGATTGACATACTCAGATTGAAGCAAAGAATGTGGGAAAACGCCAGACATTATCTGGATTTGGCATATCTTGAAACACCCCCCCCCCCCCCAAAAAAAAAAAAAAAAAAAAAAAAAAAAAAAAAAAAAAAAAAAAACATGTCGACGACCAACGGAAATTTTGGTTGATCGTCAATAATTATTTCTATTAGATGATCTTAATAAATTATGTACTTATTGTAGAAATATTTTTATTGATATGCTGGCAAAACCGCGTATGTAATGATAAGCAATAAGGTAATGAAATGGCTCTAGTCAGTCTCGGTATTTCTCCTTTGTTTTAACATTTTTTTTTTGCATGTCGTCAATTGACAGTATCATTTTGTAAAACACAGTATGCGCTTTTTATGACCTGTCGACAACGGTGATGAATCGGTCGTCGAAAAACCGGGAAATATTCTCCGAATGCGATTTATGTCATGTCGTCGTAAGGTTTAGGATGGGTTTCACACTGTTTTACATGGCTAGTAAAAGACATAATCATAATGTTCTTAGATAGAAATTCATGCCATAGTCCTTTAAAACTTTTGGATTAAACCTAATGTTGGCTCTTGGACTATAATTATGGTTCGTTCAAAAAGTATAGGATTCAAATTCACGATGGAAGAATTCAACACTGACCTAAACCACATTAACCAGCGATCGTCGAATTTCAAGATGATTGTTGATATACGATACTTTTTACATTATGTACAATTATTGTACTTTCGATCTGACTTGATTCTACAAAACTTCATTTTTTGAACAATGAAAATCTTCTAACTGCAGCTTGTTAAGCTGCAATTACGAGGTTTTAGTTGAAAAGCAGCGATAAGATGGTTGTTTCCCTACACAAAAAGGGCAATAGAGGACGAGGGTTGAAATATGTGAACAGGTGTCACAAAAGAACAGCAGAACCATCTTATATTTGCAGAACGCATTATCACCACTGACGAAACAACTTAACAATTGATGACAGAAAAATTAGTTTACAATGATAAAGTAATGACAGAATTGTTGTCGGGGAAAACATTCTAACGTTGATGAAGTGATGATAGAAATGATGACTTCATAGCTTAAAATATAGAGGGAAATATCTCGAATATATGAGAAACCAAAGAGCATTACGTCGCTTTGCAACAATACACTCCTAACTGAAACTTGTTTTAAGCTGCCATCACGAGATTTTTGCTGAAAGCCAGTGATTAGCCAGTGAATGCTGATTTTTTCGGATTTCCCGGAAGGTCCCTGTTAGCATGACGGGACACATATATTTGTGATTAAAGACTCAAATTAAGACAAATTTGCTGTAACATATCTTGTCCTCTATTCAAAGGAAATATCTGCATAAAGTGCAATAACTTATGCACTTATTACTTTCAGGAATTACCATAATGATACCAACATATCGTCGCCTTTCTTTAAAACCTCGTAACTACAGTTTGAAAAAGATGTAGTTACGTTGTTTTTGGAAGAAAAGCAATAGCATTTTCTTTGCTTTAGCTTTGACATTTCGACTTTTATAGATCAAGAGAACTGAAAACTTCCTATATTCAAAGGGGAGTTAAATACAGAAGTGCAATAATTAATGTACTAAACATATTCCCGGATTTTTCTGCATGCACGGTAAATACCAAATATCAAAGAATATGGCCTCTTTATGATTTGTTAGAATTAATTTGATGATGAGTTAGTACCAGCCCAGTGATAAAATAGGTATCAAATGGAATTTCCTCTATTTAGTTGATTTCTTTAAAGTACAAAGCGATTTCGCTGTATAACAGGTTGTGAATATCTATAATGTTCCGTGGCGTGTTAGAGTAGTCCATCCCTAGTTGTTCGGGCCACGTCGTAAACATTTGGTGGTGTAAAGTGGCGATTTATTTCTAACTCGTAACGTATCCGTACAGATCGGATTCGTTACGAATGTCAATAATGTTTACGACCGTCAAGTCGCAAAAAAAAATTGCACCGCCGAATGTAAATAGGCCTACTGTTACTTGCATTAATTTACATACGAATTGCATCAGTTTCGATCTGAACTGAGTGATTCCGATTATCTGCAAAAACAGGATGTTTTTTGTTTACATATTTATAAATAAACTGAAATGAAACCGAGGTTACGTCCTGGTACAGTTTCTTCATTTTTTCCCTTCACAAAAATGAATGTTAAGATAGCCCACACCTAATGATATTCTCGCGACGTCGGAATTTTTCGGACGGCGTCATAACATCCAAATGCTATAGATATCAACGATTATCTTGTAGTCTGCAGAATCTTAACAAACTGGATTCATAATAACATCGTGCTATATTAAAGAGACATCACATTCCCATTTCATTTTTTTAAAAGTACGACTTGATGCAATGATTGGTTATTTTGATACGTTTAAATGATATCGTTTTTTTTTAAATTGTTAATCCAAGGAAAATCTTTTTAAAATTGAGACTGAAATGACAAATTCCATTTAAGGGGGAATGCTCCAGTTTCTTAAATTTTTTCCCAATAATAGAATTTATTTATATTTTGTATGTTGAAATTACATGTTATTACCAATTGAAAAATAAAATAAAAATGGATGGTCAGCGATCTTGTTTGAATTTTATAGGCATTCGTATCACATACCCCTACATCGAAAAAATGCACAATTTCTTGCACCTGTCCAAGGTCACTAAAATGCTGATAAAATGCTGTATATTCATAGTTTAGTCCCGAAAACGGATTTAAAGTAACGTCTTACATTTAACAAGAACAGAAAACCCAAAATATGTGCTAATATAAACGCGTAAATGTATAAAACAGCATGTTCACGTGTTCGGTTAGATAAACGAAGCTGGAGTTTTTCAAGTCAAAATTTGCATATTTTTGGAAATATTTCAAGTTCTACATAATAGAATTTTATAAAACTCCCTCATTGTATTAAGCAACATGTCCTGGTAATAATTAAAAAAGAAAATGTATAGGTCAGCGCACTTATTAGTGAATTACAGCCATTTTTATCAGCTACACATGAATAAAATGACGCAAAACAGTGGTAACTGCATACACACTTACGACTGTCTTGCTCTAAATAATCGATTTCCATCTTGGGGAAATCAGTTTCGCATAATAAATACACTTTTATCGTCGAAAATGGTAAATTGGAATAATGTGTTATATTATTGAAAATATGGTAGCGAAACATATTGGTACGAATCATTTAATTTACTACAGTAAAGACCGAGTGTTCCGAAAAACTGGAGCATTCCCCCTTAAATCTGAACTGTCGTTTTGCTAAATTTTAAAATATTAAAACGTATTCCTCGTAAACGGTGCAATACTTTGGCTTGAAATTTTTAAAATTTTAATACGAAAATATGCTGTTTCAGATAAAGATAAAAGTAAAATTTATAAGAAATGTCTGTGAAATGTCCCTATAAAACCCTTGAGCTTCATAGGTCTAATCTCATTTCTCATGACGCAGCTATCACTACTAATCCATAGATAACACTAAATATTTATTCCTTGTTAACACTATGTCAGAGAAAACGCGGTCATGTCGGCCATGAAAAGAGAAGATAAAGAAGCAAAGGGAAAAATGCTGATAAAACCACCATAATCTCCTTTCCCTCAATGCTTCCCAAATTAATGGATGCAAAGCCAACAAAACATGTAACAAAGATATCGTCTGCAACATCTTTGAATTTTGACCAATCAAGAAACTCTTTCGCGTGGGAAAGAGTTAAAAGCAGAGCAAGCAGACGTACATTATCTATTTAAAGATCGTATACGAAAACATATCAGAAATATCAAAAATATAATTAATTCGCTCTTTACATCCAAAATCTTGATCCGCTAGATACAAGCCTGGAAATTAGGGCTTCTAAAGACGACTTCAATTGAGCGATAGAAAATAAAGTAAAGTCTATCTGGAGTAGGTTGGCCACAGTCTTTTAATATTAATATGATGCAATTTCATAGCTCCAGATTAGGGGGATATTGGCTCCTGTAGACGATTCAAATGAGTACCCACAACATAGAGATTAGAATAGAAAACATTTTTAAATGTATTTATTCCCTTAAATGTGTTGCTATATTCAGACCATGACCTTTAGTTTTGTTAATGCTTTTCTGAACTTTTCATATTTCATAAAACCAAGATAATGTGTAAGTTCCTAAATTGTTTTCATTTATTGTATATTGTTTAGCATGTACATATAGAAATAATGATCTTTCAATCCAACTATGACGGTATACAATTTGCTAAAAAAAAATCAAAGAATATATTCAACTTCATTTGCTGCGTGATTACGCTAAACCTTAGCTGCATAGTTTTAACAGGACTGGTGATAAGAGCCAAGTGAAGAATTTTATTTTTTTGTGAAGTTGGAACATTGATGTGTTTCATTACAATAAAGAAATTATGAAGTAAACATGATGCTATTTGGCTAACTTTAGCTATCGTAATTTTCCAAGTGCCATTGTTGTATAGATATACTTTATATATAACACCCCTACTTCGGACTGAAAAAAAAAAATAATATGATTACTCAATCACAAGTTTCGATAACTAGCGGAAATTCGTCGAATGAACGCCTCATTTAATTTGGATTTTTCCTCCATTTTAACGCAATAAAATATTACGTTAATACTATAATCTAATCCCCACGTTATAATCCATATGTGAACTGTTGTATAACAGACATGCAGACGTTCGTTATCTTTTAATATTTCTTAGCAGACAAAAATAAATAGGAATCATACGTATTAATCTAAACTTTAAGTATTACGTATTCAATCGATTGCACCGAAAACGAGAGAACGTGCTTCATTAAAACATGTAAAAGAATGTTTCTTTTATTCGTAGACTATCGATGCACTTCTTTCTATTCAAGTTGCAATTGAAAGTGGCTCAGTTCAATGATATGAAAGCGTTCTTCCCGTTGTTTGTCCGTCAAAAGAATTTCATTTCGATTTCTGGTTGGTAAAAGAATTAAAGCCTTGTACCCTTTGGAATAAGTCAGAATATATTTATACGTACAATGTTATAGCCTGTAAATATTTCCTGAACCCGAAAAAATATGTAATGAGTAATTGTGACACAGAATAATCAATACTCGCCAGCAGTTCCCACTGTCAAGCATAGGACTTCAAGCATTATGACTTTGTATTCTGCACGTGCTTCTCGTGACAACATAATTATGTTGCAGAGTGATTATTTCGCATTACAATTACTCATTGCATATTCCACAGGTTCAGGTCATAACTTACGGACTATCCATATATTTACACACATTGGTTGTTATGACAGTAGATCATACGAAATGAATAAGATCGCTGATTAACCCGTTTTCATGTTCCGATGACGATTTGAACAAATGACAATGACGCCAGTTGTAATGTCCCGTCGCGCTAAAAGGGACCTTATCGGGTATATGAAAAATATCGACCCTAGTCAGTCTGCGCAGTCCGCGCAGCCAGACTAGGGCCGACATTTTTTTACTTTTATGTAATTTTCTAACTCCGGAATGTTTTCGCTGTCTTACTATATGTTCATTTTTCGCATACGGGATGTGGTTGACCTGTGCTGGGTCTGGCAAATTTGTCAAAATTTGGATTTTTGGAGTTCGGATAAGGTCCCTTTTAGCGTGACGGGTCACATATGTAAACACTTTCAAATTGACATCTCTGGCAACAGAAAAGAAAATGTCCTTCTGTCTGAGGTAGTACACGCAATATTATCACGCGTCGTAATATTTCGTGCATCATCATTAGCATTCTAATGTACATGTAACCGATCCACAAGGACGAATTCTAAAAGAGTAAGAAAAAACGGCATTTTTCACCGTCGAATGTTTACGAAGAATTCCGACGTCGCGTTTATCTTATAAGGGTGGGCCACCTCAAAAGAGACTTGCAAAATTTTGCCTTGTTTTAAAGGTTTTCCCCTCATCTCGCTACATGCTCCTCTTCATTCTCCCCACACAGTGATCGTTCGTTGCTCTTCACATATCATCTCTGCAAGGCTCTACCTAGGCTAGAGTCCACAAATCATGGTCTGCCGGAGGATAACGTCATTAGAGACTTTGTAACTGTTTCATTTCTTGTCTTATACATTAGAGAAAGAAAATATTATTCTTTTTGCACCAGAAGTGCTCTCAATTGTTAGCACTGATCTAATCATAATGAAAAAGGGACTATTTTCATAATCTTACGCTCCCATAATAGAGACGAAATGAAAGATACTCTGTGAAAGAGAGTGGCTCCTCTTTACAACGTGCCACATCATAATCGGTGCGAATAAACTTGACACACGCGAAAAATAATAGGCTAATTGAGATTATAATATTTCGCCTGTTCGCGGTATTTATAGATAGTGCACGCCTGTTTCCGTTTGGTTTGAGAATTCTGTTTATTAAAAGCCTGAGTGAAGTTTTAATAGAGTGAGCCTCTGTTATTTTTGTCTGTTGATAATAGACGGTGTACATGCAGCCTTTGTAAACGCAGTGTACAAATAACAATCCATAAAACAATTTGCAGTTGAAAGTCGGTGTGCCGAATTCGTAGGGAACGTCGGTCTAAATTTAGACTCTGAAACTTTAAGGACTCCTTTTTTCAGAACCAATCTCATACTCATTTATTATTCGAAGCACTCTTACGTAAAACAACTTGTCTTCAAGAATGAAGCAGAAAAAAGGTTGCATTTCTTCTACGAGATAATGCTTTATAATTAAGAAGAATTTGTAGGTAATTTCCGCACATTGTTAGCACAGTATGATAAATTTGGAGTTACGAGCTTTGCATATCATACATTCTGCGAATTCTCGAATTCTATTAAAAAGGATATGACTACAGATTTGATAGAAATATGTCGAAGAATGAAACTATGTCACCGTGTTTCGTTAAAAAAAAGTTTAGATTCAACGAATGTAATTCTGGCATAAGAATATGATTTTCAGATAGCATTCACGCATTTCTGATCATTCCCAAATAATTTTTAAAGTTTGTATACGTAGTTTTCTGAGAAATGCTGTAAGAACATAAAAATAGAAGAAGCAAACATGCTTATTTTTCAATTACCCAAACAAAAGATGGTCGCTATGATGTTCAAATTAATTGTTTTAGAAAAAAGTTCCTTCACGATGTCTTTGGATTTGAAGCATCATGAAATGTTTTTCAGAGCATTAAGTATGTTAAGCGTTAAAAATGTCCGAGGAAATGTCGCAAAAGAATTAAACAGATTAAAACGCCATTGCGAATTCGGAATCCCCGTGACATCAGTTTGTACATGCGCTTTTTAATACAAAATAATGAATTGGGAAAGTTGCATTTTTGACATTCTTTGAATAACTAACATTTTTTTTCAAAATCTGGAATCATATCTCTTTAACAAAAAACATATTTCTGTATTGTTTTATGGGGTTGTCTAAATTATTTGGGGAGCATAACGCCGACCTCTTTTAATTGAATCGTGCAGAAATTCAACATTCCATGCATTTCTGTAAAATATCACTGCTTTTCTTCAAAAACCGCGTACGGGATTTTCAAACAAAAGTGAAATATCAAGGTCAGGATAAAGGGTATACATTTCTAAGATTTTTTACTATAAAAAAGAAGCGTTTTGTTTCATTTCTTTACAAAGTTTAATCCTATTGCAGATCTGGTTGACCAACTTACATTGTTTACAGACAGTAAAAAAAGCAACGCTCCATCATGCAATTGGCTTGCTGACCTAAACAATATTGGAAATAATGACTTTATGCGTTTACAGACGTTTTGTTTTTACCTTACCAATTTGAATTATGTTTGAAGCAAAGAATTTCGGAACACGCCAGACATTATCGGGATATAGCTGATCTCTAAACAAGAGGACCATGATGGTCCTATATCGCTCACCTGAACCAAAATGATATGAGCAACACTTTTGTTCAATTCAATTAATATTTATGACTTTAAGACTGAGAACGAACTTATGGTCAATAGCGTTGTGAAAATCCAACTTATACCAGATCTTATGGTGCCCAACTGTGTCCAAGTTTTGTCTTGATTGATAAATATTTGTAGATTCTAGAGTATAAACAATGTCGAAAGCAGCCGAAAAAGCAGGGTTTTTTTTTCAAATTCAAGGGCACATAACTCTCGACTTCCTGATCAGATCAGACTGAAAATCGAACTCATCTGAGATCTTATGGTCCCAAACATTGTGTCCAAGTTTTGTCTTTACTAATTGTAAAGTCTAGAGTGTAAAACAGGTCGAAAACAGCCGAAAATGGCAATTCTATCAAATTCAAGGGCACATAACTCTCTACTTTGTGATCAGATCACACTGAAAATCAAACTCATCCGAGATCTTATGATCCCCAACATTAGGTGCAAGTTTTGTCTTGATTGATTAATAATTGTAGATTCTATAGTGCAAACATTTTTTAGGTTTAAAAAACAGCCGAAAATGGCAATTTTATCAAATTCAAGGGCATATAACTCTCGTCTTTCTGGAAAGATCAGACTGAAAATCAAACTAATTCAAGATATTATAGTCTCCAACATTGTGTCCAAACTTTGTCTTGATTAGTCAATAATTGTAGATTCTAGAGTGTAAACAAGGTCGAAAACAGTCAAAAACGGCAACTTTGTCAAGTTCAAGGGCACATAACTCTCGTCTTTCTGATTAGATCAGACTGAAAATCAAACTCATCCAAGATCTTATAATCCCAAACATTGTGTCCAAGTTTTGTCTTGATTGATTAATAATTGTAGATTCTAGAGTGTTTACAAGGTCGAAAACAGTCAAAAACGGCAATTTTGTCAAGTTCAAGGGCACATAACTCTCAACTTTCTGATCAGATCGGACTGAAAATCAAACTCATACAAGATCTTATGATCCCCAACATTGTGTCCAAATTTTGTCTTGATTGATTGATAATTGTAGATTCTAGAGTGTAAACAAGGTCGAAAACTGCCAAAAATGGCAATTTTGTCAAATTCAAGGGCACATAACTCTCGTCTTTCTGGTCAGATCAAACTGAAAATTGAACTCATTCGAGATCTTATAGTCTCCAACATTATGTCCAAGTTTTGCCTTGATTGATCAATAATTGTAGATGCTAGAGTGTTAACAAGGTCAAAAATAGCTATTTTTGACAGTCAAGGGCAGATAACTCCGCACTTTCTGGTCCGATCAGGCCCATAATCGAACTTGTCCGAGAACTTATGACCATACTTACTTTGACCAAGTTTGATTAAGATTGGCCAACTTTTGTGGATGCTAGAGTGTTAACACCAAATTGTTGACAGACGGACAGACGGACAGACGGACGGACGGACAGACGGACGGACGGACGGACGGACGACGGACATTGAGTGACCACAATAGCTCACCTTGAGCACTTCGTGCTCAGGTGAGCTAAAAAATCAGATAAAAACTTATTGACGACTAACCAAAGTTTTGGTTGGTCATCTATAACGTTTGTATCAGCTGATCTTGAATAAATCATACTTAATAATAAATTATTCTTATTGCAGAAAAAATGACCCGAATACTGATAAAAGACGTTTACGTGCAATTATAATGTAATAATGTAACGAAACGGCCCTAGCCAGTCTAGGTATTTCTCGTTTGTTTTAACATTTGTGTTGCATGTCGTCAATTGACAGTATCATTTTGTAAAACACAGTATGCGCTTTTTATGACCTGTCAACAACGCTTATGAATCGGTCGTCGAAAAACCGGGAAATTTTCTCCGAATGCGAATTATGTCATGTCGTCGTAAGGTTTAGGATGGGTTTCACACTGTTTTACATGGTTAGTAAAAGACATAATTCAAGATGATTGTTAATATACGATGCTTTTTACATTATGTACTCTTATTATACTTTCGACCTGACTTGATTCTACAAAACTTCACTTTTTGAACAACGAAAATCTTCTAACTGCAGCTTGTTAAGCCGCAATTACGAGATTTAAATTGAAAAGCAGCGATAAGATGGTTGTTTTTATACATAAGAAAGGGCAATAGAGGACGAGAGCTGAAATATATGAACAGGTGTTACAAAAGATCATCAGAACCATCTTGTTTTGCAGAACGCATTATCACCACTGACGAAACAACTTAACAATTGATGACAGAAAAATTAGCTTACAATGATAAAGTAATGAGAGAATTGTTGTCGGGGAAAACATTCTAACGTTGATGAAATGCTGATAGAAATGATGACTTCATAGCTTAAAATATAGAGGGAAATATCTCGAATATGAGAAAGCAAAGAGCATTACGTCGCTTTGCAATTAAACCCTCCTATCTGAAGCTTGCTTTAAGCTGCAGTTACGAGATTTTATGTTGAAAAGCAGAGGTAAGGAAAAACGGCGCAACAAATGCTTATTTTCAGTTACTTTCTTCGTGTATTCAAGCTTTTATTAAAACATTTGTTCACAAAATCAAAACTCGAAGGAAAATGGCATTTTATCCCTTTTACTCAAAGTTTTCGTCATCAAAACACATTGCAAATGTTCATAATTGTCAAAAATTCGTAACTTTGTTCTAAAGGTAGGAATTCAATCAGAAAAGATCATGTATAACAGTGTTAAGCGTTCATATATATTTCATTTTGCTTCAAAAGCAAATTGTAATGGGAAGATCTGACCTTATTATACATGGTTTGTCTCTTTTTCAAAAACATTCCCTCGAAATTAATTTTCTGTATCTATACTTAGGGACACTTCTAACGTAACACTTACAATCTTTCGTTTATTCAGAAAATAAAAATTTCATGAAACATTCAGAAAATATAAATCAATAACGTTTGTACCTCTTCTTTGAACTGCTTTAAAATTGGTCGAAAGTTATCTACCATGACTCGATGTTGAAAAGTAACAAAAGCGCCATGTGTATGAAAATTTCAATAGCATCAAAGCAGTCTCGCCAAATCATGCTCATATGTCGTACCCCTACTCCATGAGATTTGATAACCTTTTTTCGCGTGAATAATATATAGTTTGCACGTGTCAACAATGAACAAAATAATTAAATTTGTTTCCATTGATTCGATTTTTGCACTGTTGCTTCAAGAAATTTTCAACAACTAGGACAGGCACTTAGGGACGAATGGAGAAACATCGGGTACAACGAGTGATCATAAATTATAATTTGTCAATGAGAAGGATGTGTCTTTGTGTAATCCAGGCCTACGACGGACACAAACATATAAGCCGACTGTGATAGTACGACAATCGGGAGTGACCGATGTTTACATATGTTTTTATGAATTAATTAACCCGATTATCTACTAGTATGTAGCAATGATAAGTTCCACGTATTAAACCAGTAATTTATCTTATTGTACGGTTTAATTTCAAAATCAACAGCCTAATATCCGTATGTAAATGAAAAAGAGTATTTGGCATCGGCCATTCTTTTTTGGGACATCTATACAAAATTTTAATAATATGATATGAATAACTTGAATTAAAGTTATCAGCTGGCGCGGTTTTATTGTGACGTTCTGTTTTCTTGTTATATACAGACTGCAAGTTCAATTATTTTTACTCAACATATTTTTAATGAAAATTACAGATGTTAAGCTATTATAAATAAATAATATTCGTCGAAAATTTTATGAAAACTGGTTCACTATTTTAAGTTTTTTTCCCAAAAAGGTATGTGTTGCGCTAGAAATGCGCCAAAGTGTAAATTATTTTACCTATATCATATAATATGCTCATTTTTGATACAACATTTGGAATAAGACTGATCCGTCTCGAATAACAATTGTTGTTTGTACTTTCCATAAGGTCCCTGTCCGCGTGACGGGTCACATACATCTATGATTAAAGACTCAAATTAAGACAAATTTGCTGTAACAGAATTCGTCATTTTTTCAAAGAAAATATCTGCATAAAGTGCAATAACTTGTGCACTCAAGCCTTTCAGGAATTACCATATACCAACAAATCGTCGCCTTTCTTCAAAAACATCGTAACTACAGCTTGAAAAAGCTGTAGTTACGATGTTTTTGGAAGAAAAGCAATAACATTTTCTATGCTTTAACTATGATATTTCGACTGTTATAGATCAAGAGAATAGAAAACTTCCTATGTTCAAAGGGGAGTTAAACACAGAAGTGCAATAATTAATGTACTAAACATATTCCGAGACTTTTCTGTATGCACGGTAAATACCAAATATCAAAGAATATGGCCTCTTTATGATTTGTTAGAATTAATTTGATGATGAGTTAGTACCAGCCCAGTGATAAAATAGGTATCAAATGGAATTTCCTCTATTTAGTTGATTTCTTTAAAGTACAAAGCGATATCGCTGTAAAACAGGTTGTGAATATCTGTAATGTTCCGTGGCATGTTAAGGTAGTCCAACCTTAATGAAATTCGCGCTAAGTCGGAATTTTTCGGGCTACGTCGTAAACATTCGGCGGTGCCGATTTTTTTCTAACCCGTACATGTATCATGTCCGTATATGTCGGATTAGTTACAAATGTTACGAATGCTTATGACGTTGCAGGAAAAATTCCACCGCCGAATATTCACAACATGGCCTGTTGTACATGTATACGAATTGCATCAGTTTTGAACTGAACTGATTGATTCCGATTATCTGCAAAAACAGGATGTTTTTGTTTACGTATATTATAAATAAACTTAAATGAACCCGAGGTTACATCCTGGAACAGTTTCTTCCTTTTTCACAAAATAAATGCTAGATCTAGAAGAAATATTACCTAACGACAACATTTTGGATTGTTCCAATTCAAAAGGTATTACAGACAACGCCATTTCACATGACGCAGCTACTTCTACTAATCCATAGATAGTACTTAATTTTTATTCCTTATTAATGCTTTCTCAAAGTTTACACGGCCATGTCGGCCTTGAACAGAGAAAATATGGAAACAAAAGGAAACAAATGCTGATAAAACCAAAATAATCTCCTTTCACTCAATGCTTCCCATAATAATGGATGCAAAACCCACAGACATTGGTACATGTAGTAAAGATATCGTCTACAACATCTGGAATTTGGACCAATCAAGAAACTGTTTCGAGCGGGAAAGAGTTAAAAGCAAAGAAAGCAGACGTGCATTATCTATTTAAAGATCGTAGACGAAAAAATATCAGAAATATCAAAAATATAATTAATTCGCTCTTTACATCCAAAATCTTGATCCGTTTAGATACAAGCCTTGAAATTAGGGCTTCTAAAGACGACTTCTATTGAGCGATAGATTAAGGTAAAGTCTGTCTGCATCAGGTTGGTAGCAGTCTTTTAATCTTGATTTGATGCAATTTCAAAGCTACAAATAAGATTGGTTTTGCAAAAAGCAATATTGGTTTTGCAAAAAGCAATTTTACACTCATTCTTCACTAAATTCTATGTTGCGAATATTCAAATAGAATCGTCTCATCAAGACTCAAATAGGTACCCAGAATATGGGGTTTGATGAACAACAAAGACTAAATATTGCATTTTGAAAACCCATTTCCACTCTTATCTGCTGCTCGTCTAGAGATGATTCAAATGAGTACCCTAGAAATAGGGTTTAGAATAGATTAATCTATTTTAGGATGTCTTTTAACCCATCGTATCTGTTGCTATGAAGTTTATACGCATGTCTTTCATATCCAACTATAAGAGGAGTATTTCGGTGTCATCTATTTTCGATACGCTGAGTTTTGCTACAGTATGCTTTCCCAAATCTCCTATCTTTTATAAAACTAAGATAATCTTCAAGTTCTAAATAATTTTTATTCATTTGTGTTTTTCGAAATTCAGATTTATTGATACTTTCAACCCAACTTTACTGGTATACAAACGTTGATAATTGTTAGTCACACAACACATAATATATAATATATTCCATATCATTGGCTGTGTGACGACCCCAAATCTCGGCTGCATACTATTAGTTAAGGACAGGCGATATTAGACAAGCGAATAGTTTTAATTCTTGTGAAGTTGGGAAATTGACTTGGTTCGACGATGAAGCGAAAATGGTGCTCTTTGGCTTATTTTAGCTTTTGACTTTTTCCAATAGCCCCTTTTCTATAGATATATGCATTACTATATAATAATATAACACCCTCACTCTGAACTGAATGAAAAAATTGATTGGTTAATCGCAATATTGATTACTAGCGGAAATACGTCGAAATACGCCTCATTTAATTAGGATATTTCACCATTTCAACGCAATAAATTATCACGTTAATGTTTTAACACAATCCCCACGATTTAAGCTATTTGTGAACTGTTATATAACACACACGCAGACGTTCATCATCTTTTAATATTTCTTAACCCATTACCAGACGACAAAATTTTGGGCTGTTCCAATTTCAAAAATGTTGCAGACGACAATTGAAAGTGAATGAAATTAATTTTTTATGGTTTTTGGGGGTAGAAAATATTGTGGGAAATGAAGAAATTGCTTGTCTAAGCAATTTCTTCATTTTCCACAATGTATTCTCAAGCCTTTTCTTGTGAGAGAGTCAAAAGGCGTCACTGTGCAGTAATGGGTTAACAGACGAAAAAATAAAAAGAAATCATACGTAGATTTAATAGGTAATACGTATTAATCTAAACTTTCAAGTGTAAAGTATTCAATCGTCTGCACCGAAAATGAGAGAGCACACCTCATTAAAACATAGTAGACTATTTCTTTTATTCAAAGTACTTCTTTATGATCAATTCGCATTGAAAGTGGCTAAGCATAACTATAAAAATATGCTTCCGCCAGTTGCTCAGCAATCGAAACATTTTCAATTTGTAATTCCGGATGAGAAAAGAATCATTTGAGCTTTTCTTACTTTCGTGTGAACGTGATACAACATACCTAAACAGGTGACAAAATTTAACATCCAGATTATGACGAAATCAATCAATTCTCAGAAAGTTTTGATTTGAACAACAACAACTGCATTATAACAACAACAACTAAAACAACAACAACAACAACAACAACAACAACAACAACAACAACAACGAAACGCACAAGGAAAACAGTTAATCCAACATTTGTTTTTTTTGTTTACATGTATTTCAAAATTGACCTCTCTGGCAACAGAAAATCACGCATTCGTCTGTTTAAAAGATAATTGCAAATGTTTGCCTGGTATTAATGTAGTCCATCACTAATAAGGTTTACCCGACGTCGGAATCTTTCTCATAGACATTTGTAACGCACTCGATCTACATGTATACTGATACTTAATGATCTTTTATAACTTTGGCCAATAAATATTCATAAATGAGCAATCAGAACATTTTCTATTCTAGTAGTAACGATATTTTTCACAGACGAATGTTTACGATGTCACAGGAAAAGTTTCGACATCGAAAAAATCTCATAGTGATATAATACCTTAACCCTTTCCCAAACAAGACCTGGCTTTGACGTCTCTATTAGAAATGGCTTAAGAAAACATTGAGACAAAAGAAGAAACTGCTGATAACCAGCAGTTTCTCCTTTTGTCTCAATATTTTCTGTGCTATGTTGTACAAAACTCCCTTCCTTTTTAACATCAATTTTGTCGTCTGCTGCAGCTTTTAAAAAGGATCATCCTAAAATTTTGTTGTTTGGGAAAGGGTTAAATTTGAGTTTTCTCCGATTGTTACATGCCTCCCTTTACCATGTGCCGCATCATAATCGGTGCAAAAAAGCTTGACGCACGCGCAAAATAATAGGCTAATTGAGATTATAATATTTCGTCTGTTCGAGGTATTTATAGATAGTGCACGCCTGTTTCCGTTTGGCTGGAGAATTCTGTTTATTAAAAGCCTGAGTGAAGTTTTAATAGACTGAGCCTCTGTTATTTTTGTCTGTTGATAAAAGATGGTGATCATACCTGGTTTTCAAAAACGCAATGTACTATTATCATATAGACAACAATTTATTTTAGCACTAAAATATATATTTCTAGTAAACGGCGCAAAATTATAGCTTAAAAATTTTCAGAATTTTCATATGAAAATATGCTCTTTCAGATAAAATAAAAGTAAAATTTATGAAAAAATATCGTGAAATGTCACTTTAAAGCATTTGCAATTGAAACTCGTTTTCGTATGGAACATAAATTGAGCTCGAGATGTCCAAAGTTAGATATATCCGGGTTTTTATTTAGCTTAGAACGAACCTGTCTGTTTTTCACTAAATACGATCAAAATTATGATAGAATAGAAAGAAAGAAAGCGACACATTTCTCTGATTTTCATTTAACCCATTCCCACACAGTGACTCTTTTTGACTCCCCACAAGATAATGGCTTCGGAAAACAATGTGGAAAATGAAGAAATTGCTTGTGACAAGCAATTTCTTCATTTACCACAGTGTTTTCTACCCAAAAAGATCAAAACATTTAAATTTCGTTCACCTTAAATTGTCGTCTGCAAAATCTTTCAATTTGGATCAGTCTAAAATTTTGTCGTTTGGTCATGGGTTAAATGGATAGCTTATATCGCTTTCAAAATAAATCAGTTGAAAATTTCCCTTTGTAAAGTCGGACCAGATTTTTAAGTTGATTTATATGCGGAAATTTGAAAATGATACATGTAATCCCGAGATAAACAATGACTGCAATGATGAACTTACACCATCGATGTCACATTATTGGTATCCTTGCTGCGCTAGGTCAATTAAAAGTTCAAGTTAAACATTTAAAGTGACATTTCACATTTATTTCATTTTTTAAAAGTATGTCTTGATGCAAAGATTGTTTATTATAATGGGTAGAAATACTTTCAGTTTTTTAAGTTGTTATTTATAAGCGAAAAGTACGCCTTTACAGTTGAGACAGAAATGACAAATTCTATATAAATCTGAACTGTTGTCCACAACAATTTGTTTAATTTTAGCACAAAAATATATATTTCTCGTAAACGGTTTAGTATTTTGTCTTGAAATTTTCAGAATTTTCATAACGCTTCCAAAATTGAGCTATTTACTATATTGTGTCGTCATTTACTACGACACTGTTGTTATTTGGCATTATCCAATAAAAGTCTACACATATATCGATCACGTACTCGATCACTCATCCAAACAATTTTTTAGTTTTATCCTTTATTTCCGCCATAAAGGCAAGCAAGAAAAGTTTACAAACAATAGAAATGAACATGAAAAACAAATACGAACATGAAAAATATCAGTCAGACATCACACATACAAGCATTCTCATACGTTGTTCATTAGCCTTTTCCCTGACAGCAAAAATCTAGCCTGATCCTGTTGAATTAAGATGATATTAAGTTATAATGACAAAAAAGACAACGTGAATAATATAGAAGATCTGTATAGAGCATTTTACGGAAAAGTTGATTATCAGTATTTTCTGTTTCTTAATGCATTACTTAACTACTTTTTTTTCTATTAGGTCTGTGATGTCAAAACCAGGTCTTATTTTGGAAAAGGCTAATTAAACAGCGCATTGACAATCTGCAAACACTCTCATTTACAAAACAATCGGAGAATAGAAGCCTACTATATAATTTTATACTATAAATCATATAAAGCAGCCACCAAATCCTTATCGCGACCAGAAAACGAAAGGGTTGGTCGAAAAAAAAAGCCGACTACAAAAATTAAGTGGACGCTTGTCTGATCATTATTAAGCAATACTTTAGAGGCTTAGATGTGCGGAGTCCCAAGTATCACAATGAACTTGCGTCTCCACACATCCAAGGCTCCGAGCTAACGCTTACAACATATAAGCCTTGGGTAGTCGAAATAAAATACAAGACTTTTAGTCGCAGCTGTAACCCTTTACCAAACGGCAAAATTTTAGACTTGTAATTTGAAAGCTGTTACATTAGAGACATTATATGCTGGTTAAGATGTCATTTGCGTATCAAATAAAATGAAGACAACTAAGGCGAAAGGAAAAAAATGCCAGTTATTAACAAGCATTTACTCCTTGTGTCGCAGTGCTCTCCGAGTCAATTTCTATTAGGGAAGCTAAATTCATGTTTATGTCTTGTTTGGGAACGGTAAATTGAGGTTTCGACCAATGAATAAATGTATCAGCTACATGGGCGGATCGGGGGGGGGGGGTCTGAACCTCCCTGGCATTGGCCGAAAATTAAAATTTGACTAGATAAATTTAGTGTAACGTTACATATTTACTACATTTTAAGCCATAATTTGGGCTTAGACCCCTCTGGAAAAAATCTTGGGCTTGGACCACCCCTGGAAAAAAATCATGTACCCCCTTGAACAATGTATCGTAATTGACCCCTTTCAATTATCGTTTTAGTCCATATCTATGAGCCACTTCCGGTGGAAAACGATTGTTTTTTGGGAATTAACATTGTTTTCACACATACACTGTTTTAATTTGTTATTAAAAATAGCAACACATCAGCCGGTTTTTTTTATGCCAGATCGAGGCTCTGACCAAATTCCGAACAAAGCATCACACGTGCAATGGCAACGAACGGTGATTGGCCATAATTGTCATCAAAGGACGACTTCCGGTGGCTGTTGTGTGTGTGTGTGGGGGCGTGTCTTAGTAGCAATAAGCTTATTACAGAGCTCGATTGTTTCGTAGTAAAACATAAAAAAAACGATGAGATATGGGAAGAAAGTATCGCTGCTTCTTATCAAAAACAATATTACAACAAGCAGTTATGGTGCTTCTTTAAATATAATTTCACAAAACATAATTAACAACAAGTATCTGGTGTTGTATGCAACACATAAAGTCCCCTACCGGCTTCACATTGACTCAATATGGTAATCAATAATAGATTAAGTTGCAGGATCCATTTTTTGCCATATTTTCACTATTTCCGTTACCATAGCAACCGCACTTTTCGTCAAAGAACAAAGATAAAATGATGTGCATAATCTACACATTGCCATCTAGTCATATACCAAGTCTCATCAAATTAGCTTGCTTACTTATTAACTTATCGCAGGATCCAATATTTTTTGCCATATTTTCACTATTTCCGTAACCATAGCAACAACAATTTTAGTCTAAAAACAAAAATAAAATGATGTGCATAATCTACACATTGCCATATAGTCATATACCAAGTCTCATCAAACTAGCTTGCTTAGTTATTATCTTATCACAGGATCCCATTTTTGGCCATATTTTCACTATTTCTGTAACCATAGCAACCTCAATTTAAGTCGAAAAACAAAAATAAAATGATGTGCATAATCTACACATTGCCATCTAGTCATATACCAACTTTCGTCAAAAACGCTTGCTTAGTTATTAAGTTATCGCGGGATCCAGATTTGAGCGGACAGACGGACGGACAGACGGACGGACGGACGGACGGACGGACGGACGGACAGACTGACGGACGGACGGACAGACGGAGGGCAAACCTATAGTCCCCTCCGCTGTGAACACCGGTAGGGGACTAATAACTATTATTAATAAAAAAGATCCTGTTCTGATTATCTACATTTCCCCCTTTTCTTCAATGACTTCCTCTATATCAAACAAAAAATTATTCTGGCAAACATATTAATACGTTCGTTTGCAACAAGTTTCAGTTTGGGTCTGGACAGTCCGAAAATTTTGCTATTTGAAAAAGCGTTTTAAATCATCTTGATATAGGAATGGCTGACAATCCATCGCTAGGCATGTCGTCGCTTTTCAACAAAAACCTCGTAACTGCAGCTTGTTCTATGCTGCAGTTACGAGGTTTTCGTTGAAAAGCAACGATATGTTTAACCCATTACTGCACAGTGACACATTTTGACTCCCAACAAGATAATGGCTTTTAAAAACATTACGGAAAATGAAAAAATTGCTTGTGACAAACAATTCCTCCATTTCCCACAATGTTTTTTAATCAAAACCACCGTAAAATGTAAAATTCCAAGCACTTTAAATTGTCGTCTGCAACATCTTTGAATTCGGACCAGCCAAAAATTTTGTCGTTGGGTAATGGGTTAAGTATTCCAAAAATATACCGTTTCAATAGATAAATAAAAGACACTCCCTTACACGTCAATCCCCATGGCGCGGGTCACGTGATATATCAATACTTGTGATCCATCTTCAATAGATCAAAGAATATTTTCTTATATCGCATGTTCTTTATAAAGAATCGTAACTACTGTTCTAGCTCAGTCGTAGATACATGGGTTTAAACCAAATTGCCAAATTGACCAGCATTCTAACGACCTTGCTTTGTAAGGTTAACCAATATACAAATGTAATTAGATATTGCTGCTTTTCTACGAAAACCTCGTATCTGCAGCTTAAAACAAGCTGCAGATACGAGGTTTTCGTAGAAAAGCGACGATATATTAGACAGAACATGTACCTCAATTATATGTCTTTTTGAAGGACCCATCCCCAGTTATATTATGTTTCCGCGTATTTGGCGGATCTTAATCATTTCAATGAATGTTCTAAAGAGTAAAGTTGATGAAATGGTTCTCGTTAAAGTGACATTTCACGATTATTTTTATATAAATCTTACTTTTATTCTACCTGAAAGAGCATGTTTTCTTATGAAAATTCTGAAAATTTCAAGCCAAAATATTGAACCGTTTACGAGAAATAAATATTTTTGTGCTAAAATTAAACAAATTGTTGTGGACAACAGTTCTGATTTATATAGAGTTTGTCATTTCTGTCTCAACTTTGAAGGCGTATATTTCGCTTATAACTTCAAAAAACGGATAGCGTTTCTACGCATTAGAATAAACAATCTTTGCATCAAGACATACTTTTAAAAACTGAAATAAATGTGAAATGTCACTTTAATGCATCAGCATGAAAACAAAATGAGCTGGGGCCTAGAAAAGTCTGATCAAGAACCATGTTGTTATCTAATAGCCCTTGCATGGTCTGTAGCAATTGTATTAGAGTAGCGTGGATCCCGGTCAGACTGCACGTAGGTACAGACTGATCTTGGAACATAGTTGATATACTTTTTCCTAAAAGAGTTGGATACTTGAAAGCATATGTTCTAAAAAGCTCGTTTAACCATGCCCGTATATAAAAAATAATCGCAGTCTTATCACACGTTTACCAGGCACCAAATTTTTAGATTGGTTCAAATTCAAAGATATTGCAGACGAAATATTCTATTTGATTCGTTGTTAAAATTTTACGACTTTCTAGATAGCAAAATTGTGGAAAAAAAGAAGAAATTTCTAAGTGGAAAAAAGAAGAAATTTCTAAATGTGCAACACTGTTTCCAAAGGTCTTTTTTCTTGGGGGACGTCAGAAAGCGTCTATGTGTGGGAGTGGATTAATACAATTCCAACGAGAAATGAAAAGCTGTACTTATGACCTTGGTTTTATAGAGTTCATCGATATATTAGATATGTCAAACAAAACATGCTCCTCAATTATTTGTCTATTTGAAGAACCCATCCCTGTATTCATATTTGGATTCATATTTTGCAGAATTCGATCTTTCATTGTTAGGATTATAAGAAACAATATCAACTGGAAATTATTAATTAGCGCTGCTTCCTTTTATGATCTAGCGAGCAGGCCCGTAGGAAGCAATTTCATAGGGGGGGGGGGGGCTAAAGCCATTGTCCTGAATATTGGGGGGGCATTTTTGGCCAACATTGGGGGGCTAAGCCCCCCTAGCCCGCCTGTTCCTACGGGCCTGAGCGAGGATATTGAAAAGTGACTGTTATGACTATTGCGAACAACATGGATCCAGATCATCTTGTTCTCTTAAATATCCTCTATCACATGTACCAAATGTAATAGAGCAGACCAGATGCTGATCAGAGAGTACTAAGGCAGAGGCTTGGTTCTGTCAGGATTAAATTACGGACCCCTTTGAAACCACCGGAATAAAAACAACATACTTTCAATAAGAAAAGCGTTCGTAATTGTATAATGTACATTATTTACGATTCCCATACTTCGTAGTATTTCTGTATACATGTAGTAGTAATTCTGTATGATAAATTTGTTTCTGCATGTCGGTAGGTAATTCTAAATATCGACACAAAGCAATGGTAATGGTATTATGTAATTTTCTCATTTTCTGTTGGTGGAATGGAACCTAGATGTGTTTATTCAACTCATCAAGAGTACATCAACTTGCTATAAGAATCGTTCGCGATACAATGATAGTCTGCACGACAGACACGACACCTTAGTTCACTGTTTTTTTCTTTTTGCATTGTGTTTAAGGTAGAATACCCGTAATGAGGCCATTTTGAGATTCATAAAACATCGTATTTTTTCGAGCGTCGTCGTTACGTATCTGAAATAATTTGTGAACAATAGAGTATAGAAAATATGTAGGAAAATGAGGAAATGTTGTTTTTTCTATGGACGTAAAAATCGGTCTTGTTTGTGACAGGGTTTAATTTTGTAGTAAATTCCATAGTAAATCCACGAGATTTATTTGTTCACGGCATGTCTGTAAGCAATTCTGAATATCAGCACGGTAAAAAGTCCTTTATTTAGTATAATTTTATCATTTACTGTCTGGGCAATAGAAACTAAGTTCTTCAATAGCGAGAGATAAGTCTGCTTAGAAGAAGCATGGTATCGGTTGGGATCAAAGCCTCGTATCTACAGCTTGAAAAAGCTAGAGTTGCGACGTTTTGGTCTCCTATCGACGATTGCTATACTTTGCTTCCCTCCTTGTTTGCTATCATTTTCTAAATATGAAATGTATTTTTATAGATATATTTGTTGAATAAATCTTTAGTTGTGAAAATTCCAAAACGTTACCAACGATGTGTGGATCATGCAAAATATATTAAACAAAGAAAAGATACATGTAGATAAATAAATAAATAAATAAGTAAATAGATTTAAATAAATTAATAAATGAATAAATAAATAACAAAAATAAATGAATTACGAGGACATCTACACATTTTTACTTTAAACCTTGTCCTGTTGACTTAAAATTTCGTTTGGAAAAACTACCAATTTAAGAGACACTTCTATAAGATAAGCTCAAGTTTTTGCCGCAATAGTAGAGAGGAAAGCATGCTGTATAGCCTAAGATCAGCCTGTACGTCTGTGCAGGCTGGTGTTAGTCTATACTGCCTATCAAATCTTTGATAACAGCGGTATGAGAAATTGAACTTCATGATACATTTCTTCAAATGGATCACATAATAAGGCTGTATTTTCGTTGCACTTTTGTAAAGACCAAAGAACTTTGCACTTAGACTGTCCTATCCCTAATTAGTCGAGTTTGAAAATCTGTTTGAGGTTTTGAAATATGCAATGCCCTAAGCATTTTACACTTACACTTATTTGCTTAAATTTTTCAAAAACCCTTTTCTGGTTCTGACATTGATGGACACCGTTAGAACTTTAATAAAAATCGGTATAATTTTTTGTGAAACAATTAACTTTTTGTTTATTTCTGTCAAGTATATCGTTTTTGTTTTGAGCAAAAATCAAACTCTTTAAAAATCACGTTTTCACACAAAGGATAGGATCATAAACATGTTATTATATGTCTCTGATAGATTTAATCATCAGATTGTTTTACATTTTGTCATCTTTATCGGATTAACCGAATTAATAAAATTCGTACTTTTCTTGACAAATTTGTCCATAAAGGAGAACATAGAGAAAATGTTATGCACTAAGTGCAAAATTGTTGTAAATACAAATAGTCATATGTCCATTTAAAGCCATTTGGTATTTATCATTGCAAATATACAAATATGCAAACAGTACAATATCGTATGCAACGAAAACGTTTTTGGAATCTTTATAACCATGTGACAAAGAAAAGATGAAAAACAGGTTTTTATTGAACGAATTATTATTAATTATGGAAAAGAAAACTGCATAGTTGGTAACAGAATATATTGCACGCAAATCCAGATACCATTCTTAGATTATCGTAATCTGCAAATAAACTATGTTATAAAGATAGTTTGTGGAAATAGACATAGCGTTCTTAGAATTCTAGTTGCTCTACTAAAGGATTCGTTGACTTGAACTTGTAAGAAATTACAAACATCGTACGTCTTTCTTTTCAAATATTGGCTGAAATAAATGACTGGTGCAATATAATATGCACCACAATACATATGCCTATAAGATCTTTATATCTGTGACCTGTCACGCTTAGAAGTCCAAAAATCCAAATTTTGACAAACTTGTCTGACTCAGCACAGGTCAACCAGATACTGTATGCAAAAAAAAAAAAAAAAAAAAAAAAAAAAATGAATATATACAAAGTGTAGTAAGATAGGGAAAACATTCAAGATTTAGAAAATTACATACAAGTGAAAAGTGTCGGCCCTAGTCTGGCTGCGCGGACTGCGCAGACTGACAGGGGTCGATATTTTTCACACTTCCTATAAGGTCCCTTTTAGCTTGATGAGTCACATAGGTATACAGAAAGCGAAGATGAAAAGAACGGCGTTTTATGTAACACAAAGTATTAGACATGAAAACAAAAACTACATAACTTGTAACAAAATCTATTTGTGCAAATCCACTAACCATTCCTAGAATGCTTAGTCTGCAGATAAAACATATGGTAATAACTATTTTGTGCAAATTGATTGAGCGTTCTTAGAATTCTAGGTCTTCAAATAAAAGATGCATTGACCTAAGCAAGAAAGTGCATCTAGACTATAAATCTAACAAAACCTGGACATACATTGAAAACACAAGGAAAATTAATTCGTTAATTTGTCAGCTCTGTTCTTTTAAAAAATTGATTGTTAATATTAGAGGTGGATGTTTTGTTAAAAAATCCAACATTTTTAATTGGACGTCCGAAAGGACGTACAATTCTTATAACCACTTTTGGACAGGCGAAATGGGTTTTCATTACCAAAAAACCCTTTCTCAGACTCAATTGCCAGTTGACCAAAATTCAAAATAGATTTTGCGACCATACAGGAAAACTGTCGTATCTTTTCCTACTTTCTATGTGTTCTCTAACAAATACTATACGATTCATTGGCCGATTCAATTCATGCCACGTCTTAACCAACTTTACGATCTTTTTTCGATTTAATCATTTTCTTGTAGTTTTTTTACTTTCGTAATATTTATTGTGTAAAGGGTAAGATTTTTAGAAAGCGATACATGCATACACTATGGTTATAATGTAAACAGACACCCTATATCATCAGCAGCAGCGATAGCTCAAACGGGAAAGGATTAACCTCGCAACCTTTTTTCAGTTTGAAATTTGGAACGCCGTTGGTTCAAAACCAGTTCGGATTATTTCTTCTGTAAAACGTTTGCTTTTCTTGATGTGTTTACTGAAAACACACATTTAAGAATGATTACCCAATTTAATGCACGTATTGTGTATGATAGGTTTCTTTTCTTTGATCATTGTTGTTTAAGTCTTTGACATATTTGAAGGAACGGGGTTTCCACGAGACGTACTTTGGAACCAGGGTTTTGAAATTGATTATCGGTGAGTGAGTTCATTTCGCAACTCGGGTTCGACTCGATGACAAATCGGGGTTCCATCTGAACAGCCTCAGATGAGACACTAGTGAAATCCACCTATTCAGAAAAATAGTTGCTCTTACGAGTTTTTTTTCTCCAGCATCTGTATCACTGATATTCGACAGTATCATGACCTATTTACATACTGATCGATGATCATGACAACAATGATTATTACTAGTATAAGACTAAGTGACAGCGATCTGTATTTATTTCGTTTAAGGACAGATCCTCCATTTATTTCCCACGGTAAGAATTTTTTTATTTTTTCTGTACTGATATTTAAATATATGAGAAGTAAAAAAATTACTTAAAAACTATAGGTCACCAAGCGAATTAAAAAGTTATTGAATTTCAAGGGAGACTACTCTTGTCTAAAATTGCAAAAATGGGGTGTCACTTAAATACCCACAAAAAAGGTGTTCGAAATGACTAGGATTACATAAATAAGTCTTTATTGTGTTCAATATGTTTTATTCTGTCTAACTGAGTATCAATTTTGGAAAATTTAGTGATGATTTTGAAATTTTTTGTAAAACATTCTTTCAAAAGTAGCTGAAATTGCTCTTTTTTGCAACGTTTCTGATAATAAAAAATATTCCAGCGGTAAGATTTTTTTTCTTTTTTTGTATAGACATAGTGCTTGGTCATACCTACAAAATCAAAAAAAGAAAAATATATCAAACCAAGCGTTTTTCTTAGTTATAAGTAAAATTTGATTTACTTTTTACAGCTCTGTCCGAAATTGTTTCACTACAATTTATCAATTTTCTTCCTAATTACCAGCTTTAGATAATAAAACTTGTCATCTTTGTGTCCATCTGAAGCGGACTATCTCATAAAGACACCACGTTGCTTTTGTTGCTCCGTTTCTTATCGCTAACGCCACATTTTGAACGCGTAACAGAAAGCGAAATGTACCATCCGAGTACTATTACACTTTAATTGACCAAACAGAGAAAATTGAAATAACCGAAAAGGGTATTGTCATTTATCAACCAAACATTAACAAAATGTAAGAAATACTTTTGCTGAAGAAGGCCAATTACTGAAACAGCTTTATTTCGTTATTTAGGACATGCGCAGTAAGTTGCGCAGTAACAACTGGAGGATCTGTCCTTAAGAGACCCGTTTACGTGTATTGAGCTAAGAAGATGAAGCAATGGGTCTGCAACAGATGGTACCTGGATGATCGTATGAATATGTTTACAGATAGGGACATTGCTATTCCCAAATTTTCGTTGATAATGATATGAAGATTTAAATTGCTTAGTGTACTCCACTGCCATTTTCCCGACGGCACGTTCCCAATTTCTTCTTTTTATGCACATCTGTAGATTTAAGGATGCTGCGGTAGTACTTGTATGAGGAATCCATGGTTAGGTGCTCCAACTCATCTGGTATTTTGTTTCAGGAAAAGTATGTATTGAATTTGTTTTGTAACCACAACCAGGGAAAACTGCTACCGTGTTTTTTTTCTTTTTTTACTCTAAACAGGAATAAAAATCAAAGTGCTTGGAGCACTATATTTAGACGCCTCTCATTGATTGAGCGGAATTGTATGTAAATGATCAGCGTTTCATTACTTTATTTCGTTGAATTTGTGTTAAGATCGATTCTAAATCACTGCGGTCGTTTTTTCGCCAACGATGGTGGAGATAGAAGTCGAACAAGAGTGCCATGGTCACAATATACGCCGCCACTTATAAAACTTGAGACAAAAAAATGACATTGACAAGGATTTATAAATATTCACACAAAAACCTGTAAAAAGTTGTGTTCACAAAAAGGTTTTTATAAATATCCAGTCAAAAACCCGGAAGGAATTGCGTTCACGAGACTGAAATATCATTAAGCCCTAGAGACTAAGATTGAAGGGGCATAACTCAGGCAAAAATCAATGAACCATAAAATCCTTACTTCATGCACATCTACCAATTAAGGTAATAACATCCACCAAGTTTCATAAGGATCCAGTCAGAATCTTAGAAGAAGTGTCATTAATATCCAGCCATAAACGTAGGAGGACTTGCGTTGACAAGGCTGCAATTTCAATAAGCCCCACAGACTAAGTTTTAAGGGGGCATAACTCTGGCAAAAATCAATGAACCATAAAATTCTTCCTTCATGCACATCTACCAATTGAGGTGATAACATTGACCAAGTTTCATTAAGATCTAGCCAGAAACTTAGGAGGAGTTGGGTTGACAAGGCTGCAATTTCAATAAGCCCTTGAGACTAAGTTTTTAAGGGGCATAACTCAGGCAAAAATCAACGAACCATAAAATCCTTCCTTCATGCACATATACCAATTGAGGTGATAACATTGACCAAGTTTCATTAAGATCCAGCTAGAAACTTAGGAGGAGTTGCGTTGACAAGGCTGCAATTTCAATAAGCCCCAGAGACTAAGTTTTTAAGGGGCATAACTCTGGCAAAAATCAACGAACCATAAAATCCTTCCTTCATGCACATCTACCAATTGAGGTGATAACATTGACCAAGTTTCAAGAAGATCCAGCCAGAAACTTAGGAGGAGTTGCGTTGACAAGAAAAGTGGACGGACATACGGACGGACGGACGGACGGATGGACGGACGGATGGACGGACGGACAGACGGAGAAGATGACGCCAATATACGTTCGCCTCCGGTGGCGTATAAAAAAGATGATTAAAAAGAACAATGTCTGAGTAGAATTCGAACCCAGGGCCTTCCGGTGTAAAGAGTACAAGGTGAGTGCTATGCTAAGTGAGCTATCGCGGCTTTCATTTATGTAGCGCGTTGGCTTACCTTTTGAATAAATTGCTTTGTAGCGTACTTTATAAAATCAATGAAAAGTATAACTGACGACAATACTCATAGTAAACCGAAACAAGAAGACAAAAGTGCTAATCGCATGACCTTAATTGAATTTGGTAATCAAATTAATAGTGATTATTCATAGCGACAAATCAGTTGTCTTGAAACGGCAATCAAATCAATTTGAAGCCTGAGAAGGGTTTTCTGGTATTAAAGCCGATTTCGTATGTCCGAAACCGATCTTATAGAATTAAACACAGAAGAATGAATAAAATATCTTTCGTTCATGTACAATCCCGCTCAATCAATCAGAGACGTCCAATTACAGTGCTCTCAGGCTGTCGTTCATACAACAAAAACCTCCCCATTGCGAAGTTTAGAGCTCATTACAGTGATATGTATATGGCCATGTGAATAACGTAAGTGATAAATGATATTCGTATTAGATATAGTCTGTATAGTACTTAGATTCTACGCGAAATAAACAATTAAATGTGTGCAGCGCATTGAATGTTTACATCGCGTAGAATCTACTCTGCATACTCTATCTGACTCAATGTTCGCTAGAGTTTATTGGAGACGGGGGCGTGGCTATGTATAGACGTCACATGAACTAGCCGATAGCCTCGTTTATGCGAAATACGAGGGACGGTCGGAAAGTAGTTGGACTTTTGACTAGTTCTCTAAAACCACTCAACTTTTTAACAAAATTCCTTTTACACTGTTTGGGCAAATTGTCCATCTATGTCTGTTCTTTTTATCCATCTTCGTAGCAGCTTTATTATTCTCACCATTAACCATGACGTTGACCCACTGTATTAGGTAGAGTGTAACAGCCGGTATCAAAGGTGCCCTGGTCTCAAATTTCTTCCCAGCAAGCATTTTATTCAGTTCTAGACACAAATAAAAGCCACATGGTATGAGGTCTGGGCTATAAAAAGGGTAAAAAAACTATAGTCATGTGTAATAGTTGATAATCTCCTCTGTAGACGCGATGGTATGGGAGCTCGCGAATTCGTGTAGTAGAAAACATTTTTCTTTGCTAATCTGGGACGCGTTTACCTCAGCATTTATTCTTAGATTTTTCTGAATTACTTCAGAACTGTACTTGGCAATGACAGTTTTTACCATTTGACATGAAACGAGTAACTATCAGTCCTCGTGAATCCGCAAAAGCAACAAACATGACTACCAACCGAAGGTAACAACCTAATCTTTTCAGGTGTGGGGAACAAGCTCGTTTCCATGGCTGCTGTGACTGATTTTTTATCACAAGTTAGGAATTATGAACCCTTATTCAATTTCCAGTAATAATGTGGTTCAAAAACTTAACTCCTTCACGATTAAAATGACTAGAATGTTCTTTTGTTTTGGTTACCCTAATTGTTTCTCTAACAAATAGCCTATGATACATAAAACACCTACCCTATACAAGTGGACAGAATATTGTATATATACAACTATCATTAAAAATAAACCGACCATATTATTGGCAAATGGATGTAGATTCCACCAATATATAATGTGTTTATACAGTTGCAAATGGAGAGACAGCAGCACGAAAAGTCCAACTACTTTCCGACCGTCCCTCGTATAGCGGCGAAATCTTAAAATATACTGCAATTTCATTGGTCCAAAAAGTGGGTCGAACACTAAATTCGGATAAAAATGTAAGAATCAATGGCAATGCACTGTCTTAGAGTTTCTACAATAATCATAAAAGGCAAGTTAGACTTTTATAATTTTATTCTTAAACGTTCTAATAATCAGCAATTATGCTGTACTGAACGAGACATGCATTTAGATACTAAAGAATTCGTGCGTTCGGGCTTCGGACTTCGGAGTAATCCGTAGCAACGGAAATTGACAGGGGTATCCCGCATCAATATCATGTACACGTGCTTTTATGCAATAATGGGAATCCACTTTAGATATGTCATGTAAATGGATTTATATATTGTACATGGATGAGACAGAAATAAACTATATGTGACCCGTCACGCTAAAAAGGACCTTATATGCAGTGTGAAAAATATCGACCCTAGTCTATCTGCGCAGTCCGCGCAGCCAGACAAGGGCCGACACTTTTAACTTTTATGTTGTTTTCTTTATTCGGAAAATTTTCCCTATATTACTATATGTCCATTTTTGCATACGGGATCTGGTTGACCTGTGGTGAGTCAGACAAGTTTGTCAAAATTTGGATTTTTGGAGTTTGGATAAGGTCCCTTTTAGCGTGACGGGTCACATACAACTAACATCCACGTCCGTGGATCACGCCAGAAGGTATACCATCATCAATATCGGTTGCTATACTCTCCAAAGCCGAGGTCTACTGATTAACCATCAAATATGACCTCTGCCGTTTTTGGTACACAAACAGCCTATTTGGTCGTCATAATCTAATTATAGCACATCATTTGAATTATCGAATTAAAATCATTCAGTTTTATCTTGCATGATCATTACGTATACATTACGTCGCTTCTATTTTTGGCTGAAGCCGGTAACATTTGAATTATCGAATCAAAATCATTCAGTTTGATCTTGTTTGATTACGTACATACATTACGTCGCTTCTATTTTTGGCTGAAGCCGGTAATTTGAAGCGTCAGCCAATGAGAGTTTGCATCAGCTTTTTAAATTGTTTTGTTGTGTATCGCCAATGATTGGATACTGAAATCCCGCCAAGGCCCCGAGATTAGACGTGAAATGACCCCGCGAGAACAGAGCTCATTCTATCGAAATGGAATGTAGAGATAATGTGCTCTGTTCATAAGAGAGTATGGTTGCTACGGACGACGCGTGAAGTTGCATGAAGTTTTTGGAATCTAATGAGGGTTGCAATACCTTAACCCTGTCCCATACGACAAAGGACCTCTACGGATAAGGCGAGAAATCTCCCTAAAAGGCACAAATGGAAAAGTCATTTTTCAAAACATGCAAATTGATTATTATTTCGAACTGTATTGTTAGATATGTATCTAAATCATATGAAAACTGATTTTGTACGATCAAAACGATTCGACAGGTACAGATAACTCTTGGTTTCTGTACCTACCCCCAAAATTACATTTTCTTACCCCACCGTTATTCATTAAACCAGATTTAAGTTTTCTTTAGTTTTATAAGCAAAAAAATTTCTGTAAATGTAAGGACAATTGGTGTTGAAATCATAAACCATTTTTCGATTTGTCCTTAATGCGCATCATTGAAACGAGTTTAAAGGCGAAATCTTCCCGCCAAAATTATGGCATATGGTATACGAGTACTATTTTTAGTATAAAAGTATGTTCCCCCCCCCCCGTGACCCAGCAAATCCTTTTTACCAAGGAAGCCTATGATCCAGTTACACAACATATGTCGATGCGAAGCTGGGTCAAGGGGGGGAACGATGTTAGCCAGCCTTGGGAAGGTAGGTATGCCTCGGTTTTTGGCGGGAAAGTGCGCGTTTAAAGTTGTTTCAATGGTGCGCATGCGCAATACGGACAAAACCAAAGCTGCCATATGATGTCAACACCATTTATCCCTGTATCTGTAGAAAATAAATTGCAAATAAAAATAAAAGAATCTTCATTTTACCTCTTTGAATACCGGTAGTGTAAGAAAACGAAACCATTTAGGTGGGTACTAAAATCAAGAGTTATCTGCACCTATAGAACTTTTAAAATGACATAAAAATCGGTGTTTATTTCCTTTATTTGTCTAACTAACCATAAAGCTTAATTTTGTTTCTCAATTTGTTAGTTTTGAGAATTGACCCATCGAGCTGAGCCTTTTAGGGAGAATTCTCGCCTTATCCGTAGAGGTCCTTTTTAGGGTGATCCACTTCAAAAACTGACACAAATGACAAAATGGATGTTATTAAAGAGAGGATTTGTGTAAAATATGACACAGAAAATATTGAGACAAAAGGAGGAACTGCTGGTTATCAGCAGTTTCTTCTTTTGTTTCAATATTTTCCAAAGCCGTTTCTACAAGGGACGTCAAAACCAGGTCTTGTTTGGGAAAAGGGTTAATTCGAACCTCGGGTGTTATAGCAAACGTTAAATTAGAATTTTCATTGTGTGTGGGGTGGAAATAGAAGTCTTTTTGATTGAATAAGTTTATGTCCTCGGGAATTTCTATTCATTCCGTTCCTGAATACTCTTTACACTAAATGCCAAACAAGTTGGACAAGAGGGACCTTATTGCACTTATAAAGTACGCGTATATTTAATTATGTCATCAGCAGAGGAGAGCTTAACATTTTGTTTACGGCAGCTTATTTCCCTTAAAGTGACAGATTCCATAAAATTTGACCTTTAATTTCTCCCAAACATCATATCGTTGCTCTCCAACAAAAATAGCTTATTTTAAGCTGAAGTTACGAGGTATTTGTTGAAAAGTAGCGAATTCAGTAAGACTAAAAGCTATATTTGGTCCAGACAAAATATCAGAATATAACGTCTTTTGTGTTAAAAGTGCCCTAAAGCGGCAACCATCCTAAACGTACTTTCTGATTCATTCAAAATTTGTTCAAGACGAAATAAAGGCCTAACGTTTCTAAACTAACATATGCCCCTAAGCATCGACCATCCTAAACGTACTTTCTGATTCATCTATAATAAAATGTACTCTCTTCATATTGGGATATTTTTCAGAAGCTCATAATGTCCGCTTCTTATTTTTTTGCAGGTTCAGATGACATATCTCTTTGACAAGTTTACAAGAAGCCTTAACCCTTTCCCAAACGGCAAAATTTTAGGGTGATCCACTTCAAAAACTGCCACAAATGACAAAATGGACGCTATTAAAGATATAATTTGTGTAAAATATGGCACAGAAAATATTGAGACAAAAGGAGAAACTGCTGTTTATCAGCAGTTTCTTCTTTTGTCTCAATGTTTTCCAAAGCCATTTCAATTAGAGACATCAAAACCAGGTCTTGTTTGGGAAAGGGTTAAGGTAGTCTACCCCTAATGAGATTCGCTCGACGTCGGAATTATTCTGGCGACGTCGAAAAAATATCCGGCTATGGAACTTCCCCACCGCCGAATGTTTACAACCGCGCCCAAATAAGAACGGGTGCATAACGACGACGCTCGAACAAATCCTATGTTTTATGAATCTCAAAATGGCCACAATACGGGTATTCTTCTGTCGTTTGGAAAATGGTTTATGAAGCAGCTTCAGCATATTATTAGATCAAACTGCACACGGCGTCCATAAAATTGATGAATCGTGAGAGATACTTTAGTTTTTATCACCAGCTCATATGTTATATACCATTTCTTTCTTTAAGTATAATCGCCGAAACACGAACGTCTTGTTAATAAATTATATTTTACATTCGTTGAAAGATTAATCAATTAAATTTTATATTTGTTTAAAGATATGCAATATGTCTACTCTTGCTTTTTATCATCAGTTCAAAAGACAATCGTTACAAACCCATCAGATAATGGTGCTTTTAGAATGGTTGGGCAATTCGATTGATATTAAGGTAGTTTACCCCTAAAGAGATTCGTGCAACGTCGAAATTATTCGGGTGACGTCGAAAACAATCGGCGGTGGAACTTTCCACCGCCGAATGTTTACGACCGCGCCCGAATACGTTCGGGCACGTAACGACGCCGCTCGAAAAAATCTGATGTTTTGTGGATCTCAAAATGGCCACTTTACAGGTATTCAACCTTAAAAACTTTTTGAATACGAAATTACAGTTGCACATGGACATTGCACAAGACGAAATGGTATGGAAGTCTTCTCTTGCACATAGAGAGTCGGATTTCTTAAGGTATCAAGAGATTCGTAGTTTGATGACATTTTCGGTAGTAATTTCTGCACATCGGCCTGCCCATCAAAAGTGTACTCACAGTGAACTTGTATCTCAACCAAGAAACATTGTTACATGTACTATCAAATTAAATGTTAAACGCCGTTTTAGTGATCTGAAAACGAACTGACTATTTCGCAACTTGACTTTAGGGTTTAATTAATTAAACTATCCATTCAATAGTGAAGACAAATTATATCATGTTAGTAAAAAGAATTGTGACTTCTAAATGAGTGTTGGTATACTCCGGTAATAGAGATTTACGGATTAGTACGAAATGGAATACGAATACGAAACCGAAATAAATTTATGGCGGGAAGGGGACATCTCAATATACGTGAGGATGGTTCCTGTTCTTCTTTTGATACGCGAACTAGTCTAGATTCGGAGGTCGTTGGTTCAAACCCTACGCTGTCTTTCTTTCTTTTTTTTTTCTTTTTTAATGTCGATATAGTCTTTACTGAGGGATAGCATTGCAATATGCATGTAGTACGTTAGACTTCCTGTGCATAGATGTGTTTGTTGTGTTTGATTTGTATATTTCCTTTATTATTTCATCGAACGCAGCGAAATTTGAACTGTCGAGAGTGGGATCATTATACAAACTACATAGGGCCATTATGCTATCTGCAAAGTAGCCTACGAAAAACGACGAGTTTTGCCTACCGTGGCCTTTGCTCCTGGTACACGTGTCTAACTTGGTGGGTTCAAATCCTACGTTGTATTTTTTCTTTTTTACGTACCGGTATACCTTTTTATAATGGATAGCATTGAAAAGTATGTTCTAACACACACTTTCAATGCAAATATTTGTTCAATTTATCACATTTATTATTTCATCGAAAGAAACGAAATTTGAATAGTCGATAATGGAATAATATACAAACTGTACATGTAGATGGCATCTGTAAAGTAAAAACCTCATTCACAGAAGAAGAGTTAAACTTCACGCCACAGGCGGGTGTGTTTTAAAACAAATTAATGTCAGAAAAGTGTTAATTACGAAAATACGATGAATTACACCTTCCTTGATGTTTGGTCCTGACCTAAACCGTGACCTCGTACTGTAAATGGGCGAGTTTTGATATAGGTTACTAAGAATTTAAAATCGTAACATGACTGAACTTTTGTCACAATCTATGTTTGGTTGACAAGGCGCACTACAAATGCGGACCACGGCAACAAATGACATTATGGGTTGGGCCGTTTCAAAGGCCGATCATCTGGCTTGAATTGCAAATCTAGGCAGTTCGAGTTAAAAAATGTCCAAATATTCACCATGTCTAAAAACTTTACCGTGTAAACATTTTGTACATTTGTTGGTTAAAGCCCGGTCACATACGATATCGCGGCCGTTCCGCGGCCGTATCACGGCTAAAATAAACCACCCGTGGAATGGACGGTGTTAGACGCGATACGGCCGTGATACGGCCGTGCTATGGCAGTGGTATGGACGTGGTAGGACGCGGAATGAAATCGAAATTATTTTACACGTGGTAAAATATTTTGAACTGCACAAAAATGTTATCGCGGCCAAACCACGGCCGACAGACGCGATTAGGCAGTGGAACGGACGCGGAATGACCGTGGAATTGCCGCGGAATAGACGCGGTAGGCAGTGCTCCGGCAGTGCTATGGACGCGGTAAGACGCGAAAGTTAAAATGTACTGAATATCGCTAGAATCAGCTACTCTTGCAACTCTTTGCGGGCAAAGTCTTAACTAGGAGCAGCAGTAAAAGGAAAATGGGCCCCTCCCTGCCCTGACTTGGGATATTTTTTTAAGATTCTTACATCTTTTTTGCCAGCTTGCTTGACAAATTTTCTGTTTTGGCATGATAAGCTTTGATTAGATATCTAAATTTTCTGTAAACTGTAAAGACTAGTCGTGTTCGACTGCCTTGGTGCTAGTTGCCTACTAGCAAACAAATCAACTCGGTGGCTTATGCTAGGTTCCCTCTGCCGATCAAATTAAGTCGATTAAATCCGACCAATCGATCTACATGTATTACATAACGATTTTGCACGACATGGGTAATAAGAATTGGTCGGGGTTATCGAGCGTGATCTTCACCGCTCAGGCTTCTTACTTTGTTGTTAATGTAATTTAAAAATATTCGTTAGAGATCGCGTAGAAAACTGATCGGGAAGCGATTTTGCAATCGGCTAGAAGATATAGCTGATCAAGAATCAATCGTGTCTGGATCTGCACCGCTCAGGTGTCACACTGATGTTTCGCATTTCAAAATATTCGTGGGCGATCGCGTAGAAAATTGATTGGGAAGCGATTTTTTTTACCGGGTAGAAGATATATCTGATCAAGAATCAATCGTGTCTGGAGATTGAGTGTGATGGAGGTAATATATCTTACACGACCTGCACCAAACATGCAGTCGATCTCCTCGACTTGTACTTGTTTGATACTTAACTGCATCCCGATCAGCTCGACCTCTGTGTCATCAGGCCAATCGATAAAATCGACTGCAGACTTCGAAGTTGATCTACTAGAGATTGAGAAGAAATAATTAAGTACGGTTGAACGGGGAACTTGGTTGATCTGATCGGCAGTGTTTCTAGAATTAAGTTCTTGTAAAATCCAACTAATTATACGTTACCACTGCCGATCAAATCAAGTCCATCGCTTGAATTCGCCGACTAATCCTGACAAACCAACTTTTTCTCGATCTCTTGCCGATCAACCCGACTTCAATAGTCGATTTGGTCGAATTGGCAGATGAAGCAGAGGACGAGTTAATAGTATCTGGATTCACTCGAGTACAAGTCGAGGTTATCGAGTGTAGGTTGGGTGCTGGTCGAGCGAAAGATATTAACCCGACCACAATCGATTCCCAGCAACTATCATTTCCCGGGCGGGTCGATTTTCTACCCGATCAATACACAGTCGCTTCCCGATCGTTTTTTTCCACTCGATCGCACACAAATATTTTTGTACAATGAAGAAAAAGAGAAAGAAGCCGAAGCGATTCAGATCAAACTCGATTACCAGACCATTTCCGATTACCTATGCCGATCGATATCGATCTAAACTCGATCGCTTGATTGGGCTTGATCGAGTTGATCTGGTCGGCAGTGGGAACCTATGATAAATGACTTCTTCTTGATCTTTAGACAATCAAAAAATAGCCTCTACAGTCATTTTGATAGGGTGAATCGAGTACAAGTCGGGGTGACCGAATGCAGGTTGGGTACAGGCCGGGTAAAAGATATCAAGCCGATCACGCTTGACCTTCAGACACGACTGACTCTCGATTAGATCGATCTTCTAAGCGATAAATACATAGTCGTTCCTAGATCAATCTCCTACTCGGTCGCATACGAGAATTTTTGAAATGTCAAAAAATTTGAATTGGAAGTCCGAGCGATGTAGATAGAGCTGAATCACCTTAGCTACTCCCCATTACACATGCCGGCCGAACTCGATCTTTGCAAGATCTCTTGATATGGTTTGTTCAATTTGAATTGATCTGCAGTGGGAAAATAGCATTATATCGTCGGTGTAAATGCAAAACCTCGTATGTCGATTGGTGCGATTTTCAAAGTACAAACTTGTTTGCCCTGTGTAGACGATTCTCGCAGGTTTTGAGATATTTTTACTGATCAGTATTATTGGCACATTATTTTTGAACAATATGTCCAAATTTCAAGTAAAACATTTCAGTTTGGGTTGGGAAAAGTTACTACACTTTTTTTCCATCCACTTTAAAATTTTCCAAAAACGAGATACGAGGTTTTGCATTCACAACGACGATATGCGTTACGGACGGTTTAGCCGCGATTAGGCAGTGGAATGGCAGTGCTATGGCCGTGGAATGGCAGTGCTATGGCTGTGCTATGGCAGTGATTCAGACGCGATGTGGACGCGGTATCTTGTCGCGTGTTTTAACACTAGACGCGGTTGGAAGTTGTAGGCCGTGCTACGGCAGTGTTTCGGCAGTGGAACAGCCGCCGGCGGCCGTACCACGTCCATTCCACGTCCATAGCACGGCTAAAACAAAATTGACCCAAAGTTACCGCGTCCAACCACGTCCAAAATATTTTGAGATTTTTTAGCCGTGGTATGGCCGCGGAACGGCCGCGATATCGTATGTGACCGGGCCTTTACGCCGACTAATGTCGGTAGTAGGCAATAAGTTCGTTTTGCGCGTGCACCAACAAATTTTAATGGATTTGAGCACCGGTTCCGGAGTTCGGTGAATCACGTCAAAAATAAACAAGTTAATGGCATATTAATTCAAGGCGTACAGAGGGATTTCTCTTAAAAATAATAAGATTGAAAAATATTCGAATGTACAAAAGTATTCATACAAATAACATTGTTTTGAAAGTGTGGGTCAGTATAAAGAAAATTCCCAGAGCATTAAACTTACTCTAATTACAAAATAAAACCTAGAGAGAAGAAGTAATTGCTTACAACCAGTTTCATTGATATTTCCTTAGCTATTACCTTGTCCCAAACAAGACCTTGTTTTGACGTCCCTAAGAAATTAGTTTTTGGGAAAAGATATAGACAAAAGAAGAAAATGCTGATAGTCAGCATTTTCTCCTTTTGTCTCAATAGTTTCTTTACTACATTGTACACAACTTCCTTACTTGTTTACAGTTATTTTTCCAGCTACAGTAGCTTTCGAATTAACAAAGTCAGAAATTTTGACATCTGGGAAAGGGTTAATACAATATTTTGGCCTTCGGCAAGATTGCAGACTACCCTAAAATTGTCGCCAATTGGGCATTTTGGCCTTCCTATGCATTGTTACCATAAAAAGTGCTATGTGATCAAAAAACGATATGGTACTTCATTCGGATATTAATAACAACCTTGTAAAGTTTCATTGAGCTATGTAAAATGTTTCTTGAGTTAGGACACGGAAATGAAACAAGCAAATTCTTTTAATTGATATCCCCCGCCGAAAATATTTTGTTTACTCTGTATGTATATAGCTTCACCAATCAGGGGCAGTAACTACAAATTTTATGCACACACCGAGTAATCCCGACGATATGCGCTTCGTCTCTTTGTATTGAAGCTTTCAAAAATATCATTGAAATCCAGCCAATAGTTTCCAAGAAAAAGCACGGGAACGAATATTACTCTGTATGTATATTGGTTCATCAATCAGGGACAGTACCTCTAAATTTAATAGTCGAACCGGGTAACACCGACGATATGCGCATCTCCGTTTCATAGTTAATCTTTCGACAAAGTTTCATTGAAATTCAGCCAATGGTTACCAAGAAATATCACAGAAACAAATATTACTGCATATCATTGCATGTATATGACTTCATCAATCAGGGGTAGTAACTCCAAATTTAATTATCGAACGTGGTAAACCCGACGCATTTCCTCTTTGTAGCGAGGCTTTCGACAAAGTTTCTTTGAAATCGAGTAAATGGTTTCAAAGAAATAACCCGGAAACGAAACTCGGACGGAGGGATGGCCGAAGGACGGACGAAGTAGAAACAATATACTCTACGATGACTTCATCGGGGGAGGATGAAAAAAGGGCCTACGGACGGACAGATACTGTGGGATCAAGAAACCTCTCTCTGATCCGTATGTGTACGTAGGGGGGAGGGGGGGGGGGGTGATAATTCCATCTGGCAGCTATGTAGCTCTCTTTATGACAGATGACCTATTGACAAATTTATCTCAGACACTTTTCACAGACCACTGATACTACAGTACTCCTTGCAATAAAACGAATACATTTCATTTTTCTAATATTTACCATTTGGAAAAAAAGTCATTATTTTGTCCCAATTTTGTTCCATGCATTTTCTATTAGGTATGTCAAATCCGAGGTTTTTATTTTCAAGTCAAAGTTATACAGTGTGTGGAAAATTCGGATTTTGCATAGAATTACATAGAGGCAAATATGAGTGACCTGCCACCATATTCCAAGTATCCTGATACATCCCCTTGATTTCATTTCCATTTCCATTTCGTATTCCATTTCGTACTAATTCGTAAATCTCTAATAGGGTGACTATAGAAATTGTCCGATTGAGTAAAATTGAGCTTTTTGGGTGAAAAACGACTACGTGTTGCCGTGAGAACTATTATATTTTCTATTATATGCATGTGAATGATTATATATTTATAAAAGGGTGCCTTTATATTTATAACTGCCTATAAGTTGAAAACTATTTTTTTTATTCTAAATGGAAATAAAATTCATGCAAAGAATCAAACTTTGAAAGAACAGTCAATGAGGAAATTTAATGATAAAAGAGAGCACGATGCAGAAGTTCCAATTTAGTGTTCGACCTACTTTTTAGACCAATGAAATTGCAGTACGTGTTGAAATTTCGCCGCTATAATTCGCATTCGAGACAGTCGGCTAGTTTATGTGACGTCTATACATAACCATGCTCCGTCTCTGATGAACACCAAGCGAACACCAAGTCAGATAGAGTTTGTATAGTAGATTCTACGCGATATTTTTTTATAGAGCACCACATACAACTACCATATTTATGAAAAGACAGTCACGGGTCATCTATTTCTATTAGATAAAGGCACATTCAATGTGCCTTTATCTAATAGAAATAGATGACCCGTGACTGTCTTTTCATAAATATGGTAGTTGTATGTGGTGCTCTATGAATATTAAAGTGACATGTCACAATAATTTTTACAAAAAATTTACTTTTATTCTATCTGAAAGAGCATATTTTCTTATGAAAATTCTGAAAATTTCAAGCCAAAATAGTGAACCGCTAAGGAGAAATCTATATATTTGTGCTAAAATTAACCAAAATATTGTGGACAACAGTTCAGATTTATATAGAATTTACCATTTCTGTCTCAACTTTAAAGGCGTATTTTTTGCTTATAAATTACAACTTTAAAAAGCTGGTAGTATTTCTACGCATTAGAATACACAATCTTTGCATCAATGCATACTTTTAAAAAATGACATAAATGTGAAGTGTCACTTTGAATATAGCTGCATGTACATGTAACCATAGTGGTTAAAGGGGGTAGTGTTCATTGCACGATTTGCACAAATCTACAAAATTATCTCGGAGGTGGCCCCAGGCCATCATTTTGGGAGGGAACGCCTACTCCTTGGACGTTTTGAAACAATGACTACGTCCAAGTGGTTTACGCAAATAAATCATACCTGTAATTCGACCAAATTGTGTGCCATAGTTTTTACTTATTAATATCATTCTCAAAGATCCATTTAACCCTTTCCCAAACGGCAAAATTTTAGGGTGATCCACTTCAAAATCTACCACAAATGACAAAATTGAAGTTATTAAATATAGAATTTGTATGAAATATTGCATGGAAAATATTGAGACAAAAGGAGAAACTGCTGGTTATCAGCAGTTTCTTCTTTTGCTTCAATATTTACCCAAGCCTTTCCAATTAGGGACGTCAAAACAAGGTCTTGTTTTGGAAAGGGTTAAACTCATTTTCACATAAAATTGTAGACATAAATATCATAGACTATAAATCAATTGAGAGGCATTACTCATCTTAAGCAGTCGAAAATGCTTGTTCAGCACTTTTCTCAAAACACTCTCAAAATTAATACGTTTTCATCTCAAAATTAATGTCAGTTCGTGTAAAGAATTTAACTTTATAAATTTATTAGATGACATGATTATTTAAATGTTTCTTCATGAGATGCTACAAATTAGAATGCTGAGACTGTCAACATTATATCCGAATTTTACGTATTAGATAGAGGCTGTATAGTTGATTCTGCGCGAAATTAACATTCAAATGCGCGCAGCGCATTGAATGTTTATATCGCGAAGAATCTACTATACAGACTCTGTCTGACTTAGTGTTCGCCAGCGGTTCATTGGAGGCTGGGCGTGACTATGTATAGACGTCACATAAACTAGCCGGTAGTCCACTTATGCGAAATATAGCGGCAAAATTTTGAAATATACTACATTTCCATTGGTTCAAAAAGTAGGTCGAACACTAAAAGAAAATAGTTCTCAGAATTCGTATTGTCCAGAAGAGCACGTGTCACAAGAAAGATCTATCTGCCAAAATGAACAAAAATATGACTATGTGTTTTATCTTGTTTTTGAAACAATTTCAATCAATCTAATCCAAATTTCTGCGAAATAAAAGTCGAGGTAGTAGACACAGTACAGTGTAATGATCTTGATTGACGATCTATATCATATATTTTTTCTTAAAAACAAAAAAAAAAAAAAAAAAAAACACAAAATATTAGATGCAAAATACGAGTACAAAAGTAAAGAGAAATTGATATATTTGACAAAAATCCCATTTTCTCGTGACAAACCACAATAATCAAAATCCCGATTCATCTTAATTGGCGAGAACATATGTTTTCTGCAAGCTTTGCAAAGATAAAAAATAAGATACAAAATAAGATAGAAATAAGATAATTATAAGTAATGCAATCACTGCATGAATTTTATGATCAAGAAGGCTTCATATCGATGCGGTTGGTATTTTAAATACTTCGTCTGAACGCTTTTCGAAACAAAAAAGTATATTAGACCAGTCCGCATTCAAAGAAGTTACGGACAACAGAAATAGTTTTGCTTTGAGAATGGACTTTGAACACAGAGAGAAAAGCAGAAAATCCTGAAGTCCAGAATCGCCTACCCCATTGCGTTAAAAAAAGACGTTGGACAAAAATGTTTAAGTCTCTAAGGCTTGTTTGGGAAAGGGTTAATACTGTCTTTATGGATATGAACTTAAATCGTTGAAAGATTGGTAGAAGATATGTATGTGATTCTCCCTTTATTTCCACAGAATGCAATTGCATCAGCGCAAACGAAGACATTTGATTTGGCCTATCAGATCTTTTCTTTGAAAGTTGTCACATTAGTTTATAGTGAATATCTATATTAATATCATAAATCATATACAGTCGACACTCGTTGTGTCGAAGTCGGAGGGGCCGTCAAAATAACTCGACATATCCGGAGTTCGACTCATCCGATTTTGTTTGGCTTCGATAAAGTTGATATTTGACCGTTTGTGAAACTAATCATTTACGATATATTTCAATGGCTATATTCAGTTCGAATTTTTTTTGTTTGAAAAAAAGTTTTGTCCATTGATAAGGACGGGACCAGATTTGAACTTCGACTTAAGCGAAAATTCGACTTATCCGATGTCGACATAACGAGTGTCGACTGTAAGTGTATCAGTAAATGCGGAAATCAAAATCCTGCATGCAACGGTCTGGAGAATTCGAATGCATTGGTGTGAATGAAAAACTCCTTATTCTCTTTTCATGATTGCTTAAAGAGCCATAACATTCGCGTTTCATTTTTAAAGTACATGTATATTTTGATGCAAATATTCGTTTAAAAGGTATCCGTTTTTTTTTTTTTTTTTTTTTTTTTGAAATTGTTACTCATAAGCCAAAAAAAAAAAAAAAAAAACGCTTTTAAAGTTAAGACCAATTTACTTATTCCATCTACATTTGAATTGTAGTTAACCACATTTTTTCAATTATAGGAAAAATATATTCCTCATAAACGGCGCAAAACTTTGGTTTGAGTTTATAGGAATTTTCGTAAAAAAATATGCCATGACCTTCAAAAATAAAATTAATAGAGCAAAATCCATGATATGAGTAAATATCTCTGAAATGTCTCTTTAACCTTTTCCCAAACGACATAAGTTTGGACTGTTCCATTTTGAAAGGTGTTGCAGACAACAATTTTGAAGTCAATAAAGGAAGGGTTGGTGTACAATATAGTACAGAAAATATTGAGACAAAAGGAGAAACTGCTGGTTATCAGCAGTTTCTTCTTTTGTCTCAATGTTTTCCCAAGCCATTTCTATTTGGGACGTCAAAACCAGGTCTTGTTTGGGAAAGGGTTAACCATATACTCAATAATAATATCATGGACTCTCAAAACTCAGGACGAAGCGAAAAACGAACTAAAATAGTAGGATAACATACCTCAAAAGTTTATTGTGCTCCAATATTAAATAGGGACTACTTTTTGTCGGACAATTGGTTAACAATGTTTATAGACAAACATTGCCTGTAGAGGGTCTTTTTTATCATAATGCATAACGTCGCTATTCATCATCATCATCATCATCATCATCATCATCATCATCATCATCATCATCATCATCATCATCATCATCATCATCATCATCATCATCATCATCGTCATCATCATCGTCATCGTCATCATCATCATCACCATCATCATCACCATCATCATCATCATCATCATCATCATCATCATCATCATCATCATCATCATCATCATCATCATCATCATCATCATCATCATCATCATCATCATCATCATCATCATCATCATCATCATCATCATCATCATCATCATCAACAACAACAACAACAACAACAACAACAACAACAACAACAACGACGACGACGACGACGACGACGACGACGACGACGACGACGACGACGAAAAAACTCGTGACTGCAACTTGTTTTAAGCTGTAGTTACGAGGTTATCGGTGAAAAGCGATATTTGTAGATGTCCAAAGTTAATGTTGGTGCACAGTATAAATAAAGTCCTGAGAGCAAATATTCTGAATTATACGAACGCAATTGTAACGTTCATAATTTAGCTTCATTATAATGATTATAGGATCAAACTTCGTGTCAATTGGCGAAATTATATTTGTTTCTTTAAAAGTGCCATAGATTCTACATGATATGTAAATGGAAAGGGTAATATATTTCGTGTGAACATCCGTAGTATGTATATAATTAGCAAAACTTGAAATGTGGGTTTCCTTTCTGAAATCAATATCATGTCCATTAATTTTTTGACATGTATATGTATTTGTATTGCGGCTGCTTCAATTCATACATGATATTTGTCACGTATTCGATAGATACCATTGCAATGGGTGCAGAAGTACATGTTGATATTTCGATGACCTAATTCGTAAAGGTCAATCATACGTGAACAATGTATTTAGCATACTCCCATATGAGGTTTTGGCAGAGCTATGTCGACCGCAGCTTAACCCTGTCTCAAAGCGAAAATTATATATTTTGATCTAATGATTTGAAATATCAAAGTGTAGGCCTACTTGAGCGCGGATCTGTAAAAAAGGTCCCTAAAGGCTTTGGAGCCCAACATGATCCAAGATCAGCCTGCGTATACACGCAGTCTGATCATGACCCATGTTGGTCTCCAGTAGCCTCGTTGTGACTTGTAGCAAGTGTTGGACAGCAGCATGGATCCCGTCAGACTACACCTAGCCACTGTTTGGTATTGAAACATGACTGTCTCAAAGGCTTTAAGGGACGTTTTTCCAGGTCCTTGCACATTTTTATTTTATGCATCGACTCTCATTCTATGGTAGACTTCAATGCAGTCACTTATAGAAACGTCAATTCCATGCAGCGCATATAAGTTCAGCCGTTTAAGTGACTATTATATTATATTATATTAAGTCACGGAAATACTTAACCTTGAGCTAGTCTGTTAAATAGAGTTTATGGACAAAAACAAAATTGAATAAAATGGAGAATCTCTGTACTGAGAATCTGATTTAAGACTACGGAAAGTTAAAAGTTAAAATTATACAATGATTTTGAAAATTGTCATTGCTGCCTTGATTTGTTGAGACACATAAACATAGGACATTTAGAAGCTTGACTGAACAATGTTGTTCAGGGGCTTTCAGGTTGCATTTCTATGCTTTAAAAATGTGTTTGTGAAATACGAATGCGTCCGAAATGGTCATTTTTTTAAATGATAAATTTTCGTATAAAGGGTTGATGGGGGTTAACGGATGACCTTCAGGAAGGTCATATTGCATGGACCAGATAAATATGATTGAAATGATGTTACATACCAAATTTGAGCTTTCGATGTCACAAACTTTTGGAGAAAAGGCAAATATCAAGTTGTTTAGTTTTCGGGCAGACAGACGGACGGACAAACGGACAGACAGACGGACGGACACGAGTAAAACAATAAAATACAAAAAAACAAAACAAAAAAAAAAAAACAAAAACAGCAACAACAAAAAATAAAAAGCATAAAAATAACTCCTAACCGCAACTGAAAACAAGCCACAATTACGAGATTTTTGTTAAAAAGCGACGATTTATAAGTACAGTAAGTGGCACTCACCACTTTAGACGACGAGTACTTGCATACGATTAAATCTGTTTTTAAAACTATGCTAGTCAAATATTTACTTAATGCTATACTCCGTAAATATTGACCTGAACCTGATGAATATGTAATGAGTAACTGTGATGCGAAATAATTAATACTCGTCAGCACTCCTCACTGTCGAGCAGAGTCGATAGTTTCCATAAGCATTGTAACTTTGTATTCTGCACGTGCTCCTCGTGTCAATATACGTCGAAGAGTGATTATTTCGCATCACAGTTACTCATAACATATTCAACAGGTTCAGGTCAATGTTTACGGAGTATACTACTATCGTTCTAGTAGTAAAGGAGGTCTCTTTAGCGTAAATTTCCTACTTTCCTCTTTAAAGTGAATTTCTTAGTTGTAAACATTTCTGAGGTTTTCAAGAATCATAAATCAATGCTTAGTACAGTAAGGGTACCTTAGAGTGGCACTCACAACTAACAAATCCTGACATTTATTTGAATTCCACTTTAGACCACGAGTACGCTGCATACACTTCTGATTCAATGCCAAAACTATGTCTCTCAAATATTTACTATATACTACTACTGCCGTAAGATGTACTTCACAAATTAGCTGTGATAGGAGAAAGTATCTAAAAGTATATTCTGTTTTTATTCGGGAGACAGGGCGGAGCCTAGTACACGGTTCATTCCATTTAAGCTTGGGGAGAAACAGCCTTCTCGATTAGCGGTAAATCGTCGGTATTGTTGCAAAAATCATAACTACAGTGCGAATTAAGCTGCAGTTACGAGGTTTTATGACAACACATTTTACAATCGGGCATTCTTTCAATTTCGAAATATGTTCATGCTCGTGTCGCACGTTTTTTCTCTTCTATCAACCAATGTATTGAGAAGTAAACTCGTCGAATAACCTCTTTACTTAGCCACACCCTGTCAGGTGAATAAAAACGGAATATACTTGCATTTGAGACCAACAATGGTTCAGATGAGCCTGTGCTTACGCACAGTCTGATCAAGATCACATTGTTTCTGCATAACCTCTACTCAGCCATCTAGTACTTAACCCTTTCCCAAAACAAGACCTGGTTTTGACGTCCCTAACAGAAAAAGGTTAGAGAAAACATTGAAACAAAAGAAGAAACTGCATTTCTCCTTTTGTCTCAATATTTTCTATGCCATATTTTACACAAATTCTATTTTTAATAACATCCATTTTGTCATTCGTGACAATTTTTGAAGTGGAATACCCTAACATTTTGTCGTTTGAGTAAGTCAACGAGTACTCTGTATACGCGTCTGTTTTACTGGCAATACTGTGTTAGTCAGATATTTTAAAACTATATTTCTATACTGGTATAGTATAACCATCCCGATATAAATTAGGGAAATTCAGAAGTTATGTTAAAATGGTGATTTACGCTATAATCTAACAATGGTCGGTGAACCTAGCCATATGTATTCAAAATCGTTTCTGCCAAATGTTTTACTAAACTGACACATGCTCAATAAATACTCAGTATAGTCATTCCATGAAACTTCAACGTCTGCGTGAAACAACAAACAACAACAAAAATAGAGTCATAATGTGCATAATAGATCTATAATGAAAGGTTGTGGTCGTTTTTTCAAGACACGTTATAATTGTCACGCGATTCTTGCCCGCTTTCAGTTGCATTTACAATTTTTTTATTTACAATTTTCAAACTAAGATTTATTTTATTATCAAAGATTCCATCAATTAAGTCCTATATCACCATATATTGAACAGAACGAGTCTGTTTGAAAAAGAGGAGATATAACGCGTATGTCAAATAATTATGTAAGCTTGATGTGTACGTAAAACATCTGATTTGCAAAGACTCAACATTTATTGGACATAGTCCGTCGGATGAAATCAAATAAGGGGGCTATTTAAGGAGTTCGCTGCACCCCCCTAGGTACCAAGGTTGTTATATACCATTTCAAAGCTTGAAATATGCTGGATACGATGCACAATGTTGTCAAGTTGTAAACCTGTGCAGAACCCGTGGAAGCACACAAATATGAGGGTGGGGTAAGATAACATTTAAATTATTTGAAATACATTTGTAAAATAAAAGTCGTTTAAAACCCCAAAACTTGTAATGTACCCATTCGAATTCATACAATAGTTATTGAATAAACCAGAAGAGACATACAAAACATATTTCAACCGATTATACGTATAAGTAAGGCTCAGATATTTGGTCAATTTGCATATGGTGGGTGGGGTAATTTTCACACAGTAAAACACTTGGTCACAAAAACAAATTATCGCATTATTGTTCCATGAAACGTTGTACAACCGTTTTTAGATTAAATACAACTTATTTGGATCTTAGTAAAACACAGTTACCAAAAATCTAATCGGATATTCACAAGAAACGGTTCTAGGCTTATCTTGAAAGTACCCCCTATTTCCCAGTAAATTACAACACCGTCCGTCAAATGATTTCAAATAAGGCGGATTTGTATGGAAATCGCTGCACCCCTAACACCCGATGTACCAAGACTGTTATATACCATTTTAAAGTTTGAAATATGTTGGAAACAATGTACGATGTTGTCAAGTTGTAAACATGTGCAGGTCCCGTGTAAACAAATACATATGTGGGTGGGGTAAGATAACATATGATATATTTGAAATACATTTGTCATATAAAAATCGTTTTAAACCCAACAACTTAGGAATGTATTCATTCAAATTTATAAAATTATTATGGAATAAAGCAGAAGAGACATACAAAACACATTTCAACCGATTATACGAGGTAATAAAGCTCAGATATCTCGTGAAATTGCATATGGTGGGTTGGGGTAATTTATACACAGTAAAACACTTAGCCACACAAACAAATAATCGCTTTATTGATCCATGAAACGTTTGTGCAACCGTTTTTAATTTGAAAACAACTTATTTGGATCTTAGTTAAACATCTACACCAAATACTTAATCAGTTGTAAACAATATATAGTTCTAGGCTTTTCTTGAAAGTGCCTCCTACTTCCCTGATATTACAACAACGTCGTCAAATGATTTCAAATAAGGAGGGGGGTGTAAGTAGATCTCTGCACCCCTAACCCCCGATGCACCAAGGTTGTTATATATCATTTTAAAGCTTCGAATATGCTGAATACAATATACGATGTTGTCAAGTTGTAAACATGTGCAGGTCCCGTATAAACAAAAAATATGTGGGTGGGGTAAAATAACATTAATTATTTGAAATATATTTGTCAAATCAAAATTGTCTTAAACTCAACCACTTAGGAATTAGCACATTCGAGTTCATAAAATTATCATTGATATAACCTGAAGGGATATACACAAAACGTTTCAATAGATTGTAGGCAGAAATAATGCTCAGATATTTCGTAAAAATGCATATGACGGGGTGTTTTGTATTCACAGTGATATACGTAGCCACACAAACAAATTATCGCAGTTCTGTGAAACGTCAGTTCAATCGTTTACAGATGAAATGCAAACTTATTTGGATCTTAGTCATCCACCTTCACTCAATATCTTATCAGATATATACAAGACAGAGTTGCAGACTGCGCTTGAAAATTTTCCACCCACCCGCTGTTACTTACAACACAGTCTTTTAGTTAATATCTCGCAAGGCGACTATTACGGGAGTTGCTAATTCCGACCTTGATGTACCCATGCTGTTATATACCATTTTAAAGCTTGAAATAGGCTGGATACGATGCACAATGTTGTCAAGTTGTAAACATTTGGAGGTCCCGTGTAAGCATACAAATATATGGGTGGGGTTAGATAACTTTTCTTGAAAAGCAATTGTCAAATATAAATCGTCTTAAACTCACAAGAAATGTTCTCACTCTTCAAATGCATGAAATTATTATTTAAATGGCCAGAGGCGATATACAAAACACATTTCAATGGGTTATACGCAGATATAGTTCCAGATAGTTAGTCAATTTACATGCGGTTGGTGTGTGGTTTGTGTGTGTGTGTGTGTGGGGGGGGTAATTTATACACAGTTAAATACTTAGCAACACAAACAAATATTCCTTTTATTATTCCGTGAAACGTTTGTACACCATTTATATATTAAATACAAATTATTTGGAGATTAGTTCAACATCTTCACCCAATTGAACAGATATAAACAAGACATAATAATTCTAAGCTGCTCTCATATGTTCGATATTCACCTCTTACTTACAATTATCTCTGCTTTAACTACATGTATCCATAGTCAGATAGCAAAAATACCTATTGTATGGACAGTTCATCTGAGCAAGAACATCTTCTGAAAATATTTTAACATTTTTAAATAAGACATATTGATTTGTGAATGAAAAATATTTTACTGTAGCATCATTGGACAACACACTAATAACATGATGGCGTCCAAGATGACGGCCAACAGCCGATTTACACATGGAATAGGCGCATACAACATTCGTTTTGTTTCTAAATTGATGTGGAAAAGTAATACAAATAATTCTAAGGACAGCAAAGATTCATAAAAAGATGTATATGTCAACTTGAAATCGATAATATAGTCCGGTAATGATTAATACATGGACGTATTTTATTTGAAACTTTTGGGAGTAAAAGACTTCCACGGGCTCTTTTAGAGAATGGTTTTGTTGGGTTCATGTTTCCCCTTATGTTGTTCATTTCTTGATATTTTTCTATTTTCATTAATCAATTAAAATGAGAAACGAGGGACACAATTCAGCTATTTTGATCATCTGGGCTTACAATTTAACTCTTCTATTTGCACTTCCGAATAAATCAGACCATTGTATCAAGAGTTAACTGTCCTCAAAAATTGATTAACGTTTTTTTTGTCTTAGCTTACACCTATATGTTATGTTTTTACCAAACTTTGGAGACTTACACATTACAATTAGTTTAATAGCTGTTACATGGTTGATGTCCATGATTATCATAATCACTGCAGTCATCACGATTGTAAGCTGTCATTGTGCGATTATGTGCACCGGTAGCACATCTGTGGTGTGAATCACAACAAAAAGAATCTCTGCAATATTTTTTCTGATCACAATCTAATCGTTTTTATCCAATTATTGTGTGAAAATTCCCAATAAGCATCCAGATTTCCCCAAGATAAGGCAAAATCTTCATTTGCAAACCTTTTGAATACAGTTTTGATGAATGTTCTTAAACAAGAGTATTTACAAGTGTATTTTACATACATACAGTCTAATTGGTAGCTGTCATACATTTTTAGTTTTTCCCAATTTACGACAAAACGTCGCTATTTGCCCTATTCCACCGGCCCAGGGCCAAAACAGAAATTTGGAACAAGACCTCAGGACACTGACATCACCTTTTTTATTTAATAGAAGTTAATATAGTTGATTTCTCCAATTTTTCAGGTCGAATATTGAAGAAAAATGGATTCATTTAGATGAAATCCTGGATCCGCCGTAGCCTTTTTCTTGGTGTCATCGATTGAAATGTATTTAGTAGATCTCTTCAGGTAATTTCAATTATAATTCCATGCATTTGAATGAGCACATTTCTAAAAGGGTCGGTTTAAGACGATATGTATTTGACAAATGCATTTAAAAAAAATGTTTATCTTACCCCACCCACATATGTATGTGTTGACACGGGACCTCCACAGGTTTACAAATTAACGGCATCGTGCATTGTATCCAGCATATATCAAGCTTCAAAGTGGTATGTAACAGATTTGGTAAATTGTGGTCGGATGCAGCAACTCCTTCAATAGCCCACATGAGTGATATCATCTAAATGACTATGTTGTAAGTTACAGGGGGGCATTTTCAACTACAGTCTAAAACCCTGTCTTGTATGTATCTGTTAAGATATTGGGTAAAGGCGTTTTACTAAGATCCAAAAAAGTTTGTATTTAATCTATAAACGGTTGGACTGACGTTTCACAGAACAATAATGATATTATTTGTTTGTGTGGCTACGTATATTACTGTGTATAAAACACCCCACCCGCCATGAGCAATTCTACGAAATATATGAGCATTATTTCTTCCTATAATAAATTGAAACGTTTTCTGTATATCCCTTCAGGTTTATTCAATAATAAAATCATGAATTCGAATTTGCTAAGCCCTAAGTTGTTGGGTTTACGACAATGTCAATTTGACAATGTATTTCATATAATTTGTTTCTTATCTTGCCCCATCCACATAATTATGTGTTTACACGGGACCTACACAGGTTTACAACTTGACAACATCGTGCATTGTATCCAGCATTTTCCAAGCTTTAAACTGGTATATAACAGCCTTGGTACATCAGGGGTTAGGGGTGCAGATATCTCCTTAAAAACCTCCTTATTAAAAATCATTTGACGGACGATGTTGTAATTTACAGGGAAATTGGATCGCTTTAAAGATAAACCTAGAACTGTATCTTGTTTATATCTGATACGATATTTAGTAAAGATTATTTACTAAGATCCAAATAAGTTGTATTCAATCTAAAGACGGCTGTACAAATGTTTCACGGAACAATAAAGCGATTATTTGTTTGTGTGACCAAGTGTTTTACTGTGTTTAAATTGCCCCCACCCACCATATGCAATTAGACGAGATATCTGAGCCTAATAACCTCGTATAATCGGTTGAAATGTGTTTTGCATGTCTCTTCTGTTTTATTCTATAATTTTATAAATTTGAATGAATATATTCCTAAGTTGTTGGGTTTAAAACGATTTTTATATGACAAATGTATTTCAAATATATCATATGTTATCTTACCCCACCCACATATGTATTTGTTTACACGGGACCTGCACATGTTTACAACTTGACAACATCGTACATTGTATCCAGCATATTTCAAGCTTTAAAATGGTATATAAGAATCTTGGTACATCAGGGGTTATTGGTGCAGCGATTTCCATACAAATCCGCCTTATTTGAAATCATTTGACGGACGGTGTTGTAATTTACTGGGAAATATGGGGCGCTTTCAAGATAAGCCTAGAACCGTTTCTTGTGTATATCCGATAAGATTTTTGGTGAATGTGTTTAGCTAAGATCCAAATTAGTTGTATTCAATCTAAAAAAGATTGTACAAACGTTTCACGGAACAATAAAGCGATTATTTGCTTTTTTGGTCAAGTGTTTTACTGTGTCAAAATTACCCCACCCACCATGTGCAAATTGACGATATATCTGAGCCTTATTTCTACGCATAATCGGTTGAAATGTGTTTTGTATGTTTCTTCTGTTTTTTTCTATAATAATTTTATGAATTTGAAGGAGTAAATTCCCAAGTTATTGGGTTTCAGACTATTTTTACTTGACAAATGTATTTCAAATAATTCATATGTTATCTTACCCCACCCACATATTTGTGCGTTTCCACGGGTTCTGCACAGGTTTACAACTTGACAACATTGTGCATCGTATCCAGCATATTTCAAGCTTTAAAATGGTATATAACAACCTTGGTACCTAGGGGGGGTGCAGCGAAATCATTTTTTACCTGGGTCATCAGACGGACTAACAAGGGATCGAGTACGCGAGAGCTACCTGACACTAGTTTCAATGGATGACACAATTGGCACTGTGTTGCCAGAGGTAATGTCGCTCCATATACGTAAAAGATGACATGGTTCAAAGAAGATATCATCAGTGTAATTCTAAAACCTCGTAACTACAGCTTGATTCAAGCTGTAGTTACGAGGTTTTAGAATTACACCGACGATATTTGATACAATGCTGATCTTGCAACCTTGGGTGTGAAGGAGGCGAATTACGTTACACAACAATTGCCAAAAAAAAATCTTCTAATATGCGAACGATTTGAAAACGGATTAAAGCAGAGAACGTGGTAACACGTCAGGAATTTGTTCTAAGTGAAAGATCTATGAGGCTGGTGGCCAATTTAAAATTTCAGTTGGTCGTCACCCCCTTTTTAAAGAAAAATGAAGTAAAGTGTACAAGATTATATCCAGCAAATGCCAAACCTATTTCGGCCTTCTCTGCTTCAAACCGTTTTGAAATCGATCGCATATTAGCAAAAGTATTGACGATTTCCTCAAGTTGTTATTACACGTGATTCCTAGCCGTGGTTGTGGGAACACTCATTGTTGACATGTGTCGCCGCTCTTTTGTTTCAATAATTAGATCATTTACTGTAATAATTTCCGCTGGTTATAAGAAATAGGTCATGTATAATTATCAAATTAATGAGCACGTGCACTAAAGAGGTTAAGAAATGTCATGCCATTTTAACCTCCTTTCCTTTTGCAATTTCTTCACATAGAATTTTCAAAATCGATATTCCTATAACGACCCCCTTCTTATAATCCTTTAAAAGTACAATTCAAATTTGCTTTCATACAAAAACGTGGAAGGACGACCTTTTTGTGCAAAATGGTAAGGTTCGAAAATGTCGTAACACTAGTTTGCGTAATACGAGACCGTATGTTAATATAGTCTGTAAATATTGACCTGAACCCGGTGAATAAGCAATGAGTAAGTTTGACACGGAATGATCAATACATGCCAGTACTCCTCACTGTCGAGCAGTGTCGATAGTTTCCATAAGCATTGAGACTTTGTATTCTGCACGTTATCCTCGTGTCAATATGCGTCGGAGAGTGATTATTTCGCTTCACAGTTACTCATTACATATTCAACAGGTTCAGGTCAATATTTACGGAGTATACATGTTATTCATAAGGTCAATGTATTCAAAGGCACAATTGTTCTGGCGCGCATAATTCTTGATTCTTTGTCCATAAAGTGTGCAAATCGTATATATCTGAGAATGATTATAAAACTTTGCAAAGCCTTCTGGACAACCTTGTCGGTGTAAATTCCTTGATTTACGGATAAACTAAGAGTGCACGACATTACTCTCCATTAACCCTTTCCCAAATGGCAAAATTTTAGGGTGGTCAAATTCAAAAACTGCAACAAATGACAAAATGGATGTTATTAAAGATATAATTTGAGTAAAATATGGCATAGAAAATAATGAGGCAAAAGTAGAAACTGCTGGTTATCAGCAGTTTCTTCTTTTGTCTCAATGTTTTCCCAATCCTTTCCTATTAAACGACGTCAAAACCAGGTATTGTTTGGGAAAGGGTTAATGTCAAACGTAATATATTTGATTGACAAATGTTTATTTGTCAATCGCTGCCAATAGTTAATGGCATAACATTTACAACTGAAAGACGCAAACATTCTGACGAAATGTCAGCAAAGAAGGATAACCTTTTAAAATGTTGACGTGTGTCGAACATCAAGGTCACATGAGGATAACAATTGGTACATGTACATGTATAAGTATTGATGCTAGGTCATTTATCGGGACCAAAACTTATTTAGTCAAAAATTGTTCGAAACAAATCATTTGGGTCGATTACATAATAAAGTTTTTATCTTCAACTACCGGCAAAGCAATCAAAGAATCATTCCGTAAAACCCTTTACCAGATGTCATCTTCTTAGACTGGTCTAAATCCAAAGATGTTGCTGACGACAATTTCAAAGGAATAGAATTTCACGGTTTTTTTTTGTTGTTTTGTTTTTGGTATGGTACACACTGGTGGTGAACTCGGACAAAGCGAGGAACATTTTTCATGAACACAAGGTACAGATACTTCATGTTTAAATGCGCGTTTAAAAACCAGTTTTACTAGTTTGAGCATGTACACAACGATTTGCACGTGTTTATCCGCCCAAAACAATATGGACGAATCGGAGAGACACTTAGAGGCTATTAAAAGTTTTGTTATTTTATTTCTCTGACTGATTCTGAAGTTGGTATTACAATTCTTGAAGTAGAAGTTTTTTTCCGATGTAAAAATCGTAGTTAACGTTTTTTGAAGGGGACTTGTACGGTTTATTCATGATACCGTGAACATTTTCAATGGCTGTTCGAATTGCAATGACTTTTGTCCTAACAATAGAATGGGTTTTCGGTTAAATATGGATAAATCGTAGGTGTTGTTATAAAATCCCGTAACTACATCTTCAATAAAGTTGAGATTGTGACGTTTTAGATTTACAACGACGAAGCACTAGTGTTTGTCCGAAAAAACGTCACTAGGTCTATATATAGTAGATAAAATTTATTCTTTTTCAAAGACGAATTAATGGTATACAATAATCATTTCCAAAACAATAGGCATATCTGGTATTGCAGCCCCCAATTAGAAGGCTTTCAGTAATGACCACCATATAGATAGTGCTTCGTTTGCCCGTCCGTCCGTTTTTCTACCCGTCCGCCAATTTGTCTAGCTGACTGCTCTGGATGTCAAAATATATTGATTTTATATGTTGAGAAGTTAAAATGTGTGTACTAAATAAGAAAATATGAAAGAAAAATATTAAGAAAAAAGGAGCCAAATTATTTTCCGTATAGATCTATTCTTCTTTTGATTCAATGTTTTTCCAAACCTTTCTAATTGGGGGAAACTGTTTCGGAAATACATAATGTATTCCATTGCTTCGTCTTTGAATAGGGATCAATTTTATCGAGAAAGCAGTGATAAATTTCGAACAAACGATGGCATTCCGTAATTGTAAATGTAAAACGTCGCACTTAGAGCTTGTTTGAAGCTGTATTTACGACATTTTGTACCAATACCAACAGTTTATAAAAACAGAACAGTAACCAAGTCTATTTCAGCACACGATTGATTGCCATAACCGATATCTCTTATTCATGTGTTCTTCCTATTGATAGGTGCCTTTAAAGGAAAAGTATCATTATCCTTTCCCATGAGTGAAACATTTTAACCCTTTCCCAAACAATTATTTTGTTGGTGATGTACAAAATTGACAGCTCAGAAAATATTGATACAAAATGAGAAAATGCTGGATTGTATAATTTTCTTTTTTTTTTGTCTCAACATTTTCCGAAGCCTTCTCTAACAGGCACGTGAAACCAATGTCTTGTTTGGGAAAGGTTAAACATTGGACCTTCCTTTGAGCTTAGATCTGGAAAAGATCCTTTATAGCTTTTGCGACAAACATGGATCCAGATCAGACTTTGCATGTGCACTGTCTGATCAAGATCCATCTTGTTCTCATTTAATAGCTTATTCTCCACCTGTACCAAATTTAAGAAGGCATAACGAAAATCTTGATGATGATGATGATGATGATGATGATGATGATGATGATGATGATGATGATGATGATGATGATGATGATGATGATGTCATCTAATTGTCATCACCTGTCAGTAATTTATCTGAGAGGGGAGTTAGGCAGTACATATTGATATAATATATTGAAACAAGTGCCTGGTGCTCGAATTTGATGCCGGAAATCTATGGTTAGATGCTCAAATCAGTGCGATATTACCGAATAAATGTTTAAATGTGCCGTTAAGTCCAGTGCAATCGATTAATTTATCAAACATGTGCTCATAAAACACCGTAGCTGGAAAAGATAACATCGCAAACATGCTGTAACGTTGTCACGAAGAAACCGCACAATGATTTTCAATGACATGACACCGAAAACTGCCATTTACAGCCTTTATTTGTACATTTATATGTCTTTTTTGTATACTTGCAATGCAAATAGATAAATATAAACAGTGATATCGTACCATTTCGTTCGGGCGATTAAGATCAACCCACATGATCTCAATATGCGCTTTGTGCACTTGAAATCCGTTTATACCATTTGAAAATAATGATCGATAAAACTGATATTTTCGTGCGTATTATAAATCATATCTACATACCTTAGTAACTTCCATTTGAGTGCATCCTTTAAAAAAAGACAGAAAAAGAAGTAAAACAAAATGCCACGTGTATTGTTTACAAAAATCCGTATGTGCAATGAAGTATCTGTACCTTGTGTTCATGAAAAATGTTCCTCGCTTTGTCCGAGTTCACCACCAGTGGTACAGTAATTTAATGGGAAATTAAGAAATTGGTTATCATAAGAAATATAGAGCATTCTTACTTCCGGATATGCTTTTCTCGGAACTTTTCGCCGCATTTGCAGCCGATATGTTCATCTCTTTTCTATTTCTATCTTCCATATCTCTGCTGACAATGTCGTCTGCTGGCATGTCTGTATTTAACGTGTATTGTTTACGACAATGTGACCTGGATTTACGACATATCCGCTCTTCCTGTATGTAACTTCCGCCGCACATCGCGGGACGCATACACTTCCGGATCCGTCGTTTTTTACAATTTCTCGAACACGGACCCCATGTACCCCAACTTCCGTATAATAATTTATATAAAATATCCTCCATTAGTTTATCACTTTTACGAATTCCTAAAAGTTTAAAAGATCTATATGACTTTTTTGAGCAGTACCCTTTGCCCTTACATACCCGTCTTTCCCTAAACCAACTCCCGCCACAGTTTGTGTCATTTTTACACTTTCTAACACGAGTTTGTTGGCAGGACTTGGAACAATTGCTCCACGCCGACCAGTCTGTGTAAACATCGGATATGTATGCGAATGGAGAGCCTGGATTGGCGTCTGGATTGACATCTGAGGATTTGATACTGGCATTGTTTGGCGCGACTGTTGACGTCGGCATGTGATCTGCTATACCCTGAAAGTAAATCAACAGACCATTAGCACATCGTCATTTTTTCTTCAAAACATATCACGCCCATCTTACAAACCGTCATGCTTCCTTACAAATCGTGCGTCGTCGGAAGAGGCACGATTTATAAGGACGCAAGACGGGTTGGGTTGTAAGAGAGGCTCTTGTGTGCTCCCGGCGTTTTAAAAGATTGCGAAGAATTGTCTGTCCATTTTTGCTACATTATTCTTCGTCTTGTTTGCGTCCACTAAAAAGTGTTTTGCTCGTTTGTAAATCAGGACTTACGAGATTGCGTTTGTCTAGAAAAGACAGTTGGTATATATATGAGCCGGGATCTGGAAAAATGTCCCTTAAAACATTTTTAAAATTTGAGGTTAAAGATCAGCCTGTCATCAGATACAGTCCAATATCCATCCATGCTGCCCTCTTTGAGTTACTACAGGTCACGAAAAAACTATTAGAGAACAACATGGATCCTGATCAGACTGTGCGTATGCACAGGCTGATCTGGATCTATGTTGGGCTCAAAAGCCTTAAGGGACGTTTTTCCAGATCCTGGCTCATATCATTTAACCGGTTCTTTTCTTAGTTCTCTATTTTTGTCCCCGTATTGTCTAAAATAGATATAAAATCATACTATAATTTGAGCAACGTTTGTCTGTTTGTCTGTTTGTTCCCCTACTCCTCCCAGGTCCTTGGGCCGATCTTCACCAAACTTGGAGGGAAGGTGGAGGGCGGCCCCGGATATACGCTTGAGGGGTTCATTTTTTGTCAAGGTCATCGAGGTCAAAGGTCAAATTTATCGTTTTTACGGGTTAAGGGACGGGATTGCTTAGTTACGGGACGGGATTGCTTACGGGTTACGGGACGGGATTAGGTGGAGTGCAGCCCCGGATAGGTCAAGGTCATCGAGGTCAAAGGTCAGCCCCGGATAGGTCAAGGTCATCGAGGTCAAAGGTCAAATTTCGAGACGGGTAAAATTGCTAGTGGTGTCAAAAATGGTTTTGCTTCTACCACTTTGCTTCCAAAGAGATGCATTTATTTGTATATCTATGAAGTGATTCTAAACTGTCAGAAACTTTTGGGCCCGTATTCACCAACGATTCTAAATTAATTTTCTAAAGTAAAATTACAATACAACCAATCAGAGTGGCCGAGACAAACTTAAACAAAAGAATCGGCCACTCTGATTGGTTGGTATGTAACTTTACTTTAAAAAAATCAATTTAGAAACGTTGGTGAATACGGGCCTTGGTCAATTCGATATAACAACTGTTTAGCGTACAATTGAAATGGTTTTAAGGATTACAGCCATTCGTTATCTACAAAAGACTTCGTGCATCTTCGTGTGTCCTCGGTGGTAACGGAAATGAACAAGGGACACAATCGTCAATTTCCGGAAATCATCCGTGGCAACGTAAAATTGACGAGGGACACCCTCGTCGGTCTCCGTCGTCACTGATTACCTCTGAAGATGCACCAAGTGTTTTGTCGATAACTTCTACCACAGAGGAATCTTCGTAAGACTTCGCACAACGTTGTCATATTTCGGGCGACGTCGTAATCATTCGACAGCACAAAGTTCGGACTTGTTTACTACTCTTCGTGACTCATCTGTATACATCGGATACCGACGAACGTTTACGAAGTCACCCGAAAAATTCAGACGTCGTACTTTTGCTTATTTCAGCACTGTAGCTAATAAAACAGCTTGATATTCGATTGAACCGCTAACCTCGAATAGCTCGCATTCTATAGTTAGACTCGCGAAAAAACTTCTATAAAATATTTGTAGTAAACACTAATACTTTTTCCACGCATGCTATCGCGGGAGATAAAAACATTGGTGTATCAAGCGAAAAAGGGAAAACTGTTTCCAAGCGTAGCGAAAAGAACTAAGTGCATCCTCGCAAACCAAAGATTCTACACCAATTTGTTTCTTACATTCTTAGTATTAGATAGTCTCTTTCTGACTTAGTGTTCGCTAGAGGTTCATTGAAGACGGGGATGTGGCTATGTATAGACGTCATATAAACTAGCCGACAGTCTCGTTTATGCGAAATATAGCGGCGAGATGTTAAAATGTACCGCAATTTCATCCAAAAAGTAAGTTGAACACAGGAAAAATGGCGGTAGAATCTTTGGCTTACGGTGATGAGTATACTTTCCAAAGCCGAGGTCTATTGATTAAACCATCAAATACGACCTCTGTCGTGTTTGATACACCAACAGCCTATTTGGTCGTCATAATCTAATTATAGCACATCATTTGAATGATCGAATCAAAACCATTCAGTTTTATCTTGTATTTAATCATTACGTATACATTACGTAGCTTCTATTTTTGGCTGAAGCCGGTAATTTTTTAATTATCGAATCAAAATCATTCAGTTTTATCTTGTATGATTACGTATACATTACGTCCCTTCTATTTTTGGCTGAAGCCGGTAATTTAAAGCGTCAGCCAATGAAAATTTGTATCAGTTTATTCAAATGTTTTGTTGTTTACACACGACGATTGGATACCGAAATCCCACAAAATCCCCGAGATAAGACGTGAAATGACCTCGTGAGAACAGAGTATCATTCTATCGAAATGGAATGAAAAGATAATGTGCTCTGTTGCAAGAGAGTATGATGAACGATGCAGTGATAACATTTTTTTCTAAGTGGTACCCGGCGATTTTTGAGGAAAGATCACCACCCGGTCACCCTGCCTTATTTGGACATAACAATAACGGTAACCAATATTTTATTTTTGTGGGTCTTTTAAAGCCCTCTTCGATCGATGTTTTAGTTTAATGCGTGTCATACTGATTCTGAAATATTTACGAGCTTCTGCAGCAAACATTGAACAAGACCAATGAGATTCGCAAGACATCGGAATTATTCGGGCGCGATCGAAAACATTCGGCGTTGGAACCCTCCACCGCCGAATATTTACGACCGCACCCGAATAGGTTCGGATACGCCGCTCGAAAAAAGTCAATGTTTTATGAATCTAAAGATGGCGATATTATGGGTAGCCTATTCTTTCTTAACAAAGGGTATTTCTTATGTGTCAAGAACTCTTTCTTAGAGCATCTTTGTCAGTTATAAGCTTTCAAAACATGATTCTTGGACGGGTTGCCAGCGACATACTGTTGTTTCTATGTCATTCCACGCCGACAAATATTTCTGTTAATCAGCTGTAATTTTCACTCATTCTTGAACGGCGAGGCTAGCATACGTAAACCGCGTGGCACCTGGAATCCGTGTTCAAAATAGGGAACGATTTTATCAAGTAAACCATGACGTAATTTCGGACAAACAAATGATATATCGTAGGTGTTGTTATAAAATCTCGTAACTACGGCTTGACTCAAGCCGTAGTCACAAGGTTTTATAACAACGCCAATGGTTTATCAAAGCATAACAGTACAACCAGTCTATTTTAGCACAAAATGCTTTGGCATTGGCACCGGAATTCACCGGGACTACTTTTTCACATACCGCGGCGAGAAATCGTTCCGCATTATTTATACGCTATGGGACTTTTAACCCTGTTCTACAAATAATCCCTGTTTGTCGTGCGTAAGAGAAGATTTTCATTTATAATGCTTAAAAGTATCGAAAATTGATTCTTTACAACTAACTTTGACCAGATATATTCGGAATGTACCGGAGTTTTCGGTAGTTTGTTGAACGCGCTGTAGGTTCGTTACTAAGAATTGCAGAATGTCGTTTTTGGGACCATCAAATTAGTTGATAAAGATAAGGGTTTATCTTTTGCTGTTGAGTATGACCTAAGACTGGGAATGCAATAAGACGAGTTTTCCACATTGCGCGCATTCCACGTGCGAAACTATGCCAGTTGGATTCCTGAAGAACAAGGGCAATCGTAAATAAATGCGATCCGTCACGCCAAAATTGCCATTCTGGAAATTGTTCCACACTGGCTCGAATCTCGGTTTGGTCAATATCCTTTCTGACCTTTGACAACTTTAATTATTTTATTTCTCTATTAAATGGGTCCATGCTATAAACGATTCAAAATCTTTTACTAATGAGAGGCCATACCGATAATCAGATATAGGGGATCGGGTAGGTAAATGTCATTATCGAAGTGTGCAAGTTGTTTCTATAAATAGATTTTCAAATAGCTATCCTACCCAAAATAAACCAAAATATTTGTATCGATTCTCGTTTAACCCATTACCACACAGTGACTCTTATTGACTCCCCACAAAATGATGGCTTGGGAAAACATCGTGGAAAATGAAGAAATTGCTTGTGACAAGCAATTTCTTCATTTCCCACAATGTTTTCTATGTAAAAAGACCAAATAATGTAAATTTTCATTCAGTTGAAATTGTCGTCTGCAGAATCGTTCAATTTGGACCGCCCTAAAATTTTGTCGTTTGGTAATGGGTTAACTTTGAACGTAAAATGGGTTGTCGAATATCAGGTAGAAATATCGTATGGATTGGTCAACCTATGTTGGCCATATCATACTTGTCCAATGTAATTTTGAACGAAGTTTGTTCAGTCCTTCTTACTAACTTAATATACCCACAATTTCTATTTGTAGTGGCATTTTTGACAACTAGACCTTCATTATGTAGTGAAAACTTGGTACCAGCGATAAAATTACCGACTTTTTGGTCCTAGATAATGGAATGCAACACACAACGTAGTCTGGCCCAGACCCTAGTATTAAGGTTATAGTATTAAAGCGAAGGCCCTTTTTAAATGACAGCCTAGTCTAGAATACTAGGTTTCTGTTCAGCAATGAATACCTTGAATGTGGAAAGAGGCAAGTCTTATATCAAGTAATGCATCATTGTACAAATAAAGCAAACAGAAACGACAAGGGCTAGTCTACACACAACGATGCAAACTCGGACTGTCCCCATGTTGTTCTGGGGTGGTATCCACCAGCCAGTCTAATTCAAAGTTTACCTTTCAAAATACACAACAACCCACCCAATTGGCCGAGACATAAGTCTCGTCCAATCAGATGGCTTGCAATGTATTTGGATTAAGGTATGCAATTTAGAATCGTTGGTGAATACGGCCCCTGATCCCTGAAGTATCTAGCACGGGCTCTAAGGAAAGAATATTATCAGAAATATAATTCATACGACACTTCGAAAGGTCAGTGCGAAACAGATGTAACTGCCTATATATTTATAGGCAGTTACAACTGTTTCGCGCTGATCAGTCGACTTGTTGTTTCTTTTACGTCAGACGGTTGCCCATAACATTTTCTTTGCTTCGACCCATTTTCAGAAACTCAAGCTTTGCACAAAATTCCAGAAGGCCCTTTTTCACACGGCGATTCACAAATATAAAACACAGATTTGATATGACACTTGTTATACCAGTGCTTGTCATGCTCGTTAAAATAGTTCGCATTCACGATTCTCTACAGGAGATTATTTATGAGATTTCTACGTATCTGAGAGCAGGTTCTATTAGCTGCTATTTTGCGAATATCTTATGAATAGCAGCTTACTTTCTAACGTAAAAAAATCTTAAGAATAATAATCTACGTGTCTTATAGACTGAAACATAATAATTTTATGATGTATAAATGTCATTTCCAAAAACATCCAACCTCTCGATAGAATAATGACAAACTCTTTTACAAAATAATGTACATTATTTATCTTTTTTATTCGAAGTTAAAAGAAATTTAAAACATTTGCATGTAAATGACAATTACATTTAAAAGAGAATAGAATGTTTAAACATTCAAAATGTGATTTTCAAATCCAAATCCTATATTATGAGTACCCATTGGAATCGTTTTCCTCATGCGATTCCAATGAGTACCCAGAACATAGGATTTGATGAACATTGAAAGATATTTTGAATTTCGAAAGATGAGAACGTTTCACTCCTTAATAGTTCGCATTCACGATTCTAGTTCGCATTCACGATTCTCTTTAGGAGATTATACATGAGATTCTACGTATCTGCAAGCAGGTTCTAGTAGAAGCTACTTTACGAATTATATTTGATTTTTCCTAGGAAAGTATATTTACGTTACGTATAAAACTATGATGCATTTCTGTCATTTCGAAAAGTATACGAATACGGATAAGGACTGATATGCAAAGAAGCGTCAACAGATGACTGTTTCATTTCATCAAACGGGCGACTGCGCTTTTATCGAAGTGCAACAAAAGTAACGGAAATCGCATATTTGACATCATTGGACGCATCGCCATCTAGGTTATCCCTTTCCTTTTGACGTCCCTTATAGAAAAGGCTTGGGAAAACATTGAACCAAAGAAGAAACTGCTGATAACCAGCAGTTTCTCCTTTTGTCTCAATAATTTCTGTGTCATATTTTACACAAATCATACCTTTAATAACAACTATTTTGTCATTTGTGGCAGTTTTTGAAGAGGATCACCCTAATTTTTTGTCGTTTGGGGAAGGGTTAAGCTAACCAACAGGGAGAGAAAACAATGTGAGAAAACAATGTGAGAAAAGATGGAAACACCAATCAATTCAGCTTTCTAATATTATTTTCTTTCTCTCTCGACATGTTCTGTGCCATTACATTAAAAGCATTTTTACTTTGCTATTTATTATTACTTACTAAAATAATATCATTCGGAAACGGGTCACGTGAAAATGGGCCAATCTAACCTCTAAAAATGTCAGTACTGTAAACCGTTTACCTTTCAACACATCTTATCAGCGACATTGCTTTGCTATTTGACATATGAATTCCGATCGCTTATCATTCGACGTAACATCAAGTGCTTTTTTCACATTCTTGAATTCCGTAATACAGTCATAAAAGTAAGCAAGGCGACAATATCATAAATTCCTTACCGAATGTATAAAACCAGTTGGTAGCATCCACTGAAGAAAAACTTATTGTTTAAAATGGTCAACCCCATCTCTTACTCATTCAAATATGAAGTCGTGCTTGGCAGAGACAGCTTGCTATTTACTAGTCTGGTGTCAGACTCTGAATATTTATGCGATGTCTATAAACAAGAAAGGCGCACAACTGTAAGCAACCTTCAGAATTACAGTAAATTATCTTTCCCTGGTCTGATAGGATAAATAAGAGAATCAGAGACTTATAATTTCATTTAGTGTCATTGTTTGACTACAAAATCTCTATTTATCAGACTGTCACAAATTTAGCTACATGTATTTAGAAGTCCTGTATGATTGTAAAATCTGAAGAGAATTTTATTGGTTGTTGGGCAATCAAATCAATCAGAAAAGACATGCGAACATATTCAAAAACAACATGATCAAAACCATCAGCAACATGAAGGTGAGCAGGCAATGTCCAAACCAGGTGTTGTGTGTGAAAGTTACAAAAATCGAACTCGCATATCAAATTTGCTGAATTCGGTACAAATCCAAAAACTCTTGAAGGCTAGATTTACCTTGTGGTGCACTATTGGAATTTTCTGTTACATGAAGTGCCACTGCTAAATAAACATTTTTATTTTTTAAAGTTGAGCCTCTATCTAGAAAAAGAATCCTTATGGTTCCTTGGGCCACATTCACCAACATTTCTAAATCAAGTGTCTAGAGCAAAATTACATGACAAACCATCTGATTGGACCAGACGCATGTCTCGGCCAATCGGATGGATTGTTATGTATTTCTAAACTTGTCTTTTAAGATTTAGACTAACTGGTGAATAGTGAATACCACCCCTGATCTCTAGCTATAGGTTTTGCACGCCTTCAAATTTCGGAAATCCCAAGTATTCTATTTTTAAATTTGGTCACCGGGTGGTCGTTTCCTTTTACTAAGTCCACCGGAAATAGTTCCCTGTGGACAACCGAAAATTGCTCAAATGAAATAAATTTACACAAAGACTTTCAATTCGTATTAAGAAAATGTAAGTACGCAAAGGCTTATGATTGTATATTTTACTTAAAAACGCGCGGCTAGCTATACGGAAAATAGAGTCGTACGCATTCTGTCAGCATGAACAAATCACCACTTTTCGACAAAATCGTCTTAACTACAGCTTTATTTAAGGCTAAAGCTATAGTTGCGAGGTTTCTTTGTTGAAAAGCAGCGGTATTTTCCATAAAATCTACCCCTTTTCACGTGCCTTTCAAAAGTACAGACACGCCCACCAGTGTAATCAATTTTCTACTAAAAGTGTTATTTTCATGTGCTTTATCTGTCTAAAAACCAGTGCTCCTCAAATATAGACACATTTATAACATAATATTGTACAATAAAATAGCAGGTAACAGTTAGAAACAGACCGACAAAACCACGGAATTTGTTTGATGTGGCTACCGACCTTTATGTCGGAGATTTAAAATCATATTTAAGGTATTTTAGGAAAGGTCAAACTGTTCATTGTTTACAAAAATACTCAATTCATTAGGTGGCGAGCATCATATGCTAACGTTTCTTTGTCAGCCCAAAAGACCTATCTTTACCCAGGTTTGAATGTCGTAGATTGGCAATTTTAAATTGAGCTGCAGATGACTGATGCGTGGATGTTTTTCTTTCGAAATTTCGAATTTAAAGTATAGAACATACATGTAGGCCAACATGTATCGATAGAAAAGGGAACAGTGCTGATGATCTATATATATTGACAACGTTTTTTAAGGTAGATTTCCTGGAAACCCAGAATCTGAAATTGCCATTAAGAAAGGCGTAGACCTGTGTCAAATAATATCATAAATGGTAAACAATACAAATTCGGACTGGATGAACATGGTGATTGGTCAACCAATTTTACGCCGTGTAAAGTTCATCGGTAACGTAAAATAAGCCGTATTTACGGAATTAGAAATATATTCATCGAAAACAGATCGGAGAATGCTTTCTTAATATTAAATAGAACTCGGGTGTTAATGTCCATGTACAAAAATGTACTAAACTGTAAATAATTATAATATGACGAACGAGTCATAATTAAATCATGAATTCTAAATCATCATTTTTACTCGACACGTCATAACCAAACTTGTTAAGATGTTTGCGGTTTTCAAGTCTAGTCGTTTTTGTCTATATACCCAAATGAACCCATCCCGAGTACGTATTTGTGGCTTCTATTGCGGTTTACATATGTTCTACAGACCTAAATTCTGGACAAACGTTACATATTCGGAACCTCAAACTGGTGTACACTTAAAGCACTTTTACAAAACATAATTCATAATGCCAAATGATTGTTTTACCTTGCCAATCTTATTAAAGTCACGCCTATTTTGGTTGGTATAGTGCTTAGAATAAGTACACGTATCTGTCACTTCAATATACCCATCTGTGTAATGTAATCATGTACGAGAATTCATAAACACGAAGTATTATCAGGGTCATGTGGCAGTGCATAGGTAGCAGGTTGCAGTTTCTAGTGGAATTTTGGAAGCGGTACGGGAAAAATTAAGAATTATTATCAAAAGGTAAGTTTTGACTGGATGGTTGATGGTAAGAGCAAACAGAGCTTCCTTAAATCATTACAAACTGTGTAGGGACCATTTCAGAATTCGCTCTAGATATGCTAGCTTTATTTGATTTAGACTGGAACCCTGTAACACATTTTAAAGTGGAGTGGGTGGGGTATAGGCTATCCAGGGTTAAATCAAAGGGTAAGAGTTGTGCAAAAAGTAAATGGAAACCGCATATCTTTGAATGTATTATGAGATCTAGCACTACCTCGGCTTTAGAAACAGCAAGCATTGAATAGGATATCATTTCCCGTGTGGGTTCATGGTAAGTTGGCGTTTTTACGAAAACGGCCCGATTTTCACTAGTTTTCGCGGTCATGTCGGGTATCTTTTTTGTCAAAATTTTCATTGTTTTATAGTTAGCATGTAAATAACTATGCTTTTTATGCAGCGTTACTACTCATTCTTTCTAACAAAATGTGTTTTTATGCTCTGCCGAAAAAAAATTCGGAGGCGCATATTGTCGCCATCTTGTCCGCCCGTCCGTCCTTACTTCCGTTCGTCCGTCCACGCCCATATGTCAGCAACCCTTTGACGGAATTGGATGAAACTTCATATAAGAACCCCCTGGAATATTTCCAGCGGACGCTTCTCAATTTCAGGCTGCGTCACAGAAAAAGGGGCCTAAATGTAAAAATTGTACTTATTTGATAAATGAAATGTTCTAGACCATACACCATTTTCAATCAATGTACAAAAAAGCCTTTCATGGGAAAAGAGGGCTTAAATGTATTTTTTGTGAAAAACATTTATTCGGGGAGCATAAACCGTCTTTGGCAGCTCTTGTTAATTTCAGGTCGGCGTTTGAGAGGGTTATTTAAGTTTCCAATGTATCGGTATGTTTCGGACAGCGATTCGACCCAGAAACTTCAGTCTGCTACCTTAGCTCGCACATGCGAATGGCTTCCGGAAGTCAGATGTTACGGTTAAACATACCATGAAAGGTTATGTTGTTGTTAATTGTTTGTTCTCCAGGTGTATTTTTGACAACCGTTGACACTGGGGTGAACTCGGCCAAGGCGAAGGATGTTTTTTCACGATCAATGTATTCCGTCGGTGTTGTTTTAAAATCTCGTAACTACGGCTTCGATAAAGCCGTAGTTACGAGATTTTCAGCTCACCTGAGCACGAAGTGCTCAAGGTGAGCTATTGTAGTCGCTTTGTGTCCGTCATCCGTCCGTTCGTCTGTCCACAATTTGTTGTTACCATTCTAGCATCCACGAATATTGACCAATCTTAACCAAATTTGGTCAAAACATGTATGACCATAAGTTCTCATATGAGTTCGATTTTGAGTCAGATCGGATCAGGAAGTTCAGAGTTATGTGCCCTTGAACGTCAAAAATGGCTAGTTTTGACTTTGTTACAACTCTAGTATCTACAAATATTGACCATTCTTAAGCAAACTTGGTCAAAACACGTATGACTATAAGTTCTCGAATGAGTTCGATTTTGAGTCAGATCGCAAAAGGAAGTCCGGAGAAATGTGCATTGAACGTCAAAAAATGGCTAGTTTTGACTTTATTACAACTCTAGTATCTACAAATATTGACCAATCTTAACCAAACTTAGTCAAAATATGTATGACTATAAGTTCTCGAATGAGTTTGATTTTGAATTAGATCGGACTAGGAAGACCGGAGTTATTTGCCCTTGAACTTCAAAAATGGCTAGTTTTGACTTTGTTACCACTCTAGCATCTACAAATATTGACCAATCAAGACAAAACTTTGCCACAATGTTGGTAACTATAAGATCTTGGATGGGTTTGATTTTCAGTGTGATAGGAGCAGGAAGTCTGGAGTTATGTGCCCTTGAATTTGACGAAATTGCTGTTTTAGACTTTGTTTACACTTTAGCATCTACATTTATTGACTAATCAAGACAAAACTTGGCCACAATGTTGGTGACCATAAGATCCTTGATGAGTTAAATTTTCAGCTTGATTTGGCTAGAAAACGAGAGTTATTGGCCCTTTAATTTCATAAAATTACCGTTTTCGACTTTATTTTCTCTCTAACAAACAAATATGGACCAATCAAGACACAACTGGGTCGCAATGTCGGTGACCATAATATTTCAAATGTTTTAATTTGTCAGATTGATTGGACTAAACAACAGAGTTGTGTGCCCTTGGCGGTAACAATTTGCCGTTTTCGACTTTGTTTTCTTTCAAACAGCAATACATATTAACCAATAAAAAAACTTGGACATAATGTTGATGAGAATATCTTTATCAGAACAGAGTTATGTGCCCTTTACTGTGACAAAATTGTTGTTTTCTTCCACTTTGTTTTTACTGTAACAGCTACAAATATTGATCATTCAAGATTATGAAAGCAGTTTTCAGCTGGATCAAAATCTCGCATCTTAAATTATGTGCTCTTTAACTTGACAACATTGGGACTTTCATTCTATCTGGGTGCAGGTGAGCGATTAAGGACCATCATAGTCCTCTTGTATAACAATGCCGACTGTTTGTCAATACATAACGGAAAATTCGGTCTATTTTCAGAACAAATTCATTGTCATAAGAAAAAAAATCTATAAACTCATATCTAAACGCAAAATATCTATACCTTGTTGTAGCGAAAAACGTCCCTCGCTTTGGCCGAGTTCACCACCAGTGGTTGAGTCTTTCAAACTACAGACTGGTCTTGCAGAACGCATCTTCATGAACCAGGGATCCTACCGCCATTTTGTTCCTTAAGCCTCTCTTACAACCGGCCGCACGTGCTCCTGCGTGCGGTCTGCGTCTAAAACGTACGTTTAGTCGTGCGATGCACGCATGTGCAACGTACGATTTTGGTGGACGCAACCACGACGCTGACTGTACGCAGCAAAAAATTGACCGGACAATTCTTTGCTACGACCATTCTGCGTCTTTTAGAACGCCAGGAGCACGCAAGACAGAAGTACGGAGCACGTACGACAGGCGTGCGTGTTACGCAGGGATCGATATACTGAAAATCGAGAAAATTCACAAAGATTGCGTACCTTTCTCGAAAGAGATCCATATTTTTGACCTGCTTTGAATGTACATATTTTGAGGCGCTCTTACAACCCGTCGTTCGTCTTTATAAATCGTGCAATTTTGCAGAGTTTTAAAACGCACAATATAAAATGACGCACGGCGGGTTGTAAGAGAGGCTTATACGGAAATCTGTAAGGAACAACGTGAAGGTAGACCAATTGGCTTGTGAAGATGTTCAAAACGCTGTACCAGCAAATTATGGCTAGCATTGTGGTCAATAATATATTGATGAGAAAGAAGAAATTGCCATTTATTTTATCAGCAATTTTCGTCGTCTTCCTCAACATTTTTAATATGATTTTGTACGTAGAATCAGGGTTTGCTCGGAAATGGATTTACTGCCTAGTTTTTAGACAACTATTGTGTACTTGACATTAACAATGAGCATCTTCTGAATCATTTCGCACGTACATTAATATGTTTTAACCCTTTCCCAAACGACAGAATTTTAGGGTGATCCACTTCAAAGAACTGCCACAAATGACAAAAGGGAAGCTATTTAAGATAGGATTTTTGTAAATTATGTCATAGAAAATATTGAGACAAAAGGAGAAACTGCTGGTTATCAGCAGTTTCTTCTTTTGTTTCAATGTTTTCCCAAGCCTGTTCTCTTATATAGAGACGTCAAAACCAGGTCTTGTTTGGGAAAGGGTTAAATGTGTTTACCGTACTTAAAAACAGGGGGGAAATAACGTTGCATTTCTTGCGTTCCAATGCATACATCATTGCTTTGTTTTACCCTGTCCCAAACGAAAAATATTAAACTGGCCAAACTGAAAGCGTAGATATTGAAATAAATATTGATAAAGACATGATTTATGTATCGACCAGTAAGATTGAAACAAAGGGCAATGATACGTATGAGAATTTCTTTTGTCACAATATTTCCTCAAGAATGGTACATCAAAACCAAGTCTTGTTTTGGAACGATTTAAGCAAAGTTTATGATGATTTCGAATGAAACATATCGTTTAAATAGAGCATGATTGCCACCAAGATAATTATAGGGTGTCAAAATAAAAGAGAAAATATAGATATGGAAACATAGATATCAATTGAGAATAAAATGCACTATAAATGCTGACCTTTTAAGGCGAAGTATTATATTTTGTAAATGAAAACCCTCTCCAACCAAAGCCAATACCTACATGTATGCATGTTCTTAGAAAAGACCGTTATTTACATATGACAACGAAAAGGGAAACTATTTACTAAAACGCACCTTAACAAGCATGATTTTATTTGACTTACAGTATTGGCGCATTGCACTATATAGAATCAATAAACAATTTTGGATATCATGTTTAACATGCGCTGAGCCCATTTTCGAACGCCGCAGAACATCCAAATGTAAAGAAATGCTCCAAATTCACGTAAAAATAGTGTATTTTGATAAGAATAGAGAAGTCATGTGGTGAACGTGGAGCTTATTACTGATCATAAACATTTCAGTTTTTATCTATAAAACTTCCAACCTCTTACCTTTATTTTATTCAAGGTGTGCTGAAAATATTCAAAACACAAAAAACAAGTTCAAAGGTTGAGTTGGTCATTGTTTTAAGCGAGCCGGTATTATTCGGCATCCAATCATGAGCTATGACGAATAGAAAGGTTACTGTTTATTCAAATACATGTAAATTTGGAGAAAAACATATTTCCCACCGAATAAAAGCGAAAAACGACACGTTTTGTGTGCTCTCCGCATTGGTCGTGACAGTACAGTAGCTGTCTCCAGCTAGTACTATGTCGATTTATTACATGTACAGGGTAGCCGGTTCGAGTCTCATATTTCGATATTTCGAAATCCCTCTTCCCCGGCAATTTAGACTCGCTGATCTTTGATCATTTACAGATCGTTGTCTTATTACACTTTAACTCCGAAGAGCTAATGTCATAGTGCTAGTGTCGTCAGCGTCGTCCGCGTCAGTTACCTAGACACTAAACTTTCACCAGGCACATATCTTTGGCACCTTAACTGATAGAACCTTGATACTATATACATGTATACTAGTCAAAACTCCTAACCGGCCACTTTGTTTTTCGAATTTTTGAAGTGTTTACAAATATCTGATTGGAAAGAGATTTTCTTTTATGGAAAGGATGGCCATTTGAGGATCATTTTGCACAAACGTCGCGTGTTAAAAAATTAATGCGACTCTTTGAAATTACGTGAAAGACAAAGACCCCCGTTTTTGAAAATCACAAAAACTGTGAAATTCGACAGAAGTTCAGATTTAAGACAAAATAAAATCTTTATTTCTTCGACTTTTTCTATCAACATAGCTTGTAAATCGACCAAGAAAGCTTATTTTCGAAGAAAGAATTTAATTTTATTCAATATTGCCCTGATATGAACCGATTCTCTACAAAATACCCCACCCACCAATGTTAAAATCGGTGAAAATCAAAATTAGGGGTATATTGAAACTTGTGTCAATTTGAAAACATTCAAGACAGAATATTGGTAACATTTTCATGTCTTTTAGTTCGAAAATGATTATTCTATACAATTACTAACACTAATTGTGGTTATCCCGTCACTAAATGTGTCATTTGTGACGGAAAATAAGTGGCCGGTTAGAAGTTTTGACTAGTATATAAGGAAATCTCGTGTCAAGTCCATTCGGGACCATGACCTCTACATTTGACCTTAGAGTTTGGTCTCATTTCAAAGAATTTAATCTGGCCTACATCTCGTGCACTATAACAAATAGAACCTTGAAATGAGATATATGGATACCTCCTATCAAGACCTTTCATTTGGGAGTATGATTTTTGATCTTGTGCCCTTGACCTTATTTCTTTGAGTTCGACATTCTTTTCAAAACTTTAAAATCGCCTATTTCGTAGAAACTAATACAGATATAGCATTGATGTTACACATACAGATGCCTCTTAACATGACCTTGACATTGAGGTTGATGATCTTTGATCCAGTGACCTTCAAGTGACATTTCACAGGTATTTCATTTTTTAAAGTATGTCTTGATGCAAAGATTGCTTATTCTAATGCATAGAAATGCTATCACTTTTTTGAAGATGTTATTTATAAGCGAAAAATACGCCAATAAAGTTGAGAAAGAAATGACAAATTCTATATAAATCTGAACTGTTGTCCACAACAATTAATTTAATTTTAGCACAAAAAATATATATTTCTCGTAAACGGTTCAATAGTTCGACTTGAAATTTTCAGACTTTTCATAAGAAAAGATGCCCTTTCAGATAGAATAAAAGTGAAATGTAAAAATAATTGTGAAATGTCACTTTAACTAAAGTAATGTTATATTGATATTCTCCGTACTCAGTTGATCGATCTTATCGATCTATTCAAACTCTGTCGTCAGGACATTGATTTTATCTTATTTTACAAAACTACAACGTCAATTACTGTGTCAATTACAATTACTGTGTCACAGTTGTTATTCGGCACTGTCCAAAGAAATTATGTTGGTCAGATGATCTACATTACTGCATGTAAGAATTATTTTTACAGAAAATAGCATGTATATAACCGTTGGTAAGACATATTTTTGTTAGACGGAAAATAAAATAATATGTAGTTAACAAATTTTGTGTATCCTCACCTTTGAAGACACACATCAGACAAACTCGATTAATTTCATGTTGACGAAGAAAATGCTACATTATTATTACCAATCGAAAAATGACAGTTCAATTTTTTTTTTAAATTAGTATTGATAAAAACATGTACATCTTGAAAAAGATGTTTTTTTCTTAACAAAAACTAACTCGTTTTCTTATCTTTTCGAGTTCAAGGTGAACTCAATTTATCTTTCTTTACATAACAAGTTAATCTTAAAACAACATTTATTCCATTTCCATGTTTCTGGTAGCATTTCCAACGTTATAAATAAAGTCAGCCAAAATCTTAAAGTTATATGAAATTATTAATGTTCCTGAAAATAAATATTTTTTAATTGCGGATCACTTTTTTTAAGTATGTGAAATAAAGTATAATGATCCGTTCCCACAGCTGATCAGATTAGAGTTCGACCATTGCCGACCAAATCAACTCGATCAAGCTCGATCAAGCGATCGAGTACTGATCGAGCTTGGTCGGCAAGAGTGATCGGGACGATCGAGCGTGGTCGGCAAAAATGATCGGATATTAATCCACAAGAAATAAAGAAGAAGTCGTGTAAATACATTTGATCGAGGTAAATCGGGTTTGATCGGGGAATTTAGGCGATCGAGTTGATTTGGTCGGCAATAAGAACGCGGCTTACGAGATCGAGAGGTCATTTGGTCGGGTCTGAATGGATCATATAGGCGATCGAGTAGATCTGATTGGCAGTTTATTCATGCTTTCTGTTCCAGACACAGAAAGGGGATAATGATTTTGGGGATAGATACATACACCACATGAGTTAACGGTCATGACTCACAATCTTCGGTTTAATTGCTCATTAACTGGTTAATTTTTTTTTTAAAACGGCAAGTCGACAGACACATGTTCTTGCACCTATACTTTACAACAGTACAGCATTGATCTTAAGGTATTCGGGGCCTTATTAAAAACACCACTTTCTAGCCATAAGAAATGCATCAAATTACACACACTTGTAAATATGCTTCATATAAGTTGATTCACCTTGCCGGATTTCAAGATTTTGCCTCAAGAAGTAAATAATATACAAATATTATTTTACTCTATATTAATATGCAAGGGAGGTAATTTTAAACATTTTTATCAATTATTTCCATAAATATAGATTAAGGTTTATGAATTACTGGCACTTTTCGCGTATGCGAAGGCTGATCAAAACACTGTTACTCTAAATAGTTACATGGCACATTGTTTTACAGCCATGTGCCTTTATCATTTTTCAAACGTGGGGGAAAGATACATACACCGCATGTATGAGTTATCGGTCGAGACTCACAGTGCTTGGTTTAATTGCTCATTAACCGGTGTATTATAGATGTTTATGTTTTATAAAACAGCAAGTAGCCAGACACGTGCCTTATTTTCTTCTAGATTTTACACCGGGCTTTCTCAATCCGACCCTCTCAATCTGACTTTCTCAATCTGACTTTCTCAATCTGACTTTCTCAATCTGACTTTCTCAATCTGACTTTCTCAATCCGACTTTCTCAATCTGACTTTCTCAATCTGACTTTCTCAATCCGACTTTCTCAATCTGACTTTCTCAATCTGACTCTCTCAATCTGACTCTCTCAATCTGACTTTCTCAATCCGACTTTCTCAATCTGACTCTCTCAATCTGATACTGTCAGTCTGATTGTTTCGAAATTAAAAAGTAAGACATACGAGGGTTGTCCTGAAAGTTCGTGGACACATCATTTATTTTGCTTTACAATACTTTCTTCGTGAAAAAATATATATCACATGCAAGCTCAACATCTATCAAGTACTTTTACGTCGAAAAGAAACACATTTTATACGCATTTTTTTTGCAATAGGACCTTTAACAACCCTACATAGGGGTACCCGGAGCACGTCAAAATTTTGACCTTTTGGTTACCCAAATCTGTGTTTTAAAATATGACTTAACATATGAAATTGGCAGTAAACGTAATAATGAATGTATAAAAACTTGACATCACATTCCGACTCTATACTGTTTTAATTTCAAATTTATCACTTTTTAAATTGACATTTGATGATAATTTAAGGAAGTCTGATATGAAAGAAAATCCGTCAAAAATGACGACGTCGGACGTTTGGATGGAGCAGCGCGTTCGTGTGAAATTTTGCGTGGAACTAGGGAAAGTCCTGCAGAGACCAGGGATTGGGTTAATTCTTCTACGATGAGCCCATGTGTATCACATATTCTCGCGTGTAAAATATACAAACGCTTCAGAGAAAACAACTGTAGATTAGCGGTCGGGAAGACAGAGTGTTATAACGGATAGAAATGTAAATTTGGCGAGTAACGCCGTGAATGACGATAGGCAAAATACGATATGAGATATCGGGCAAAAATGTGAACTGTCAAGAACAATTGTTAACAAAATCCTCATGTAACATTTAAAAATAAAAAAGATTGTGTGCACGATGTGTGCCTAAACTGCTCTCTGAAAAAAAAAATAGAGCAGAACAAGTCTTTGCGGCAAAGTCACTTCTTCGTCGCTGGAACGACGTAACGTCATTCCGTGCTCCGGAGTGCATCAACCTTCTTCACAAAAACGTATGTAATTCTGTCAAAAATGGAGGGAATTCATTCGAATGTTCAAATATAGTTTCTAAGATATTGTTTAATAAAATCATGTTTGTGTGATATATTCTTCTTTTCTCATTTTTATATATTGTCCTGTGTCCACGAACTTTCCGGACAACCCTCGTATTTATGTTTTTATAAGTCAATATAACTTAAGGATTACAACAAATCTTTAACTACAAAACACTTCGTGCATCTTCTGTTCTCATCCGTAGCAACATAATTTGACGAGGATATCTCTGTTACATTCCATGTCACGTTTGACGCCCGAAGACGCACGAATTATTTGGCACATAATTATATAGGTTGTTATCCTTAAAGGGACATAACATTCTGATTTCATTTTTTAAAGTATGTCTTGATGCAAAGATTGATTATTCTAATGCGTAGAAATCTGATTAGTTTTTTGAAGTAGTTATTCATAAGCGAAACATAAGCTTTTAAAGTTGAGACAGAAATCATAAATTCCATATAAATCTTAACTGTTGTCCACAACAATTTGTTAATTTTAGCACAAAAATATTATATTTCTCGTAAACGGCTCAATATATTGGCTTGAAATTTACAGAATTTTCATAAGAAAATTTGCTCTTTCAGACAATAATAAAAGTAAATTTTATGAAGAATAAATGTGAAATGTCACTTTAAGAAATGAAAATGTCAGCGTTTGCAAACGTCAATACATCAAAAATCCGCTGAACACAAGTACAAAGTTTTAAGTTAAAGGGGGACGAGCTAGGCTGTCGAAAATGCAAATGGCACAATAATTACAAACCAGAAATATGAAATACCAACCTGAAGGGGTAGATCATTTATGTCCATTGTTACCACTCGTCGAGCTTTATTAAGTATAAAAATCCAAGTCAATTAATAACATGCTGGTCGTCCTTGTTTTTGTTTTGTAACGGCTACATATGCCCAACCTTCAAAAATCAATTACGTCAGAGATACGTCATCTGTGCTCAGCGAGATTTAACACACCGTACAACCAGCTGCGTAGAAAGTCAGCGAAGACATATTCGGCATCTGATGTCATGTGCATGGTAGGTCAAATGAACTTACTTTTATAAATAAACAAAAGGATCTTTGGTATTCCATAGTTGATAAATACGCGTATAAATGTTCAGTGCTTGTACAAAATAGACCTTTTCACGTATCCCTCGCAAATAAGGTCACAGTCATCGACACAGCCGGTTGTACGGTGTGTTAATAACGCGGAGGTGTGTCTCGTTGACCTTGACCTTGTCTTGTTTTGAAGTAAAAATAGAATGTGTAAACACGCTTGTAAAGGATTGATCTATAGCAAAGGAAAGATGGTTTTTTTCGCCGAGATTGAGGTTTTTATGCATTGCTTATTGTTTTTCCATGCACAAATAGGCTATGAGTTCCCGAACAGTTCGGAAGCATAAAAACATAGAATGAGCCCCTTTAAAGTCTTTACTGGCAGCTGCCATTCGTTTGTATGCAAAACATTTTTGTGGGTGCTGATATTGAACCATAAAGTGCAAACACTATGATATAAACAGATAGGATATATCGTAACTTTTCCTAAAAAGATCGTAAGTTAAGCTTGTTAAAGATGAAGTTACAAGTTTTTTTTATTGAAAGCAGAGATATTGTTTTGAAATGGAGATGTTAAGTTCAAGTTAAGTGCAAAATTGGCATTGTTTACAAAACCAGGTTGTTGTTGTTTTTGTGTGTGTGTGTGTTTTTTTTTTTATTAAATCTTGACTCCCAAAGATATCATAAATATATTTTGAAACATTTAAAGGAAACCTCAAAGTATTTTCTACTATTTTCTCCACATGATCCATTATTTGAAGACATATTGTTTAAGCGAAATATTTCCCCTTTACATAGTCCTGTTCAAAGATTCTTACTACTGTAAAAGTCTTTATTTTCGCGAGCTCAACATTTCGCGATTTTGGTGTCTCGGATATATTCGCGAGTTTATAAATTCGCGAGTGGCTGATATAAAGATCGTGTGTTTCCGTCATTTTCCGGAATTATTCGTTTCGTTAATTTCCGTACAGGTCCGTTTAAATTCGATAACTACATGAGCGATGTTTGTGTGAAATATATTTCACACCTCTGTTCAATTTATACCTGTTTTCGCACCTTTGTTCCCTTAACACCTGTTTAAAGGATAATCGATAACTATTGTTCCTATACATGTATGACAATCGGGTTTCACTTTCAAATATATAAAACGTCATAACTCCTTCGTGTTTATGTAAGACTTACATTGATTACTTATATGCGAAAAGTAACTCTTTTTTCAAAATATTTTTCTTATCGTGACAAAGTCAAAAGAAGTCCGATATATAGCTTTAATTGGTATACATTAAATATGAGCAATTATGATAATAACCGATTTTTATGTACTAGCAACAATAAAAGCATGTATAATTTCGGAAAGGTCCCGATATTCAGCTTACAATCGGTAATCTCCGGCACTCTCCAGACTGTTATATTCACGAGAATGATGAATTCGCGGGATAACCCATTCGCGAAAATTAGCGAAAATATTGTCCTCGTGAATAAATAGAATTTTACAGTTTGACCAAACATTGGTATCAAGCGGCAAAAAAGGTCGAAAATGCTTGCAAGACAGTAGCGCGTTGGATTAAAATGCTTGGAAAGCACATTAAGAAGGGAACACCGAATGAACTTGATTATGTCCCAGAGTTCAAAGTTTAATAAACCTTACATACCCATTTGTAAAACAATACGTATTGACTAAAACGAAATTTATTCTTAAAGTACACTTCAATAAAATCACTCTCAGCACAACGCTGCTTTTCAACAAAAACCTCGTAACTGCAGCTGAAAATTAGCTGCAGTTGCGAGGTTTTCTGTTGAAAATCGGCGATAATACGGAAGAGAAGCGAAACACATAAAAAACCAACTGTCAAAACTCATTAGTAGACATTAGCTGTACGAGTTGTATGTATAACGAGAGTAAAATTACGTCTCCTTGTCTCCGTACAAATTAGACATTACAAATGAGCCGGAATCCGGTAAATGGTCCCTTGTGGCATTTGAGAACAACATGGATCCAGACCAGACTGTGCATACGCACAGTCTGATCTTGATTAATGTTGTTCTCAAATAGCCTCTTCATGACCTGTAGAATCTTAAACGTAACAGTATGCATCCTTATGAGACTGCCTTTTTAACCCTTTCACAAAACAAGACCTGGCCCCAGTTTCTCGAAAAAACTTAAGTATATTCTAATGAGTTCATGCTCAACTTCTATTCAATACCAATCAACGTTGATTGGTATTCAATTGAAGTTCACGTGGATTTCGTGCGATTTGAGCACGATGCTCAGATTTGAGCATGAGAACATACTTAAGTTTTTTCGAGAAACCGGGGCCAGGTTTTGACGTCCCTTAGAGAACAGGCTTGGGAAAACATTGAGACAAAAGAAGAAATTGCTGATAATCAGCAATTTCTCCTTTTGTCTCAATATTTTCTGAGCTATATTTTGCACAAATTCTTTATTTATCAACATCAATTCTGTCGTCTGCAGTAGCCGATGAGTTGGACCACCCTAAATTTTTGGTGTTTGGTAAATGGTTAACCACCGGCTGATACGGAGACAGGGTTTTCTAAAATGGCCATTTTTCCTGATCCCGTCTCAAATATTTTTGTCTTGCTATGATAAAATAGGACTTATGGTTACTTTTCTCTGGGTTTGTTATCATTGAAGAAACCTGTTACGGTGATGATCGCTTGTCAATCTGTATTTCTTGGTATGAAAACTACTAGGCACATATGGGTTTATGAGTTCTAAGAAAAGCTTGAATATGAACTAGTTCGTAGATTTGAGACGTCAAACTACATTTTACCTTTTACGCTTATAATATAAATGCATTTTAGGCCGAGACTGGAATCAACCCGAGGGCAATATTTTTGCCTTGTCTAAATTCAAAGATGGTACATACGAAAATTTTAAAAATTGAAATTTTCCATGTTTTTTTTTTGTCTTTTGGGGTAGAACATTTCTGGGTAATGAAGAAATTGTTTGTTTCATTTTCCATGATGTTTTCCACAGCCTTAATGTATGGGAGCGTACAAAAAGTATCATTATGTGGAAATGGATTAAACGAGTCTCCTATAGTCATACTAACGCAAGACCATGCACACATCTATTTCCTATAATGGAAAACTTTCAAACATACTGAAATATGGTTTTGGGTGAGATTATTGTAGAATAGTATACCTTTAATTGGCCTTCTGCAAAAGAGCAACTCTTATTATTATATCAGTGTTAAAAATGTTTGTTGATAGATACCCCTTTACTTATAGATCAATTCTTCGTAAATTGTCATAATACTCGGTAACGACCATGAACAAAATCGGCCAAATTCCTATTAAGCTGTTCAATTTTGATTTTAATATGAGCCCCCTTTAGCCGTGGTCAAACGCTTAAAAATGCACCGCATGACCCAAGAACTCCAGGATAATTTCCGAGTAGAACTCAAAATAAATTATGTTTGTCTATTCGTCAGACTTACTAATTTGTAATTCAAGTGCGTTTATGTCAAAATTAGAGAACTCATCTGAGTACATTGCATTCTTTCATGATATTTTTCCCACTGTTGTCAAGAAACGTGTATTTTTCTCATTTCAACAGTTTTAAATTAACCCGTAATTGTAAGACATACCAAAGTAGCCAGCATAGTTACGCTCCCATTTGATAGCAATGCCTCGACTCCAACAAATGACTGGCCAAATCTGAGAACATTCGTGAAACGAGGTGTAAATCACTTTTCAGAAATACCCTCTGCTGTGGCCATGAACTGATAGGATAAGCTTGATATCAAAATAAATCGTATAAGAAAGGACCACTCTGGTAGTATTTTAATGTTTGTCGGAAAAAGTAAAGGAAAATATATCAAATTAGTGTCGTGTCATTACAACCAGTTCCCTTTAACACAAAATTATTTTCCGAGGTACAGTTAATAGGTGCATGCCTAGTTCAATATTTACCATCATGACATATTTATCGTTTTTCAAAAAGGACAAAATTTCAAATTGGGTTAAATTGAAAATCGTTGTAGATGGCCAACTAGATTCTTGTTCAATTTTTGTTCAAATTTTGAGTACGGAACTATGCAAACGGAGAGAGACGGAGAAACTGCCCAGGAGCAGGCTACGTACTTTGGAAGTTTTTGAGAGAAAAGATGCAAATGCTGATGATCGGTATTAGGCCTATCCTTTTCCCTCAAATCCAAATCATCTTAAGTAGGCCTAACACCAAACTTTTAATAAACAATACCTTTATATTTGTATAACTCTAAATTGCTTAGGTGAAACGATGAAAATGATAAGTACATTTTGACGAGTAGCTACATTTGGCACGGCAACAAAAAGTATTTCAGGAACAATCAAAGATCGAAAATAATGAATATAAATCATAGATTTTTTTGCTTCAACCAACAACTGCCAACATGCCCACAAACCGATATGTCAGGTGTCAAAATACAGAGGAAGAAGGCTGTTGTAATGTTCTAATTTATGGTGGAACAATGAACGTTTAGATATCGCTGCTTTTCAACGAAAAACTCGTAACTGCAGCTTGAAACAAGCTGCAATTACGAGGTTTTCGTTGAAAGCCGACGATATGCTGATGTAGAATCGAATCGGACACTTTTTCAACTTTTAGCTACGGCTATAAACTTTGTGCCTTTGAAAAGTGTGAGCATTTTGCAAGGGGGAGGGGAGGTTGACTCCCGACTAACGGAATCTAATCTATTTTTCTGATTCAAATCTGATATTCATATCCTACTCTTTGAAAGCTGAATTTCGTGTACAAATGGCTAAAACGATCTGCGCATTTTGTCTTAATGTTTTCCATAATCATTTTATCAAGGACGTCAAAACCAGGCCTTGTTTGGAAAAGGCTTTGTTTTCCAGTTTTTCCTGTTGTGTTGCTAAACTATTCCAGAACAACGGAAGGTCGACCCTCTGCTGGTATTTATTCATGCAGTTTTTGCTCATCTGTCTAAATATACTGGCAAACTAACTGATATCTCAAACCAGGTGTGGTTCTGTGTTGAAATTATAACAGGTGTTTACAAGTAGGGAACTGTGGAATTATTTATATCTTTAATCCGTAAATACGAACGGCGAATCTGCAGTTAAAAATACCGTTTGCCTCAGCTGGTATTATATGCAACATTATGGGTATATGTTTAAGGTAAGAAGGACCCTATTAGCACCAAAAAGCCAGCGGCGAAATGTGAAAAGTGCCAGTATTCCTAAACGGTGTTACACTTCCATTCCAAATATAAACATACGCATTTTGGACGGTCTAGAATTTTGAATTAATGCATATTTATGGGAGCCGCCATTGCTCTATACTTCTTTCGGAACACATCAGTAAATTCTGTAGAATCTATATAACGGAGAAAATTGACCGATTTGTTTCGAATGATTGATGATTCATAAACCGCGGGGTTCCGAATGCTCCGTACTTCATACAAAAGACGTCATAAACACGTCATTTGTATGAAGTATGGAACGTTCGGAACACCTCGCTTATAATCTCGGCCTCAAAGATGCTGTATCAAAAACATCTTAAGAAATTCTTAAAAAATCTCGCTCTTAAGAACGCGCCTCAGGTTTATCGTCTTGTCCAGTGGCCGTCTTTACCCTTTCCCAAACGACAAAACTTTAGGGCGGTCCAAATTTAACGATCCCACAGACGACAATTTCAAGTGTATGGAATTTTTAATTTTCATATCTTTTTGGATGGAAAACATTGTGGGAAATGAAGAAATTGCTTGTCACAAACAATTTCTTCATTTTCCACGATGTTGTCCATGGTCATTATTTTGTGGGGAGTCAAAAAGAGTCATTGTGTGGTAATGGGTAAAGACGTGAGACAAGTATTGGACGAGGCACGTAAATCTTTACATTACGCCAGTAGTTATAAAATAGCGACATTCTAGCCTCCTTTACTTCTTATACAAAAAAACGACACTGGCCTAAATTGAGGACTACTACAAACGACAATAAAAATATCAATAAAAGCATAAACGATTAAACTATTGCATAAAATTTCTCGGAAATGGACAAAATGCTAGTATCCGTATTTCCCTTATTAGCTTTCAAAGTGTTCATTGTTAACGACGTTAAAACTATAGGCTCTGCAAAAAGAGGCGACTATCATATTATCTAATTTTACTTTCAGTTGCGGTAAAATAATGGTGAGGAACAAAGCCTAAGATTCCACCAATCCATGCAAAGTAGGACAAAAGGAGAAAGTTATAATTAGCTATAATTCTTTTGCTTCAATGTTTTTTTCTCAAGTGTTAATTTCTATTAGGGAAAGGATTTAAAGCGCTGAAGATGATCACAGCAGAGGGGGTAAAGATTTCAACTTTTGATGATGTTTTTAATTTTCAGCGTTGTATAGCACCAGCTGTTTTTGAAGTGTTTACAAGTGGGTGGTTAAAAAAGCCAGATAGACAGATCATGCAGATGGCAACCAGGCCTGCAGACATGTTGAATCGTGCCTTAACAATATGTACCGGGACATCAGAAAATGCCTGGCGAAAATTTGCAATCTCTGGCTGTCCCCATGTTGTTCTGATCCCTGAAATATCTAGCATTGTCCCTTTAAAGGGACACATGCTAGATTTTTAAGGAATCAGAACAACACGGGAGAGTCTGACTTTATAAGTGGGTGGTTAAAAAATCCAGATAGACATATCATGCGGATGGCAAGCAGGCCTGCAGACATGTTGAATCGTGCTTTAACAATATGTGCCGAGACATCAGAAAATGCCACGCGAAAATTTGCAGTCTCTGGCTGTCCCAATGTTGTTCTGATCCCTGAATTATCTAGCATGGTCCCTTTAAAGGGATTGTTCAGGAATCAGAACAACACGGGACAGTCTGACTTTATAGGTGGGTGGTTAAAAAATCCAGATAGACATATCATGCAGATGGCAACCAGGCCTGCAGACATGTTGAATCGTGCTTTAACAATATGTGCCGAGACATCAGAAAATGCCTGGCGAAAATTTGCAATCTCTGGCTGTCCCCATGTTGTTCTGATCCCTGAAATATCTAGCATGGTCCCCGTAAAGGGACACATGCTAGATTTGTCAGGAATCAGAACAACACGGGACAGTCTGACTTTATCAGTGGGTGGTTAAAAAAATCCAGATAGACATATCATGCAGATTGCAAGCAGGAGTGCAAAGATGCAGAATCGTGCTTTTACAATATGTACCGGGACATCAGAAAATGCCTGGCGAAAATTTGCAATCTCTGGCTATCCCCATGTTGTTCTGATCCCTGAAATATCTAGCATGGTCCCCGTAAAGGGACACATGCTAGATTTTTCAGGAATCAGAACAACACGGGACAGTCTGACTTTATAATTGGGTGGTTAAAAATCCAGATAGACATATCATGCAGATGTCAAGCAGGCCTGCAGACATGTTGAATCTTGCCTTAACAATATGTACCGGGACATCCGAAAATGCCTAGCAAAATATGGCTTTTTCAAAGGGACCCATGCTATATCGTTAAACCTGCAACCGGATTAAATTACTTTCAAGACACATTGTATGGACTGGCGAACCTGTATCGGTAGATCATTTCTGTTCAAGGAAAATTTGAATGAAATTAATTTAGTCCTTCTAAATCAAGTATGTTTCTACTTTTACCTACCCATATTTTCTATTTTATGGAAGCTGGACATTGATAGATATCGAACAAGTTGGTAACAGTACTAAAGTTCCTATAGGCGCGATACATATTGTGGTATACATATTCTAATTTTAGAAATTACGTCATGAGGGATAATTATTTGTACTTGAAAGTCGTATATATAACCTACACATAAACTGTTTACACGGTATAATGTTTCAAGCAGTACTATAAGTATACATTGAAGTTCGTTTAATCTCAGACCACGCTGAAAATTCGTGTAAACGAAATTCTAGTATAGTTTTATACTTTGCATAGCAATGGAAAGTCCCTACTTCCGGTTTGCCTATGGTGGACATGTATTTTTCCTATCCGTTTAAATGCAACGCATTTATGCATACCATTTCGGGTTGGACTAAAACACGCAATGGACCTGTTTTTGGCGCAAAGGACGCAAAGACATGAAGGTGACGCAAATGAGATTTATATCAGTCCAAACTCCTTAATCATGATTTTTTTTATCGCATTAGATTGTTATATTCGTGTATTTTACGATTAAATCTAGTCAGTAATCTTTGTTTTGGGACATAAAGTGTCTGATTTTTGTGTTGAATCCGATTTAATAGGCTACTCACGGACGAAAAGGAGCTGGCTGCGGCGCAAAGGAGATTCATATAAGCCCAAACTCCTTTATTATTAATTTTTATCGCATTTAAATTGTAATTTTCACGTATTTTAAGATCATATCTAATCCATAATGTTTATTTTTTTGACAAAAGGTGTCTGTTTTCTGTATAAATTCCGATTTTCATATGCTAATCACAGGCGAGAAGGAGCTGGGTGGCGCAAAGGAGATTTGTATCTGTATAAACTTTTTAATCATAGATTTTCGTCACAATTGATTGTAATATTTATGTATTATTAGACCATAGCTATTCAATAATAATTATGTATTCTTTAGAAAAAAGTGTCTGTTTGTTTTATTAATTCCGATTTTCATAGGCTATACTCACGGGCGAAAAGGAGCTTGCGGTGGCGCAAAGGAGATTCAAATCAGCATAAACTCCTAAATCATGAATTTTTATTGCATTAAATTGCTATATTCATGTATTGTAAGATCATATCTAATTAATAATGTTTATGTTAGAACATAAAGTGTCTGGTTTTTGTATTAATTCCGATTTTCATAGGCTATACTCACGTGCGAAAATGAGCTTGCGGTGGCGCAAAGGAGATTCATATCAGCCCAAACTTCTTAATTTTGAATTTTCATCGCATCAAATTTTTTTAGCCCAACCGTACCATTTCGAATCGCAATAAGAAATCAAAGAACGAGAAGTACCTTACTATTGAATGACCACTACATGTTGAATTTGGACTGGTCAACTTGCATTGTTACAAGGGATCGTATTATCTGACTAGATATGTATATTGCTAGTAGAACAAATGGGTTTTCTCAAGCGTTTTTCAAAATTGCATTACAATGTGAATTCCTACTTTCGGTTTGCCCATGGCCTATCCGATTCACTGCATCGCTTCCTAAGAAATCAAAGCACGAAAAAGACTTACCCGGTAAGTATTGAATGAACACTGCATGTACAATTATGGATGATTCGATTCCATAATTTCAAGGGATCGTCTGAACTAAATAGGCATGTGTATAACTAGTAGAACAAATAGGTTTTCTCTTTTTTTTTCTAAAAATTACAAACTGTTAGGGGTTTTCACATAAAAGAACAACCCAATTTTAATGTCTCAACAGTTTTTGACTGGATGGATTTCAAAACCGTTCAAAAAAATACTGTATGCGCAATCAATTCGCCGCCACAATCAAAACTTTAGTCCTGTACTTTTTGTTACACTCTAGTAAATCTCCTCGTATGTGTCGCTCGTTCTTTGTGTTTTTGTGTGTGATAAGTACAAATATAGGTCCCGATTTATGACCTGGCAGAGATGATCTGCCGGGTGAATTATTGAGACATATTCATGGTATTGCTTGTATTGTGTTACAGCTTAAATCCTAAACATTAGCGGCTGGTAGTTGTCACTTTATATGGCATTTCTGTATTTATCTTTTTTACATTTAATTTATTGCAAAAGTAATAAGGATCATATCCGTGGCATTGTGGCTGCTGTGCGTTCGTTCATCTATGTCTGTTATCATAAACGTTTCCTATTCCTGCTGTTATCAAAGCATTTTTAGATTCCATAGACTAAGATTAGCGTGCACTCTGATCTGTTCAACACAGTCTGTTCTCTATTGAATGATTATACGAAGAACAAATAAGCTATAGTGGTCAAAATGTTCCGGTTTGGAAAATTTACTTGATACGATTTTTATATTCAGAAGGCTAATGGATAAACAAGTACTTTTTTCTATTTAATTAAAGTATTTTACCTATTCTGACCAAAGGCTAGCGGGGCTTATGCCACGGTCCTGTTTCCGGCGTGCGTTCATGTGAAAACTTCTCCAAAATTACTAGGCCAGTTTCAATCAAGATTCAAACAGGAATCTTCTAACATAGGAATCTAACAGGAATCTTCCTTGCATGGAGCCTTTCGAATTTTCTTTTCTTTTCTTTTTTTTTCGAAAAATATTTTCATAGTGAACTGTGGTTACTATGGTGCACTTTCAATTTATTTGTGTGTGTCTTTTTTTCCTTCTTTCTTTTTCCAAAGAATAATTTCACGGAGAAACGATTCAGGACCATCTTGGTCCTAATTCCTTGCTGAAATATTCGGTTTCTTTTCTTGTTTAAGGAATACGACCCATCATTAGCTCTAAATGATTCGTGTAATGTCGGCTGTTTCCGCAACAACGGAAATAATCGAGCATGTTCAGATTTACGGAGATTTTTTAAAACATTTTTTGTAATGAGACTTCTACATTAGATTTGAATTTATACGAGCAGTTTCTACAACGAATCCCAGCCGATGAATTTATAAAAACGTCAAATTAAACAACAAAAGACGAAAAAATCAAAATATTTTGGCATTTAGAATGACCTCCCTTTGCAAAATCAACAACTACAGCGCACCCAGTGATCTCCCCTGAATCAGAATTACGTACCTCTGACGTAATATGTCACTATTTGGAGGTTGATTCGCACCATAAATATTTCGTTCCATAGATTGTCACTTTGTTTACCGTAATTTGGGCTTTTTGTTTGAGAAAAGGTAAGCTTGACCTTTGCGATTTCTTCCTGTTTCACCCTTTCCCAAACAACTAGACACAAGATAAGACCAACTGATGCTTTCTCTACGCTAGGTTTACGTGAAAAAAGAAACCAATGAGAGAAAAGCAGCAAATACTGATACAAGCAGTTGTAATTATTTTCTCTGTAGAATTTCTATTTGATTATATATTTTTGTGTTTCTGTCTTGTCTTTTCCATCTCTTTAGCTACTAATAAGGCAGCAAACATGATTCAAACATGACACCAGAAAACTGATATTCAAAAGTTGCTTGTTCACCTTACCCTTTCCCAAACAAGACCTAGTTTTGGCAGAGACCTATCTTTCTACAACATTCCTGGCTTTATTAGATCTTTTTTTTTTCAAAATGTTTCTTGTGATGATATTACCGTCCTCAACTCACACTCAGACACACAAATTTCTGGGGCATTTTAACAATTTTCGACATAGGCATGTTTGGCTAACGATTTACATGCAGATATTATGTACATGTAACATTTTTATTTCTACCATTGTTAAAGTATTGAAACTTTGCACACATGCTTGTGGTCAGACATGTATATATTCCTTATTAAGGATAAAGACTGGGTAAAGATTCATTACCCTTTCAAATTTCTATTTGGGTAAACTTTTTATTCTTTTCATCCTATGAAATTTCACAATCCAACACTTTTTCGTTGAGCTATCCTGTCCACTGACAACTCTTGTTTTATAAACAGTTTTGCTTATATATATGGTTTTTAATAGTAACATTTACTAAATTATATAAATATTCCAAAACAAACAATAAAAAACCTGTAAAATTCGTGTAGAACAATTTATGTAAGTATAATGAACAAAGAGTGCCATTTTCCTTAAGAAATTGGGCGGTAGTAAAAAAGGGGGTGTATTAGTCAAAGTGATTTTTTTTAAACTTGTGTACGGCGAAACTGTTTAACTTTTACTTTATTTGAAAGAATATACACATAGGCATATTATGATCTTCCTTTTGTGCCATGCATTTTGAAATATTATTGAAATAAATGTTATTTAAAATTGACTATTGTTTCAGATTCGTCCGAAAAGCGTGTCGAAAGTATGGTAGCCATGTATTACAAAAGCAAAAAAAATATTTTGTTGCTGGTTATTATTTATTTACTTGTTAGTTCATTGTTGGGGATAATATAAGCTATTGATTAGATGGAATCACTTGTATTTATTGCTTTTAATCATGCAGTTTTTGTGTTTAAAAGCTCACTTGGGGTGTTTGGCATTTCATGATTTTGTATGACCCTGATGCAAGATATAAAATTATCAAAATTTCACCAACGAAACGATCATAGTTAATAAAAATTGGCAATTAGATGCGGGATACCATGCTGATTTTAAATATATATAGTTACTTATGCATCTGTATGATTCTATTGATGGGTCGTATACCTTAAGTTAATTTTAATCCCCATTTATTCAACTGCAACATTTAACACTTTTGTATTTGCTTACTTCCCCTCCTATGTTGTTTGATTAATGTATAATCTGGCTGAACACACAAAAATAGACTAGATCTAGCACCAGCATATGCAGACATACAATCCTGTTTCGGTTTTCACTGCATGTTGACTTAACCAGACACTTGTACCATTCAGTACTTTGGTATAATTTTTTAAGCGCGATACAATTCATTTTGCTGTACATTACAGCAATTTTTTACTTGTTTTCTAAGATATTGCGATGAACCAAACAACAAAGCAAACTCTGACTGTCCCCATTTTGTTCTTATCCCTGAAATATCTAGCATGTGCTCCTTGTGTCGCTTTATTTAGCCGATAGAACAGAATAAGATCAGTCAATACTTATTCTCTGCTACTTGTTGAAGTGCTGGTTTTGTTTATGTTTACAAATGTATATGAGGACAGCGAATCAAGCCAGATAGACCAGGCAGAAGACCAAGAGGCTTAAGGTACCCTACCCCTCAAAAGCCCCAAAGAGCCATAGGCGAAATTTGAAAAGTGTGCATAATTCCTAAACTGTGTTACATTTCCATTCCAAATACAAACATAAGCATTTTGCACGGTTTAGAATTTGGATTAATGCATACTTATGGAAATATTTGACAAAAACATTCAAAATTACCTCCCTTGCATATGAATATAGAGTAAAATAATATTTGTCAATTATTTTCTTCTTGAAGCATAATCTTGAAATCCGGTATGGTGAATCAACTTATGTGAAGTTTATTTACAAGTGTGTGTAGTTTGATGCATTTTGTACGGCTAGAAAGTGGTGATTTTTTCAGGGTATGTAAACCTTAATTGCGCCATGCCAATATTGATGGCCCAGTGCGAAACAGTTGTAACTGCCTATAATCATATAGGCAGTTACAACGGTTTCGTGCTGAGCCATCGATATGTACTGGGACAACAAAAATACCGATGGAATCTACCATTCTGTAATCGATTCCAAGAGAATGTTATTAAGACGCGCTTATTTTTTTTTTCCTCAAACATAAAAAAATCAAACTGGTTCAAAATGAATATTGACACCAGACAATGCAAGTGTTATTATATATAATAGGCCTAATCATGCACAAATAAAGCGATATCTTTATCAAGATCGTGTGAAGATGCTCAAGATTATCAATGATGAAAATAGTTTCTATTAATTTTGTGCGTAGCCGGTCCTTAATTAAGTCTCATTTTGAAAAGACTCGTATAATACATGTATCGCATTTTTATATTTTTTGGCAATAAAATATGCATTATATATTCCACAAAAATCTGGCGATAAGCTGATTTTGGCCTTTCAATGACCTTTGCCGATAAAATATTCATACATTTCAATACCTTTTTGGAATCAAAAGGAAACTTGTAGTATAAACATTTCCAAAACGACAACATTTTAGGGTGCTCCAGTTTGAATGTTGCTGCAGACGAGAAAATTGCTGCTTTTCTTCAAAAACCTCGTATCTGCAGCTTAAAACAAGCTGCAGATACGAAGTTTTTTGCAGAAACGCGACGAAATGTTGAAAAATAGGATTTGCTCAGCCCCCCCCCCCCACACACACACACACAAAGTTGACCAAAAATGCCAAATTTTCTCTATTTTATACTGAAAATTTAGGGAAAATCCAATTTAGGCCTCCCAATATTCAGACAAAGGGGCTTGAGCCCACCCAATATGAAATTGCTTCCTACGGGCCTGCTTTGTTTAATATAGCACGAAAATGTCGATGCAAACGAAGAAAAATTCTAATTATGAGCATTTTCTTTTCTTTTCCCAATAACGTCAAAACAAGGTCTTGTTTTGTAAAGGGATTTTTTTAATGTAAAGAGTTTGAGTTTATTTGGGTTTTACGCCGTTTTCAACTGCCAGGGTCATATCGTGGCGGCTGGAGCACCTAACCATGGATTCCTGTTATTTCTCAAACCAGTACTACCACAACACCCTTACTGAGCCTCCAGCTACTCGCCCACTTGGGTAACGATTTCAAACCCATTGGTGGGTGACAATTTTGTCAGAAAGGGTATTTGCCGCGGCCGGGTATCGAATCCGGGACCTCTCGAATGAGAGGCAGATGTGCTACCAACTGCGCTAAGGCCGCGGCTTTAATGTAAAGAACCCGGATTTTAAGGCGTTATAAGCGATGTCCTTTATTTTTTATCGGTATCTTTCTTACATTTACAGTTCCTACTTTTCATCACTGAAACTTGATTCTATAAAATGTAAAACTAAAGGCATATTGACAGGAAACGACAAAATGACGATTATCAGCATTTCGCTACCTTTCAACAAAGACATCGTAACTGCAGCCTAAAACAAGCTGCAGTTACGAGGTTTTCGTTAAAACGCGACGATTTACAACTCTTCTCTTAAAATTTTCGAAGGCTATCAAATTATGCAGAGGGTGCATTTTAGACGAACAAAAGAATTTCGTTAATCTGTGAAATGAGTATGTTCTGGCACAATAATAAGCAAATGTTTGTTAGTCAGTATTTTCATATTTTCAGATTATCACCAGTTTCGTTTTTTTACCTCAATGTATTCCCAAGCCTTTTCTTTTAGGGACGTCAACACCACGTCTTGTTCGGGAAAGGGTTAATTGAACGAATCCCAAACCCCATAATTATAAATAACTCGGGATTAGTGTACTAAATGGTTAATCTCTTAATATACAAACCGCGTTACGACAGAAAGTGGCTTTATTGAACAAAACTTCTGTTGCGTGGGTCGTTTCAAAACATTTCAAATATTTTCTTTGAAAGCACATGAAAGCTCGTCATTTCATTGTATAGTAATTCAGGAGGATGGACGTTTTTGCCACGGACGCTTTTGCTAGGATGTTTTGGCCAGGACGTTTTTGGCCAGCCTTATTGGAAAAATTGACGTTTTGTCCAAACACAATTTATGAAGACTTTTCATTGATTATGATGCAAAATAGATTATTTTTGATTGGTTTTCTTGGCAATAATAATCAATTAATTGAATTACAGTCGATACTCTTTGTGTCGACATCGGATAATTCGAAATTCCGCTTAAGTCATGTCCCATCATCAACATGTGGATTTCAAAATGAATTCCGAAACAAATACAGCCATTGAAATTTAGTAGGAAAAGGATAGAAATTGCTCGTTTCGAGCAATTTCTTTCCTTTTCCTATTATATTTCAATCTTGAACACATATGATGCCCATCAAAAAGGGTTAAATATCGTTTTCATAGAAAATAATCAAAATCGAATTAGTCGAACTTCGGATATGTCGAGGTATTTTGACGGCCCCTCTGACTTCGACACAACGAGTGTCGACTGTAATTGAAACAATGCAAACAATCTACAATAACATAATAGGCCTATAAGTTGACTTTGGCCAAAACGTCCGATATTTCCCGTAAGGCTGGCCAAAACGTCCGTGGCCAAAACGTCCTGGCCAAAACATCCGTGGCCAAAACGCCCTGGCCAAAACATCCGTGGCCAAACGTCCTACTTTCAGTAACTGATTAGATTTAAAATGTGCATGAGTACCCACTACCGTTTAAAAGCCTCTTTCCAGTGTATTTTGAACGTCTGGTCGTGAGTTAATTATCAATTCAGCAGCCAACTTTTTTTTCGTGACACGGCTAATAGACTAAACACCGTACTCCAAGTTTTATGAATGGAATTTCTCAAAGCTTAGTTGTAAAACCGCAGATATGAATCTGAACCAACCCTTTAACCCTTGTTGTAGTTAATTTGAATTGACAGACAGTATAAAATAGGTCATAAAAGGGGGGCGACCTTGCTCCAAATATCATGTGGAAGATACAGCGATAACTAATGACCAATTTGTTGACAGAATTTCCCAAAACCTAATTATATTACTGGTAAAACCCGAGGAACCAATCTAATCCGAGCATTTGACATGCGTGTTGATCTGTTACGCAGGGCAAATGAGACCAGTCTGTCAAACAGAGATCATTTAAAAATTAATTTATACAATATCTTAGCAAAGATCACTATAACAGAGTTGTAAGAACTTTCTTATGTATAAAGAATGAACTAGAAAGCACTGACGGCATTGAATCGCTCCACAGGCCTGGACATTTGTAAATATTCAGTACCAGTGGCTCTTAAAGCAAAGTGGAAGAGAAAGACACCATTTGGTAACGAGACGAAAATTCCAGCTCATGATGACCTAGCTGTGAAAATTTTCCCTCTAAATTTACAAACAAGATAAAGTCTTTGAGTTTGAAAACAATACGGAAATGAAGAAAATACTTGTGACAACCAATTTCTTAATTTTCCACATTGTTTTCTACCCCAAAAGACCTAAAAATGTTAAATTCTATTCACCTGAAATTGTCGTCTGCCAGATATTTTAATTAAGATCTGCTTAAAATGTTGGCCACTGGTAATAGTTTAACACCATTTGGAGACACATTCTGTACATTCAAGTACATGTAGACCCTTAACTAACTTCATGTGTTAAGACAAGCAAAACACTTCGACCAGTGACCATTCCATCCATTTCACTCTTTTAGAACTCGATAGTCTACCAATTGTACAGAGTGTCCCAAAAAAAACGGAACCCTAATTCAAAGTCAAATATTTTAAAGCGTAAGCAAAGAATCTAATTTTTGAATTTGCAGTACTGAAGATACATTATTTTTGCATTTGTGTTCCAAATTTCACTTAAAAATATGCATCGGTTCAAAAGTTATACGCAAATTAATAATGACACTAAAAAACCAATCTGACACGATATTTATTTTGGCGTCTTGTTTGTTCGTGAAAGCGCACTCACGGTCAGCTGTTGAATTCTGTACCGCTGTACATGTATGTAGCGATTTTCTCAAAATTTAATATGTACACGTGCTGTACGTTCAAATTGAGTCTATATGGTTGTTGTTTGAATTTATTTCAAATTATTATGTGATTCATTTCACATGACACAGTTTTAACTTTTATTTTCATAAATTACAAGCTTAGTATGTTTCCTAAAATTAGTCCAGTCTTAATTCTTGCATAATATACATTTCTGTGGACTATGATTTAATTTTTTGTTGAATTTCGTGTTATTTGTCATATATGAACATGTTTTGCATCAAGGTCAGTGTCAGGTCAAATGAAACCTGTAATACTTTTCAATTGAGCGGTGACCGGAATGTTGGTCAGATTTTAAATAAGTGCCTATGATTATTTACGAGTCTGTGATGCACTTCGATATTTTGTTTGCATTCATTTAAGTTACATCGCAGCTCTTCTTTAACTGTTTATTTATTAGCAAAAAAGGTGAAATGAAAATGCACAATTGTGAATACAATGTTTCAAAATCACTTTTGTATTGTATTGGAATATATTAACCGTCAAATTATTAAATGATTATAGGCGCGCGCTGCAAAATGAAAAGATCGATATCGTGTTAAAATGATTTTCCGGGTATATTCATTTGAATGCCAATATTTTCAAAATTAATTGTTATTTTTCAACCAAATTTTAACTTCTAATAGAAAACTGCCATTGCTATTGCATATGTAAATTTGGTGGAGACATATTACACGACACATGAGAAATGTACTTTCAAAAATGGGTTCCGTTTTTTTTGGGACACTCTGTACTCCATATAAATGAGTACATAATCCAAAATGTGATCAAGCTGAAAAATTGAACTCATACAGGATCTTATGGTCACCAACATTGTGTCTAAGTTTCGATTTGAGTGGTAAGTATTTGTAGTTATTAGAGTGAAATAAATAAGCTATGTTGGCATGTAAGAGCTGATAACTCAGACCCTTATGATTCCTTCAAAATTCATAGTAGGAATCTGAGAGAAGGTCATCCAAGGAAAATTCGTATAAAGTTGTAAAGAAAATATTCACGGAGCGGAATGCACGCACCACGGACAAACCGCCAATAGCCCCTGGTCTGACGGCCAGTGGAGCAAAAACCGTGTTTGATTTCAATCTACGTACTTTTTTTATCAACATTGCATCATTCAATGACAAAAATTAGAAACCCAGGAAAAACAAACTCAGAGAAAATCACGGAAGTTCTAGGAAATCCGTATATGGTATGACAAAAGTGCTTAGGTGTACGCAAAATGAATTTGCGACGACAAACTAATTCGAATTGTGGTCTTAGTCTAGGTAATTTGTCTTGTGAAAGCATCCATTTGGCTTCATTTGGTGTTCATTTAGTCTCCGCTTGCCTAATGGACTTTATTGAAGCGTCTAGACATCTGATTGCTGCTTCTTCGTCAAAATTGTCTTGTCAACACTTTAACCCATTACCAGACGACTAAATTTTGGACTGCTCCAATTTGAAAGATGTTGCAAACGACAATTTCAAGTTGGTGAAATTCTAAAAATATTTCCGTTTTGTGTAAGAAAACATTGTGGAAAATGTAGAAATTGCTTGTCACAAGCAATTTCTTCATTTTCCACAATGTTTTCCCAAGCCTTTTCTTATAACGGAGTCAAAAGGCGTCGCTGTGCAGTAATGGGTTAACCCTTAACAAGGTGAAATATTCTAGTACAAACCATCGGATATTTGGAAGTTCAATCGGTACATGGCAGGTTGTGAAAGAAATTGCAATTTTACCAACTTACAAGGAGGCCAAGCAAAGTTCTATAATATTCCAGGAAAAACATGATAATCAGGCCCGTGGGAAGCAATTTATAGAGGGTGGATGTGGAGTGGCGGTGACGGTGGCGGTGGTGGCTCAATCCCCTGTCCGGGCCAGTGTCTGAATATTGGAGGGACTATATTAGATTTCCCTAAAATTTCAGTGTAAAATAAGGAAAATTCGGGATTTTAGACCAATTATAGGGAAACTAAGCCCCCCCTGCACCCTGACCTGTTCCTTCGGTTCTGATAATCTAATGTTGATTGATTGATTGAATTGTGCTTAGCGTCTCTTTCAACTGCAAAGATCATTCTTCGGTTGCTGGAGCTTCTGCATTGTAACAATGGACTCCGACATAAGCAAATGAGCTACACAGGCACGACTCGGCATGATAGTGACTAAATTTGAAACCTGCATTATGGAAATACTCTCATTAAAATGAATATGGTTATTTGTAAGTGTTTCTATTAACGCAAACGAGTCTAAACGAACATGCACTATTTCAAAGAAACTCGAAAATAGTGATAAATTGAGATGTACTTTTATCTGGACTGACAATTTGTATTAATTTGATGGCGTGAATTTAAGAGCCAAATTTGATAAGATTTGATAATACTCTTTTATAATTCTGTGCCCAGACGCACGTATTAGAAATCCCTACGGATTCGTCATTAATTCGTGACACGTCACGAAAAAAGGACGATCTGTCACGCAAAAAAGACGATCTGTCACGCAAGCATGAATAGTTTCCGTTCTTTTCGGTACTATGAAAAACGTCGACCATAGCCAGGCTGTGCATGTTGTGCAATATGATTATCGGACCGGAATCTCTTGGTAGAGTCATTTTTCTATAAAGCAATATATATCGTCGCTTTTCAACGATAACCTCGTAACTGCAGCTTGTTTCAAGCTGCAGTTACGAGGTTTCCGTTGAAAAGCAGCGATATATTGCTTATTTTGAAAAGTAGCCATATAAAAAAAATCCGGATTTGACTTATTCTGTAGTAAGTACAGATGTTAGCACAATCATATAAATTTTATTTGGTGGAAACATTTTAATCTTTAAAGTGACATTTGTGCATTTCACAATTATTTTTACATAGAGTTTACTTTTATTCTATCTGAAAGAGCATCTTTTCTTATGGAAATTCTGAAAATTTCAAGTCAAAATATTGAACCGTTTACGAGAAATAAATATTTTTGTGCTAAAATCAAACAAATTAATGTGGACAACAGTTCAGATTTATATAGAATTTGTCATTTCTGTCTCAACTTTAAAGGCGCATTTTACGCTTATAAATAACAACTTCAAAAAACTGATAGCATTTCTACGCATTAGAATAAACAATCTTTGCAACAAGACATACTTTTAAAAAATGAAATAAATGTGAAATGTCACTTAAACTCATTGCTAAGTAAATTTGTATACTTGAAAAAAAAGATAGGTAAAATAGGAAAATGCAGATGTAAAAATGCGCCACATGATTTTTTGAATCGTATTTTGGTGGAATATGTAATACTTTCACACGCGCGGACACACGTGTTTTTACATAATTTTTATTGGACGGAATTCAATGCATAAGCTTGTTTTCGAATTTTCAAAAACGGTGTTTATTACCGAAAAACACCCCTTTCTCAAATTCCAAATTGATTCGATGGCCATTTCAAGAAAACTATTTTTTCTTCTTGTTTTCTATGAACTAGTACTAAAATAATTATATTCCCCAATTCATCGTATGCTATGTTTTACAAGTGTCTTATTCTTGTTCCGATGTAATCTGTGTTTCGTCGACAGTTCCACTTTTCGGTGATTTATAAAGAATGCATCAAAGCGATATGGGCGATAGCTCACACGGGAAACCATTCGTCTTGTAAACTTTACACAGGCCGGTATCTTGCACGTCGTGGGTTCGAATCCTGATTGGTATTTGTCTATCTTTTACTTTTATTTCCACCAACGTTAGGGAAAACGGCCGCAGTGATTAACGCTCAATCTAAACACACATTTAAGGAAATGTAAGTATAATGTGCATATCCCTTTCGCTGCCATTGGCGAGTTAACTCGACTCTAGGGGTCACTGCTATTGGCAAGTTTTCTCGACAAATTTAGGGGGTTGAAATATATGAATATTTTTTCCAGCTAAGTGGTTTTCACGCAGTCTTTTTCTTATAGCACCGTTTTGGTAATCAAAGTACTAGCGTTTGACAGATAAAACAGTGAAATCTGTGTTAAAAATCGGTAAATTATGAGTGTTTTTATGAGGAATTTTCCAAACGAAAGACAACAAAATGGCTGCCATTAGAACATGCACTTACTATTTATGCATAGAAGCTATAAATATCACCATGAATGACACCGAAAATGCTGGAAAAGGATTCGGGATAGTTTGAATTTATGTTTAGTTAACAATTTCAACAATCTATTCCATCAAAACATTATACTTTCAACGGAAACATCTAGTCGAGCTTTGTTCATCCACTTTTTACCGTTGTTCTAAGATTCCAACAATTTGCGAATAAAATCAAAATGATTAGATATTGCCACTTCATAAATAACTTTGAAATTTATGTAATATAATAAATTGCTAATCTCTCTGTATGTGCTGAAAATTTGAAAGAAATGTATCAAATAGGTTAAAAGTTATGCCAGTTTTTGTCGACAGGGTACACTTCTTGGAAATTTCTTTGAATTAATTTGGCATCCAGAGGACAGTTCAATATTGGAAATTTGGCAGCGAAAGGGATTATAATCATTCATTTACAATGCCGCTCAATCAATCCGAGACGTCTGATTACAGTGCTCACAGCACTTTGATTTGAATTGCTGTTTGAAGACCATGGCGGTGTATCAGCGCTCAGAAGTAATGAATCGGCGGATCTAGACGTAAGTTTGACCTTGGAGAACGAATTTTAGACGAATGCTAAACTCTGTCAAACAAAAAACCAAGACGTAAACTAAGACGAGAGCTGTTCTTAACCCTTTCCGAAACGAGTCATGGTTTTTTACCCAACACTTGAACAGGAAGTTTTGGAAAGCGTCTATTAAGAGAAAATGCTGATGACTATCATTTTCTCATTTCCACCTAACGATTTCCATTCTATATAAATACAAAACATGATAGGCCTACGCTTAATGAAATTAATTGTATTTTCTGCAACTCCATGGAATTCGGACTAATTTCAAACGTTGTTGTTTGGGAAATGGTGAAACACTTCCGGAGTTAAATATAAAATGTAGGTCAAAATTTCTTCCGCCGTTCATTTACTATACTTATGTTTTTACCCTTTCACTTCCGCATTGTTTTAAATGAGCTTTCACACTTTCCTTTTTCGAAATTGTTATGCTTTGTTATGTAAAATATATTACCGACAAATAGTCCACATGCAATAATATCTAAACTATTTGATTTTTCCCGATTTAATTTACACGCCTACGTCTATTTCAGAACGAACAATATATTTATCATAGTAACTATGAGTATTAAACAGAAACAAACGGCATTAACTGGCATATTTTTCAAAGCAAAAAATCCAAATTACGATTGGTTTCATACGATCGTTTTCAGTAATTTTGCTCTGAACGATATTAAATTAGGCCTACGGATATCTCTCATTTCATATACAGATGTTCCGGGTAAATGTAGTTGCACCATATACAATACAATAATATTCTCCAAACAACTGTTATTTTGCATGCTATGGTTCGAATCTTGCAGGTGTCTCAAACCTGCAAGATTCGAACCAACGCATGCAAAATCGTTCTAAAAATTAAGAATGCTTGTTTCTCTTGACACATAGGCTATACATGTAGGGGGCTAAATTGGATTTTCCCGAAATTTTCAAGATATAAAAAGGAAAAGTCAGCATTTCTGGCAAACGTTGGGGGGGGGGTATGGGGGCTTAGCCCCCTGTTCCTGCGGGCCTGCTATAACATGCAGTAACCGGACTATAGCTGAAACAATCCATACTTTTTAATCACAGAAAACTGTTTTGCTATTGTTTACTAGGTTTCACTACGAATGATAAGATTCGTATCTGGCGGAATATCAACGAAGCTGACATTTATGAGGGTTTCATGAAGTCATAACAAAATACAAAAATGTATCAGTGCTAATCATCTGTTCTATGTAAAATAAACCATGTGTTTGACGTCCACGATAGAAGATGAATATGCTAATCTATCCCATTTCGTCCTTTTCTCTCAATGGCTTAACGTCACTCTCAATGATTATATTCTACGATGAGGAATCGTTTCACTATAGTAATATAGTCTAGAACAAAAATGCTTTATCGTCTGCAACTAACTGCTAAATTATCTAGTCCATAATAATGTCGTTTTTGGAAGGGATGGTATCAATTTACTAGATATTTACGAGGTTTTCATGAGATCGTAACACAATAGCAGTGATGATAAAAATAATTTTTATATCGTCGGTGTAAATGCAAATGCTCGTATGTCGATTTTCAAAGCTCAAACTTGTATGCCCAGTTAAGACAATTCACGCGAATCATGTGAACAATAAATTATTATGCATTTACACCGACCGATTCAAAATTCAATGTATACTCATTCATTCAATGCATCAAACAATATGTATTTTCCGATCTATAATTTCTTTTTTTCTTCGAATGCCTTTACGCATACTCGATTGAAGGCTTGTTCTGGTCTTATTTCGAAAAGCAGATTTATTTCAGCACAGAAAACTTATTTAGAATTAAGGAAACAGTATATTCAATACTTAAACTCTTTTGAAAGATGTACACATTCAAAAATATTACACCAATATTATGTAGAACTTTGTGAGAAAAAGAAAGTGCCGAATGCTAATATTTTCTCATTTACGTTCAAGTTTTCTAGTCATATTCATACACCCACGAATGTATCATTTACATTCAGTACAAATAATTTTGGTGTTGCATTGCTCCTGCAACTCAAATCGTCTTGAAAAGGGTTGTTAACCCTTTCCCAAACGGCAAAATTTTCGGGTGATTCACTTCAAAAAGTGCCACAAATTGCAAAATGGATATTACTAAAGATAAGATTTGTGTAAAATATGGCATAGAAAATATTGAGACAAAAGGAGAAACTGCTGGTAATCAGCAGTTTCTTCTTTTGTTTCAATGTTTTCCCAAGCCTATTCTCTTAAGGACGTCAAAACCAGGTCTTGTTTGGGAAAGGGTTAATAGTGCATCGCCCTGTGACACTTTTAAATGATGCTCATATCTTACAGGTCTTGACGTTAAGTAGAACTAGAAAGCCCCAGTTATTTTGGCTTATCGTCAGCTATTTTACAATTACGAGGGTTTGATACAGCAAAAGTACAATATGACGGTGGGGAGCCGCGTGACACAATAGTTCGATATATTTTACAGTAATTCTGATTGTAAACGAAGGATTCGAAAAAAGTTTGAAGCAGAGAACATAAACTTTTCACCGTAGTGTGATTTCTCATGTAATCAGGGCAGATCTAGAGGGGAGTTGGGGTTCTAGACTCCCCCTGGGCATTGGCCGAAAATTAAATTTTGAAAATACATGTATAACGTTAGTGTAACGTTACATACTTAACGCATTAAAAGCATTCATTTCGAGGCCTCAGTGCAAAACTATTGTAACTACATATTTTTCAGAAATTCACTTTTTTGCATTTTCTGAATCTTTAGGAAGGAATACATCATGTGTTCTAATATTAGGTTTCAATTCTGTATACTTAAAAAGATATGTAGAATTATAAAAACATTTTTCCTCTTTAACTTTGAGAAATTCAATTAGTTTTTTCCCTCTCCTGTAAAATTTTACAAAATGTAGTTACAATAGTTTTGCACCAAGCCCTCGATTTGGGCTTTGACTCCCCCCCCCCCCCCCTGAAAACAATTCTGGATCCGTCCTTGTAATGCATACAAGAAAAGCCTCGACTATTACTCTATTTGGAGAAGGTTAACAAATTTGAACATTGGCTCACCTGTAGATCCACGTGTGGTCTGGGGTTGCTCACTGCAGCTACAAAGTTCATGAGGAGCAACACCCCCACTGAGGTAGAATGAAACGTTCTTTCTAGAGACTCGAACATAGGTCCTGAGGTCCGCGAGGTTCATACATTATAATGTGACCCTAAACGCTGATACTCGACCATAGGTCCTGAGGTCCGCGAGGTTCATACATTATAATGTGACCCGTCACACTGAGAAGGACCTTATGAGAAGGGTGAAAAGTATCGAGCCTGAGGTCCGGGAGGTTCATACATTATAATGTGACCCGTCACGCTGAGAGGGACCTTATGGGATGGGTGAAAAGTATCGACCCTAGTCTGTCTGCGCAGTCTGCGCAGACAGACTAGGATCGAAACTTTTCACCGTAGTATGATTTTTCTAAATCTAAATAATTTTTTCTATCTTATTATAATGAATTATCTTCATTTTTTTTCACAGTACAACGTCTGGTTGTCGTCTTCTTAGTCGGGTCCGTGTCTCGAAGTTTGGCTTTATGAACTTCTCATAATAAGTCTCTACCTATAGTGCTACTTCCCAAAACCTGTGTACTCTATACTACATTACACTTTCCATCAGAACTGATGGCTTTTGAGCCACTTAAAATACTGGGTGTAATGTCCCTTTTAGCGTGACGAGTCACATATCAATCTTTGGCCTTATAAATTATAAATGAAAAAAGGGATAAATAGAAAACAGAGAAAAAAAAGGAAAAGCCTCGGCTCACCTGTAGATCTGCGGGTGGTCTGGGGTTGCTCACTGCAGCTACAAAGTTCATGAGGAGCAACACCACCACTGAGGTAGAATGAAACGTTCTTTCTAGAGACTCGAACATAGGTCCTGAGGTCCGCAAGGTTCATACATTATAATGTGACCCGTCACGCTGAGAGGGACCTTATGGGAAGGGTGAAAAATATCGAACCTGAGGTCCGCGAGGTTCATACATCATAATGTGACCCGTCACGCTGAGGGGGGACCTTATGGGAAGGGTGAAAAATATCGAACCTGAGGTCCGCGAGGTTCATACATCATAATGTGACCCGTGACGATGAGAGGGACCTTATGGGAAGGGTGAAAAGTATCGACCCTGAGGTCCGCGAGGTTCATACATCATAATGTGACCCGTGAACGACCTTCTGGGAAGGGTGGAAAGTATCGACCCTAGTCTGTCTGCGCAGTCCGCGCAGACAGACTAGGATCGAAACTGTTCACCGTAGTATGATTTTTCTAAATCTACATTCAATTTGTTATTCCTATCTTACTATATCTTCATTTTTACAGAACAACTTCTGGATTTCGTCTGCTAAATCGGGTCCGTTTCTCAAAATTCGTTTCACATAGGTCTAAGGTCCCTCCTTTTAGCGTGACGGGTCACATATCGACCTTTGGTCATTTAATCAGGTCGGATCTAGAGGAGAGTTGGGGGGGGGGATACGGACCCCCCGGCATTGTCAGAAAATTAAATTTTGACTATATAACGTTACATATTTAACACATTTAAAGCCTTCAGTTGGGCTTTGAACCACATCCCACCACCCACCCCCTCCCCATCCCTTGAAAACAATCCTGGATCCGTCCTTGTAATGCACACAAAAAAGCCTCGGCTGTTGCTCTATTTGAGGAAGATTAACAAATTTGAGCATTGGCTCACCTGTAGATCCGCGGGTGGTCTGGGGTTGCTCACTGCAGCTACAAAGTTCATGAGGAGCAACACCACCACTGAGGTAGAATGAAACGTTCTTTCTAGAGACTCGAACATAGGTTCTGAGGTCCACGAGGTTCATACATTATAATGTGACCCGTCACGCTGAAAGGGACCTTTTTTGAAAAGGTGAAAAGTATCGACCCTAGTCTGTCTGCGCAGTCCGCGCAGACAGACTTGGGTCGAAACTTTTCACCGTAGTGTGTTTTTTTCAATCTAGATTGTTGTGTCCTATCTTATTATAATGAATTATCTTCATTTTTTCCACAGTACAACGTCTGGTTGTCGTCTTCTTAGTCGGGTCCGTGTCTCGAAGTTTGGCTTTATGAACTTCTCATAATAAGTCTCTACCTTTAGTGCTACTTCCCAAAACCTGTGTACTCTATACTACATTACACTTTCCATCAGAACTGATGGCTTTTGAGCCACTTAAAATACTGGGTGTAATGTCCCTTTTAGCGTTACGGGTCATATATCAATCTTTGGCCATATAAATTATAAATGAAAAAAAGTGGATAAATAGAAAACAGAGAAAAAAAGGAAAAGCCTCGGCTTACCTGTAGATTCACGGGTGGTCTGGGGTTGCTCACAGCAGCTACAAAGTTCATGAGGAGCAACACCACCACTGAGGTAGAATGAAACGTTCTTTCTAGAAACTCGAACATAGGTCCTGAGGTCCGCGAGCTTCATACATTATAATGTGACCCGTCACGCTGAAAGGGACCTTATGGGAAGGGTAAAAGGTCCGCGAGCTTCATACATTATAATGTGACCCGTGACGCTGAAAGGGACCTTCTGAGAAGGGTGGAAAGTATCGACCCTAGTCTGTCTGCGCAGTCCGCGCAGACAAACTAGGATCGAAACTTTTCACTGTAGTCTGATTTTTTAAATCTAGATTGTTTTTTCTATCTTATTATAATGAATTATCTTCATTTTTTTTATTTTTTCACAGTACAACGTCTGGTTGCCGTCTACTTAGTCGGGTCCGTGTCTCGAAGTTTGGCTTTATGAACTTCTCATAATCAGTCTCTACCTTTAGTGCTACTTCCCAAAACCTGTGTACTCTATACTACATTACACTTTCCATCAGAACTGATGGCTTTTGAGCCACTTAAAATACTGGGTGTAATGTCCCTTTTAGCGTCACGAGTCATATATCAATCTTTGGTCATGTAATGATGAAAAAAGGGATAAATAGAAAACAGAGAAAAAAAGGAAAAGCATCGGCTTACCTGTAGATCCACGTGTGGTCTGGGGTTGCTCACTGCAGCTACAAAGTTCATGAGGAGCAACAGCGCCACTGAGGTAGAATGAAACGTTCTTTCTAGAGACTCGAACATAGGTCCTGAGGTCCGCGAGGTTCCCGCCCGATGTGTGCGCGACATTAAATGTCTATAAATCCAAGAGGTAGTTTGAGATAAATAACGATTTCAACAATTGTTCACACTTTTATATTTTTTCTAACACGTTTGTTCAGTACAATTTATAAAGTCGATATGTAATAACTGTCACAATTCACAATTTCCACTTCTGTATAACCGATGGTTGTATTTCTTTGCGTTTTTAATTCGTTTTCTTTCTTTTATATCGATAGAGATTGTTTTCCGGTTCTTTAAAATGATTTTTTTTAATATACTTTTGTTTTTTTTCTTCTAGTACCGTTAGTTTTTTCTGGTACCAAATAAGTTCGATATGTTTACTCTTTTTTTCCGCTAAATTATCGCAATAATTTATATGTCGTAGCTTTTCATCGAAAATCTCGTATCTGCAGCTTGTTTTAAGCTGCAGATACGATGTTTTCGTTGAAAAGCAGCGATGTGTTCATTTTAATTTTGAAGTCTTTTGTCTACGAGCTCAATAACGTTTACTCTGCAACACACAAATCTGCCTATGATATAAGTAATCATGAAATGACTGTCGTATATTAACCATTTTCCAAACAAGGCCAGGTTTTGACATATCCAAAATAAAATGCTTGGGAAAACATTGAGACAAAAGAAGAAATTGCTGATAATCTGCAATTTCTCCTTTTGTCTCAATATTTCCTGTGCTATATTCTACACAGATACTGCCTTTATCAACATCCATTTTGACGTATGCAGCCGCTTTCTACATGGAATAGTCCAATTTTTTTGTTGTTTGGGAACGGGTTAACCTATTTTCATATGGCAAAATGTTTTGAGTAATCCATGGTACAGACGAAAATTTCTAATGAATGATTGATTACATTGTTTTATCTTTCTGGGTAAAAAAAACCTTTTGGTTGATTGATGTGGGGTTAAAGGCCTGGTCACATACACCGTTTAGCTACCACATCACGGCCAGAGCACATCTAAATCAGTGTACCTGTGCAGTATATTTTTGGACGTGGTGGACGTGATATAGATGCACAATCGTGTGTGAACGGGCCTAAACGCCCCTTTCAAATTCCATCTATGGTATTATCACGACGGCTGGAGCTTCTAACCATTGATTCCTGGAATTTCTCTCACCAGTACTACTACATATGCATTCTCAGCCTCCAGCTGCTATCCAAAACATTTGATTTGTCAAACAACGAATATCTCGAAGTAATTCTACTGTCACTTTGCCTCCGAAACAAATACATGTATTTTACTTCGATAGAATTATTTTACTTCTAGAAAACGATTTTAAACAGCATTGAGATTCAAAAGGTATACCCACAACACTCGCATTTGAGAAGAAATAACAAAACATTAATGTAAAATTTCCAATTAAACTTGATTTATCGCATATTTCACATAAATGCTGAGATAGGGGTTTAATTCAGTTAACATGTGTTAAATTTTATGACCTTGTACTTTATAAATACCGCGTCAAATGGGAGATTGAAAAACCCGATCTTAATCTGTTGTTAATCACACAAATCCTATATTGTGGGTACTCATTAGAATCGTCTCATCGAGACGATTATAATGAGTACCCTCAATATAGGATTTGCTTGACATTTACTGAAATTTTAATCGAATTTACACAAAAACCCACTTAATTAACCGGAGCACTATAAAATCTATTTAAATGCACATTAACGATCGATGTATACATATCAAAATCTATATTCAATAAAATTCGACGTTGAATATATAGCTCTAATAACCCATTTTCTTTCATTAGCGCGGCGAGTCATCTAAAAAGGCAGCCTTTGAAAAGTACCGAAAGATACTGACAAGCAAACACACGAAATGTATAAAAAAGGAAAACCAGTCGATTTCTTGTCAACTAAGCTGTTGGTATTTTATAGAAACTAATAGTGTAAGGAGGTGAAAATGAAGCCCTCCACCAAATAAGTCTCCAACAAAGAAGAACCGAGAAGACTGGAAAACATTTGGGAAAGAAAAGGCTCTCTTTATTTCACCCAAATGGTTGTTTTAACCCACTACTTTCCATGCTATGATATTCAAACAACCTGATCCTTGGGAAAGGGCTATTACATGTAAATGTTTTGAGAAGAAAAAAAATCCTCTTTGTTAAAAAAGAATAGAAAATCTTTTTTTTTTTTAATTTGAAAATTATTCTAAAACTACCTTTTTACCTCACTCTGTTAGTGTAAAGGAATTAAAACCCCATTGACCAATTACCAGACGACAACATTTTAGACTGGTTCAAATTCAAAGAAGGCGCAGACGAAAATTTCAAATGACTGATTTTTTTCCATTTTTGGTCTTTCTTGGAATAAAACATTGTGGGAAATGAAGAAATTGCTTATCACAAGCAATTTCTTCATTTTCCACAATGTTTTTTGAGCATCTTTCTACGTATTGGAATCTTTAAATAACCCGGATTTCCGAAAAACGCCCCATTTTTATGTGAAACATTACATTTGAGCCAGGATCTGGAAAAACGTCCCTTAAGGCTTTTGAGCCCAACATAGATCCAGATCAGCCTGTGCATACGCACAGTCTGACCAGGATCCATGTTGTTCTCTAATCGCTTCTTCGCGACCTGTAGTAGCTTAAAGAGAGCAGCATGGGTGCATATTGAACTCCATTTAACAACAGGACGATCTTGAAACTCAATTTTGAAAAATGCTATAAGGGACGTTTTTCCAGATCCCGGCTCAATTATTTCAAAATACCCGGCCAGATCACGTCGATCGATCACCAATATTACATAAAAAAATGTCTTTCCCTTTTTTGGTAAATTTCTGAATGAATCACATATTTGCCAACATTAAATTTAACTTCCCAATCCTTTATTATTAACCCTTTCACAAACAAGATCTGCTTTTGACGTGCCTTATATCAAAAGCATAGGAAAACATTGAGGCAACAGCAGAAGATGATGATAATAAGCATTTTCTCCTTTTCCCTCGTATTTGTATATGTTTTACTGTACACAAATCTGTTAATTTTCGACACTGCTTTTTGTCAACTGCAGTGGCTTTCAAAAAGGAGAACCCCAATTTGTCTTTTTGTACGTAATGGTTTTACCTTTCAAATGAAATATTTTTCTTTCGTGTATTTAAATTTTCCTTGTTTTTGATTTGTTTTAAACCATTACAAGGAATATATTACCCAACATCCGTTTTAATAATTTCCCAAAACGGTCCAGAATTGTTCCAATTGCGACAGGCGACAATACGGAAGTGGATAAAGAAAAAATTGTGTGCAAAAGAACAAGGAACATTGAAGTAATATAAAGAGAAAATATTGATTTTCATCATTTTTCTCGTTTTGCTTAAATGTTTTCTCGAGCATTTATTTCATTGGGGACGTCAATACCAGATCTTTGGAAAGGGTTAAAGCCTTATGCATGTACCTTTGTTTCGAGTTTGATAAATGATGGTCTTTTTGTACGAAATGTGATACAAAAAAGTACACCTATAAAGTAAAAGAAGAAAAAAGATAACTAAACTCACGCCCAATTTAAAGGTTTTAAAGAAGAAAAATATTTATCGTCTTTTCTCCTTTCATTTATTGTAGTTCCTTGTGAGTGATAATATTACTTAGATAACAAAAGTAGAGAGTGTTCGTTTACTTTTCGATGTTTTTCTCTCAGCTCAGCCTATCTTGTCGCTTTTCAACAAAAACCTCGTAACTGCAGCTTGTTTTAAGCTGCAGTTAAGAGTTTTTTTAAGAGCAGCGATCTGTAAGATAGTGAATGAAAAATCAAACTGGTTCGTATATTTTTCTCCGTTAACAAATTTTCACGAGTATCCCTCGTTCTTTAAATATGCAGCTAGTATTATAGTCAATGAATGATTTCGAGCTACACTCAATGTTTTATCGGCTATGGGGAGTTAATTTCTAACCTTTAATCCTTTCCCAAACGGCAAAATTTTAGGGTGATCCAATATGAAAGCTGCTGCAGACGTCAAAATTGATAATATTAAAGACATGATTTGTGTAAAATATGGCATAGAAAATATTGAGACAAAAGGAGAAACTGCTGGTTATCAGCAGTTTCTTCTCTTTTTTCAATGTTTTCCCAAGCATTTTCTATTAGGGACGTCAAAAGCAGGTCTTGTTTGGGAAAGGGTTAAACCCAGTTATCCCAATATCGGTTGACTGGAATAAAAGTTTGTTTCAAAATAATAATTTCCCCATCTCCATTAAAACAGTTCCTAAATTGCTTTTTAAAATGGTTAATCATAGAAATACAGCTAGCAAAAGAGAGAAACATGCATGATTAATTATTTCTCTCCTTTTCCAACTATATTTTATATCTTTCAACGAATTGAATCCGTTTTTTTTAAATACGTAATATCAATAACTTCGGCTATCAATATAACGGATCTTGTTCATTCAAAAACAGTATTACTCGCTCGATTTCAGATTTTCTCTCTCCTTTTTCAACTTTATTTCGATTGATTTATTATTGAATTATGTAGATCTCTACTTGTATGATGAATAAATTCCCTCTTTTATCCTACATTTAATTTTCACTGACGAATATATTATTTATTTTTTCTCTGTTTTTTTTTCACAACTATTCACGAGTATACTATCCCTTACTCTTACATACGAAGCTAGTCAATGGATCACTTGCAGCCAGACTCAATGTTATATAGGCTACCGCGAGTAACTCCGCTCCCTTCGCTTATTCATTATTCGCTTATTTTTTGTATACTTTCCTATCATCATTTTCATAATTTTGATCGATCAATTGATAATTAAATCGAAACTGAAACTTACGTTTGCCATATAAAAATCTGAAATGTAGATTAAAATAATCATATTTTACATCTATTGGGAACACGAGTTAGAGGCCTGTCGACTTGGATAAATCGATCTCGATTCTGCGTCCCCGGACTTCAAAAGTATTTCTATGGTTTCTTCAAACATTCAAGCGAAAACGTTTATTTCCAATGTCTAATTGAATTATGGGATTTGGTGCGGAGTGAGTTAGAAAAAAAATGGCCCTCTAAAAGGCCCGTACGGTGCACTTTATCTCGTCAAAATCCGTAGAGTATAAGCTGAGAAATTACACAAAACATACTTGAAGCGGGTGATTTTTCGTGAACTTTTCCCCAAAGTCACGTGAGTCTGATCTGTTTATCAAAGTTTGGTTTTACACTTTATATTTTTATATTGGAGCTGCGTTGGATGCGTTCGAGAATGCCGTAACTACTATTTATTCACTTCATGCTATTATATCGTTGTTTTTCAACTAAAATCACGTAACTGCAGCTCTAAGCTGCAGTTACGACGTTTTTGTTGAAAATCAGCGATATATTATTTTCTACATTTTACGCATTCAAATACAGCGACTCGTTTTTACTTCTCTAAGGATTAAGGCTTTAGAGCAGCTTAGGGCTTAGTCAGGATGTAGTATTGGTATAAGAAACGACAGGAATCCATGGTAAGGTACTCCCACCGCCACAATATGACCATATCAGTTGAAAGCGATGTTAACCCCCCAATAACAAATCAAATCGAATCAAACCTTTTGCTGAACAGTGCTAAACAGACTTTTAGATAAGGGACTTAAGTAGACATATTTCAACAGTACGGTATTGGTTATCTTTCCTAATTCTTCGTGAAACACAATAAACACTGGTTAAAGAGTCGACATCGAATTTCTGATTAAGACAATGTGGAAATATAATTCCGTCTGTGTGAATGAATCTCATAAATTTTAAACGAAATAATTTCGAGATATATATAGTAGGAAAATGATAGAAATTGCTCGTATCGGTATTCCTATCCCTTTCCTACTATAATTATGTCAATTATGAACTTGCTTGATGAGCACCAAGAATGGTCAAAATTAATGTCATTTTAATTGACGTAAATAAAATCGGATTAGTCGAATACGGATATATCGATGTAATTTGACTGTCCATGATTTTGACACGACGAGTGTCGACTGTACGTATATCATGGTGGATAATCACTTGACTCAGAATTTCAGAAAATCATCAATATTTATAAATGTAAATATATGACGAATTCAAATACGGTTGGAGGCAGAGACGGAGATAAAATGCCAGGAATAAGCTAGGTTTTGTGGATTTCTAAAAAAACAACGATAAAAAGTTATTGAGGATCAACCAAAAGGTTGGTTGATCTTCAATTACTTTTTTATCGGCTGATTCGTCAAAGATCCACCACGTTAATCTAATGCGAGATGTCTGTCCATCTTCTCTGCTTCAAACCGAATTCAAATCGGTTTCGTACTAACAAAATTATTGAATATTTTCTGACAGTGTTGTATCACGTGATTATTCACCGCGATCTAGGTCAAGGCCAGACAACGATTTGGTTAGTGACGATTTTTTAAAGGAATTCTCCAATTTATCCCTTCCCCAAACGACAGAAATTTTTGGCGATCCAATGCGAGAGCTTCTGCAGACAAAAATGGTGTTGATAAAGGTAGGAGTTGTATACAATATAGCGTCGAAAACATTGAGACAAAAGGAAAAATTGCTGGTTATCAGCATCTTCTTTTTGCGTCAATGTTTTTCAAAACATTTTCTAATAGAGAAGTCACAACAAAGTCTTGTTTGAAAAGGATTGAGTAACATCGAAACATTGATTTTCATCATTTTCGGCTTTCGCCGTAATATCTTTCCAAAGTCTTTTGTAAATAGAAACGCCAAAAAGGGTCTTGTTTTCAAAACATTTTGGGTGGTCCAAACTAAATGGTGTTCATGCGACAAAAATAATGAAATGAAAATCAAGATATTTGAACATTAACTCTTGAAGGAAAAGAAGGAAATGTTGGTCTTTAGCATTTTTCTTTGTTTCACGAAATGACTTCGTCTCTACTGCTGAGTTCAAAACTAGGTCTTGTTTGAGAAAGGGTTAAAACTTGATTTGGTCCAGAATTTTATCGACAGAAAAGTGTTAATAAATGTTAATTTATATATATTATAATTATATACTTTTTTGTAAAATCAATTTTGAATGTAAAACGCGCGTAACGCAAAACGTTTTTTGAGGAAATTCAGTTTTCAATACTTTTAAAGAAAAACTGCGAATACCGAAAACCCCATTTTAGTGATTTGTCATATTCACGCGAAAGTACGATTTTCAACAATCAAATTAAATGTAATTTACTGAAAATAGTAAAACTCACGAATGCGATAAATGTATTACTCACGAATCAAACGAAAGTGATTTAAAAGTAAAGATAGGACTATAATTTCGTTTATCAACCTACTCGAAATTTCGTCATAAAAGCAAAGATAACATCAAAGTAATTATTGTGCAATTACACAATTTTGCGGTCACATGAAAGGGAACACATTTCCTTACATTTATCGTGTATTACTTATTCACTCTTTTTGAACACTTTCAAAAACAAGACATAGCCACGGTGATAAATCACGTGACTCAGAATTTCAGAAAAACATCAATATATTTGTTAATTCTTGACCAATTTAAATTCGGTCTGAAACAGAGAAGGTGAAAAAATGCCAGAAATAAGCTGGACGTAGTGGATTTTTTGAAAAAATAACTGATAAAAAGGTTATTGAAGATCAACCAACATTTTGATTGATCTTCAATAACCTTTTTATCAGTTATTTTTTCAAAAATCCACCACGTCTATTTAATGCATGACGTCTGTTCACATTCTCTGCTTCATACCGAATTCAAATCGGTCCCGTAACAAAATTATTGAAGATTTTCTGAAATTGTTGTATCACGTGATTATCCACCGCGATATCAGTGACGGCCACATAAGGAACATTTGTGGTATTTTCTCATTTCTCTTATACATTTCCTATATGTATGCATAAGTATGCATATTTTTCTTCCGTTGAAATTAAATGTTATGTCCTCTGCAACTCTTTTTGAGTTGTACCAGTCTATTTTTTCAAGTTTGCGAAAGAATCAATCTCTTTATTTTCATGAATATTGAACAAATTCCACCAAACTGCAAAATTGTCAACGCAAAAGCTGATTACTCGTATATGCAAGAGTTGAATCTGGTGCTAATGTTTAGATGTTATGTTCACACTAGCTGGTATGAGAATTGAACACATGGTATGGTGAACCAATCGCTACAAAAATCCATTCGCTTTATTCTTTTTTTAGTTACTTAAAGTTTCTGTCCGTGAATGAATATGAAATAATTCTGATTACATATATTTTATGATTCATAATATTTGTCCGTCTTAAATTCGTCCTTCAAAATTCAAAGAACTTAAATATCGGTTTATGGAACAGTCATGTATGTGTATCATGACACGTGTAGGCATAATTCGTTGGTGGGGGTCAAAACCTCGTAACGACAGCTTGAATAAGCAGGAGTTAAGAGGTTTTGACCCCCCCCCCCCCCCCCGACGATATGTTGTTACAAATCTTAGCTATGTAAAAAGTTGGAAAAACTATTCTTAAGGTAGGATACCCGTAATGTGGCCATTTTTGAATTCATAAAACATCGGATTTTTTTCGAGCGTCGTCGTTACGTACCCGAACCTATCCGGGCGCGGTCGTAAACATTCGGCGGTGGAAAGTTCCACCGCCGAAAATTTTCTGGACTTCGCCGAATAATTCCTACGTTGCGCGAATCTCATAAGGGGAGAACTATTTTAGAATTACTGAAAATGTTGTGGTACGTGAATTCCTGTCATGGTAATGGCCCCGGTTGCTGTTTCGTAAAAATGATGACAAACTACACGCACAAACGACCCTAATAGGCTACAACCAACCCCGAAAACTTCAAATCATCTTCCTTTATACCTCTCCTGTACGGCAAAAATATAAGGCCCAATTTGAAAACGATTGCCGACGACACGCTCTGTGTCAATAATGATAAGATTTATGTACAGAGAAGCATAGAAAATATTGAGTCAAAAGAAACAGCTTCATTATTTTCCAGAGTATTTTTCCAATTGTTACGTTAAAATTAGGTCTGGTTCGGGACAGGGTTAATTCACTGGTGGTGAACTCGGACAAAGCGAGGAACATTTTTCATGAACACAAGGTACAGATACTTCATTGCACATTCGGATTTTTGTAAACAATACATGTGGCATTTTGTTTTACTTCTGTTTCCGTCTTTTTTTTAAAGGATGCACTCAAATGGAAGTTACTAAGGTATGTAGATATGATTTATAATACGCACGAAAATATCAGTTTTATCGATCATTATTTTCAAATGGTATAAACGGATTGCAAGTGCACAAAGCGCATATTGAGATCATGTGGGTTGATCTTAATCGCCCGAACGAATTGGTACGATATCACTATCTATGTGTATCTATTTGCATTGCAAGTAAACAAAAAAGACATATAAATGTACAAATAAAGGCTGTAAATGGCAGTTTTCGGTGTCATGTCATTGAAAATCATTGTGCGGTTTCTTCGTGACAACGTTACAGCATTTTTGCGATGTTATCTTTTCCAGCTACGGTGTTTTATGAGCACATGTTTGATAAATTTATCGATTGCACTGGACTTAACGGCACATTTAAACATTTATTCGGTAATATCGCACTGATTTGAGCATCTAACCATAGATTTCCGGCATCAAATTCGAGCACCAGGTACTTGTTTCAATATACATGTATATCAATTTGTACTGCCTAACTCCCCTTTCAGATAAATTACTGACAGGTGATGACAATTAGATGACATCATCATCATCATCATCATCATCATCATCATCATCATCATCATCATCATCATCATCATCATCATCATCATCATCATCATCATCATCATCATCATCATCATCATCATCATCATCATCATCATCATCATCATCATCATCATCATCATCATCATCATCATCATCATCATCATCATCATCATCATTATCATCATCATCACCATCATCATAATAATGATAATAATCATCATCATCATCATTTTTATCGTTACCTTGGAGTTTCACCGGTAAGATTTTCGTTATGCCTTCTTAAATTTGGTACAGGTGGAGAATAAGCTATTAAATGACAACAAGATGGATCTTGATCAGACAGTGCACATGCAAAGTCTGATCTGGATCCATGTTGGTCGCAAAAGCCTAAATGAACGTTTCCAGATCTATACTGTAATGTTTTTCATTACCATTATCACCATTTATTCTAAGGAGGATCCACTGTTTCACATATCCCAGGCCCGTACGAACAGGGGGACTCTGGAGCCACCCCCCTCATAGTTGGCAAAAATGCCGAATTTTCATCATTTCACATTTAAAACTTATGGCAAATCTAATTTAGCCCCCCCCCCCCCCCCCCCATATTAGACACTGGCCCAGACAGGGCCCATATGGAATTGCTTTCTACGGGCATGCATTCTAAAGTATACTAACGGGAAAAGTTAACTGTGTGGATTTCCTTTTTAATTAACACCTTGACTGCATATGGTACATGAATAAAATTTTACAAATGCACATTTAATCTTTTACTTTCAATAATTGTCAATGTATTACTATACTTGTTATTACCGTAACAATTCCTGAAAGTGGATAAGGATAAGATTCGCGTTTACAAGACATTTTCGAGTGTGAACACCGTTGGTATTAATACATGCTATGCAATTGTCCTTAGAAAACAATAGATGCTGTCTAACCCACTGAAGGTAATGTTGTCAATAACATCGTAGCAAGACTATGGGTATCGCAAGACGTCTGAAACGGATGGTCTAATCCGTTAATCTGCCTCTACTGCTGATAGAACTCAACTCAGGAAGCAATCTAGCCTACCTGTAACGTTTGCCTTTTTCTGTCGATTTCACAGGTAGTCGTTCCGATAATGGTTGTCTTGTCGGAATGACGTCACGTGTAGACGTTGGATGTGTTGGAATCGTCTCAAAATTGTAGCATGGCACGTAAATCGAAAACAGTCTAATTCATGGGGTAATTCGACTGTTTTCGATTTACTTGCCATGCTTTAATATCTTGTATTTATTTCGGTACATTTATGAATAATCCTAAAATTGGCGACCATTTGCATTAGACAAGTGGCTACTTTCTTATGACGGGGAGTATATTTGTGTTACTATGATTAAATCCATTTGTTTCAATATTTTAGATTTCTTAAAAATAAAATGTTAAAAAAGACGTTTCACTACATTTCTCCTGAAACAAAAGTTTACGTTCATGATCTGTTTTCATGACTTTATATCATCGCCGCCAAACAATACGACGTCGTTCCCACGTTTTGTGTAATTGGCGTTGAAGAACGTATAGCTTATTATCATACAACTTCTACTTTTTCAATTTTCAGTTTAACCTCTTAACAATACAATGTCCAATAGGATATACAGACTAATTAAAATTAGCATGTTTTTGTGTATATTATTATACGCATGGGGCATGTTTCCATGGTGATTTCTTTGATCTAGGACGGTGGAACTTTCCTATTTCTATATATTTAATTCTTATACCTATGTATATATATTTTTTAAGTTCTGCTTCGAAAGGCCACACTAATACTTAATGTACATTGACTGTGTAAATATGACAGTCCAAAAAACTTTCAGACAGTTTTCAAGAGAATTTCCGTCGCTATGCATTCCGACTTTTGTATTTTTCCCAATATTTTTGTTGACAGATTACGTCAAAATCATTGTTTGGGAAAGGGTTAAAATGTTTTAATCATGGGAAAGGATAATGATACTTTTCCTTTTAAGGCACCTATCAATAAGAAGAACACATGAATAAGAGATATCGGTTATGGCAATCAATTGTGTGCTAAAATAGACTTGGTTACTGTTCTGTTTTTATAAACCGTTGGTATTGGTATAAAATGCCGTAACTACAGCTTCAAACAAGCTCTAGTTGCGACATTTACATTTACATTTACGGAATGCCATCGTAGTCCGAAATTAATCGCTGCTTTCTCGATAAAATTGATCCATATTCAAAGACGAAGCAATGAAATACATTATGTACATGTATTTCCCAAACAGTTCCCCCCATTTAGAAAGGTTTGGAAAAACATTGAATCAAAAGAAGAATAGATCTATACTGAAAATAATTTGGCTCCTTTTTCCTTAATATTTTTTATCATATTTTCTTATTTAGTACACACATTTTAACTTCTCAACATATAAAATTAATGTATTTTGACATCAAGAGCAGTCAGCTAGAGAAATTGGCGGACGGGTAGAAAAACGGACGGACGGGCAAACGAAGCACTATTTATATGGTGGTCATTACTGAAAGCCTTCTAATTGGGGGCTACCATTAATTCGTCTTTGAAAAAGAATAAATTTTATCTACTATATATAGACCTAGAGACGTTTTTTCGGACAAACACTAGTGCTTCGTCGGTGTAAATCTTAAACGTCACAAACTCTACTTTATTGAAGCTGTAGTTACGGGATTTTATAACAACACCTACGATTTATCCATATTTAACCGAAAACCCATTCTATTGTTAGGACAAAAGTCATTGCAATTCGAACAGCCATTGAAAATGTTCACGGGATCATAAATAAACCGTACAAGTCCCCTTCAAAAAACCTTAACTTCGATTTTCACATCGGAAAAAAACTTCTACTCCAAGAATTGTAATACCAACTTCAGAATCAGTCAGAGAAATGAAATAACAAAATTTACAATAGCCTCTAAGTGTCTCTCCGATTCGTCCATATTGTTTTGGGCGGATAAACACGTGCAAATCGTTGTGTACATGCTCAAACTAGTAAAACTGGTTTTTAAACGCGCATTTAAACATGAAGTATCTGTACCTTGTGTTCATGAAAAATGTTCCTCGCTTTGTCCGAGTTCACCACCAGTGTAATTGTACGTTCAAAGTTTGTTTTCAAAGTTCCCTATCTGTACAATTTAATTTAATGTTTTTTCATTCGACGAATCAAAATTACCGATGCAAGAATGCCGCATCTATTTTCCTAAAAATAGAATATCCGCAATACTTAAAGGGGTCCAAGCTATGTTTTTATGCTTCCGAAATGTTCGGGAACTCATATAATTTGTGCATGGAAAAAACAATTTGCAATGCATAAAAACCTCAATCACGGCGAATAACCATCTTTCCTGTGCTATAGATCAATCCTTTACAAACGTGTTTACAGATTCTATTTTTACTTCAAAACGAGACACGGTCAAGGTCAACGAGATCCCCCTTTTCCCTGCGGTATTAACACACCGTACAACCGGCTGCGTCGATGAATGTGACCTTATTTTCGAGAGATACGTGGAAAGGTTTATTTTGTACAAGCACTGAACATTTATACGCGTATTTATCAACTATAAAATACCAAAGATCCTTTTGTTTATTTATAAATTAATTTGACCTACCATGCACCTGACAACAGATGCCGAATCTGTCTTCGCTGACTTTCGAAGCAGCCGCTTGTACGGTGTGTTGAATCTCGCTGAGCACAGATGACATACCCCTGACGTAATTGCTTTTTGAAGGTTGGGCATATGTAACAGTTACAAAACAAAAATAATGACAATATAAAACGGACCCGCACCTTATTCATTGACTTGGATTTTAATACTTTGTAAAGCTCGATGAGTGTTAACAATGGACATAAATGATATACCCCTTCAGGTTCGTAATTTCATACGTTATTTCTAGTCTGTAATTATTGTGCCATTTGTATTTTCGACAGCCTAGCAGGTCCCCCTTTAAAATAGTTTATAATTATTCAATGAATTTTATAGCTAATTGCAAAGTGCATCTCCGTTTCATTAAAAGACGGCGAAATTGCAGACTTGTCCAGATTCAAGGGAAAATGTTGCAGACGACAATTTCACATTAATTTTTTTTTAAGTTTTGGTCCCTCTGGGTAGAAAACAATATGAGAAATGAAAGAATTGCTAGTTACAAGCAATTTTCTCATTTTCAAAATTGTTTTCCAAAGCCGTTTTCTTATAGGACGTGAATGCATCATAATGTAGGAATGGAATAACACACCATATTCTTCATTCAGTGTCAATGTCTTCCAGTCTAATCCTTCGCAAAAATTCGTTCCCTATTATGGATATGTACGCCACCCAGTGTTGGGTTATGCATTCAAAGACGTTCGGTGAATACGCATGTCCAAATTTATCGAAATATCCCATTTTCACGTGACGAGGTCATATGATTAGCACGTGACAAACAAGGGACAAAAAAGGGAGCGACAAAACATAGCCTACGTTTTCCATTCACATTTCGTAGACAAAGTGATGTTAGTGGTATAGAATGTATTTATTTTGTAACCTCTACGGAGCCAAGGCGCCGCTTGCGTGTCGCACGATCCACCCACGCTTACCCAGGGGAATCGTAGGACATCGTAATGGCGCGTAAAAAAGCGCCATTAAAGACAGCAGACTGTACTTGTGACTTTTCAAGACACCTTTTTCACGCAACAATCTTTAACGCGGTGGTTACATGTAATCACGTGACTCAGAATTTCAGAAAATCATCAATATTTTTGTTAATACTTGATCAATTTGAATTCCGTTTAAAGCAGCGAATGTGAGAAAATGCCAGAAATTAGCTGTGTTTGGAATACGATGTTGTATGGAATACATTGACCGAATTTGACCATTTTTGAGACGGCAAAAATGTTGATTCTTCGAACTTGCCAAAGCACACTTTCAAATCAATATTAACCCTTTCCCAAACAAGACCTGGTTTTGACGTCCCCAATAGAAAAGGCTTGGGAAACATTGAAACAAAAGAAGAAACTGCTGATAACCAGCAGTTTCTCCTTTTGTCTCAATATTTTCTATGTCACATTTTACACAAATTCTATTTGTAATAACTTCCATTTTGTCATTTGTGGCTTTTTTTAAGTGGATCACCCTAAAATTTTGCTGTTTGGGAAAGGGTTAACCAATCATTTTACCTGAAATCCGATAGCTGACCACCCAATGAACACCCCCTAGTTTGTGAAGTTTATCCAGTAGTTTCAAGGGAATTTTTATCAACGTTTTTTTTATTGTTTTTCTTATATAGAAAGTAGCCACAACTACGTTAATTTTGCATGTGATAGTTTGAATCTTGCAGGTGTCTCACACCTGCAAGAATTGAACAATCACATACAAAATTGTCATGAATATTAACAACGCATTTTCCTTCGTTTACAGACGCATAATTTTTAACGTTTTGCAATTTAATGTCGTGACTGTACTGTACATTACACCCACGCATCGTATATCTTTTATTAATAAATATTTTCATTGTCATTAACTCATTTTTGAGAAACTTATTGCGATGGTAAATGAAAGGAAAATGTGATATTACGTCTACGATCTACCCTTTTCCAAAGAAAGCCTTGCTTCAACGCGTGAGATAAAGTTTAGGAAAGTACTGCGACAAAAGAAGAAAATGTTAATTACAAGAATTAGTACATTGACTATATTTTCTGTGCTATATATGGAACATCGAACGAAATTTAAATCATTGTTTCTAGTAACATACCTGTTTCTAGTGAAATGTGTGCAACACTTTTCAAGTTAAACAAGAAGTGAATAAATACAACGTATTTCGAGAGAGAAAAAAGGCTGATGAACAACTTTTTCCTTTTATCCGAGTAGATTCCTTGTTGCAATTTTTCCTGATTTTTGTCGCTTAAACGACCAAATTTCTTATCACTGTAGCACTTTGACGTTCCCAGAAAGGTTAACAAGACATTTCGCGTCTAACGTTTCACATTTCTCGAAGAATATCTCAAAATAGGCAATATCTTTATTATGGACAATAATTATTGTCTCATAAATAAAGAAACCCGCAACTTATATTTCGTACTACGTGACTTTTGTAAAAAGAAGAAGAAGAAGAAGAAGAAAAAAAAATAGAACAATCTCATTTCTTGACAAATATCGGTCACTTGGGAACACTTTTATCCACTCAACCGTGACGAAATTTCGGACAAACAATAACATTTCGTGGGTGTCATTATGAAATCTTGTAAGTACGGCTTGATTTAAAGGGCGACGGTAACAGATGGTCTAATTGCAAAAAATGAAAATTTTTGAAAAAATATGCAAAACTTTTGTGTTGACCACCTCGGAATGGTTAATAATATGCGATTCAGACAGAGAATGAGCCGAAATTACAAGACAGATAGCTGAATTTAGGGAGAATCCAAGCCTAAATCCAACCCCATCACTGATGGGGTTAGAATTATTTTATATTGTTGCGCATGCGCATACAGCGCGGACCATGATTCAAACGAGATTCATACTTAAATTTCAATATGACGTCATCATGTATGTTGTGACGTCATTTAAGAAAGTCGCATGTCCTACTGTTTTGACCTACTTTCGACATCGCTTCATGAATTTGGTATCAAATTGCGAAAAAATGAGTCGTTGCTTCAATAGTTTGTCGTAATCATTTAATCAGGTCATATAAAGCTTAAAAATTGTACATTTCGTTTGTATTTGACAATTTTTGGGTCCAAATCTGGGAAATAGTAGCTTTAAGCCGTAGTTACGTGATTTTATAACAACACCGACGGTTTATCAAAACATATCATAAACCGAGTCTATTTTTAGCACAAAATTCTTTGCCATCAACAATTTCTACTTTTTGTACTTATTTAGCAGTTTCTATGAGATGTTCCATTAAATATGAACAACATAGGATTTCGTCCATTGGTGTTGTACATCTACATGTAGTTAGCCGAAAATAAAGTGTACGCAAAGACGCGACGTCAGCTACTGGTACTCATAAGCGTAACACGACGTCAAAATGCTTTTAACGTTAACCGCTTTATATCTTCTGTTGATCAGAAGGTTTTTGTCTACAAGAGATTGTTTATAATGAGAATTATATTCGGTTGAGAAGAGGATGGTTTTGTTAATACGCAAAAATCATCATTTATTCATTATGTAAAACCTTACCTTGGTATAACATCGTACCGAAACTCCACAGAAATTCTAATGAGTATCATGTTACCGGTATTCCATTTCAATATTCATTTTAAATACCGCTCTAAAAGCTGGAATTACACATAGTTTTCAGTAGTTGTGACTGGGTTTATCAGAAAATGAATGAAAAAAAAAAAAAACCAAAAAAACAGATGACTGACGTATTTCATTCGGAATTATCGGTATTATAAAGATCATGATTTTATGTAGTCTAACATGATAGCAAAATTAAACAATACCAACAATATTTCAGTCTGATCCAAATTCAAAAATCTTCGAATGACTAAAATGTGTTCTCACTTTTCCTTACTATGCATTTTAAGGTGCCCGTTCATCATTTTTTTTTTTTTTGAAAAACTTTGTGAGAAAAGGAGATGCTAGTTGTCATAGTTGTTTTCACTTATTTAATTTGTTATGGCATTTTAAAGAGCATATTGTTTTTTTTTCTTGTTTTTTTTTTCTTGCTGGTTTTAGCACGAATTTTGAACTCGGACAAATATAAACATTTTAAGGGGGTAAATGTAAATTCATAAAGAAACGACATGAATAGACGAACATGAAAGTGAACTTGCAACGTCATAATATAACGTTACGTCGTAAAGTCGGTGTGTTTTCGAAATCACTTTCGACACAGTGTTTTTGATATTTTGAAAGCATATCTAGCCGACACATCTTAACATTTTAATTAGATATTTGATAATAAATTTACTCACATTCTATATAACAATCATAGAAAAAATATGCAGGGTTTGATTTACATTTTCTAGTTTAAACTCGGAAATTTACTAAAATTTACTCCATTTTACGGCTTTTTACGTCATTTTTTCTTACACAATGCGACACAGGTATTCTTTAATTGTGAAATGAATTATGTATCGAATGATGCGAAATTCTACACATTAACTGGAAATTAAATTTACATTTAGGTGATCTGAATCGGAATTTCATCAACAAATTTCTGAATTCTTAGTTAAACGTAATTTTACATTTTCAAAACGTTGCGATTTTCGCATGCGGACATTTTTGTCATAACTTTTTCGAATACGCTTATTATTTGTTACTTTAACAATATTGCAAGTACTACACATTATATGATAGCATATAGAAATATGCATTTAGGAAATTATTTTCAAAGAAATTCTCAGTCGATAAACCACAACAGTCACAAAAGAAAATTTTCAATGCGAAGTTAAAAATGAAAATGAACGTCGGCGGACATTGTCAAAATTATCTGTTTCATTAAAAACTTTATTTTACCTCGCTCATAAGCACTACTTTTCATTTTACCTTTCGATAGAAAAAATACTTACAAATAAGTTCCGAGAATAAATTTCTGATGACTGCATTTTTCATGGCGAATTTTTGTCTTTCTCTCGATTTAATAAATTCTTTTTTACTAAAGGGGACACATTTAGCGCTTTTCTCGAAAACTCTTTAACTTTACAACAAAAGCTTTCTATCTCGAAAAATCACAACGACTGTAACGGGAAGAGTCACCGCAAGTGTCTGCATGAAAATCTGACGTTTGCTGTTATCCGCGTTGAAATAAATCAATATTTTGAACGAGAATATGTAGCGCGTTGTTACGCGGGGACATTGTGAAATAACGTTGTTTTACAAATTCTAATTGCTCGGAAATGCTAGGTACAAAACACTCTCGTTTTATTGTTATATCATATGAATCCTTATTTTATAAGATTCATTTTGATATATAACAAAAAGTGGTATTTTCTAATATAGGAGCTGTTATCGATACTAATTCACCACGCACGTTGCATTTTCTGAATGAGTACCAGTATTTGACGTTACGTCAAAACGCATGCCTAATGTATCAGGGGAGGTTTGGTGTCGGGCTCCATACTGCTAAGGCGGGTCTTGCGGGCATCTCTCAGAAGATGTTTGAAAATTTAATGTAGATGCTTATGAAATATATACCAAAAGCCCACCTGGAGCCACGAATGACCATGGTCAACAATCGACATACGAGGTTTTGCATTTACACCGACGAAATGCAAAAAATGTTCGACCCTTGTCAGACAACACAGAATCTAACTAAAGCCAACACTTTTTTGTACTTTTCGTGGAGTCTGTCTTCACATAACATTTTCACGTTTTAACCCTTTCCCAAATGACAAAATGTTTGAGTGATCCAATTCTAAAGCAGCCGCAGACAGCAAATAAGGAGTCGTTGAGAAAAGGGTTTGTGTAAAATATAGCACATATCAGTTTCTTCTTTGGCTCAATTTTTCCCAAGCCTTTTCGATAAGGTATGTCAAAACCAGGTCTTGTTTGGGAAAGGGTTAATGCCATATTAATTAATTAGGCAATCCAATACCTATCTCGAGGAGACAATCTATTTCCAGTACTTTTTCTGGAATTTGAGAATAAAGTCGTGTATTTCAAAATTGATAACTTGAAACTTATACTTAAAATAACATTTAATTAGCTTGTTTTCCAAACAAATGTGGCTTTTTGCAACCATAGTAGGGAATTGTTTGTACGTTAATTAATTAAATAAGAATAAACAAATAAAACAACTTTTACTTTTGCTATGATACCATGGTATCTTGACTTCTTTTACTTTCTTCTTTCCAAAAATTGATCAGCATTCATTTAGTTTTATGCATCTATACTCCGTCGATTTTTATTTTTGATGAAAAAGAACGGCTTTTAGTGAAGAGATTCTTTTTGTGATCGCATGCAAATGAATTGAACAAAATATACACGGTACTCATACAATTGATACTCGTCACGAGTGATATTTTATTATCATTGTTGCCCCCCCCCCCCCCAGTACGCCTATCGTTCAAATATGGTAGAAAATAGGAAGAAATTGTCTTAAGATGTGTTTGTTAAACACCAATATCCCCGAAATGGCTAATGTAAAGTTTTCACGTTAAGGTTCGAACTGACAGACAGACAGCTTTGGTTTATTGGGGTTTTGCGCCGTTTTCAACTACTAAGGTCATATCGCGGCGGCTGGAGCACCTAACCATGGATTCCTGTCGTATCTCATACCAGTACTACCAGAACATCCTTACCGAGCCTCCAGCTGCTCCCCCACATAGGTTCACGATATCAAACCATTGATGAGTGACATTTTTGTCGGTAAGGGTATTTGCCGCGGCCGGGTATCGAACCAGGGACCTCTCGAATGAGAGGCAGGTGCGCTACCAACTGCACCATGGCCGCGACCGACAGACAGACAGATGGACGGACAGACAGACAACAGTAAAACAATATGCAACCGATCTTTCGATACGGGGGCATAAAAGTGGGCAATTTCTATCCCTTTTCTAATCTATTACAATGGCTATATTTACTTTTAAACAAGATGTGTTTGTGAAACACGAAGGTCACGAAATGGTAAATGTTAAGTTTTCGGACACACAGACCGACACAAGCAATACAATATACCCCCAATCCTTCAATGCGTGGAGTAAGAATTGTTTTTACACTTTTGTAATTGACGAGGACGGGACTAGATTTTCACTTCCATTACGGACGTCAAAAACATGTCTTTTTACGGTACATGGAGGGTCAAACCATTACGGTGCATATTTGCCGAGAAAACAATTTGTAAGTATACTGTGGGAAAAAAGTTTAGCAATTTCGTAAATCGCAGCTTATTTCTCAATCATCTGCGTTCGGATTGAAATCAAATTTATAGACAATGATATTTGATATCTTAACAACAATATTTCAAATTTTGGTTTAAATGTCAGGACTAACACGTCTGGCGCGTGACGCCGAACAAGGTAGGGGTAGCACTCTGAAAATAACACACGGTATCAGTACCTTGCATGTCCGATTATTATCCTTTATAACAGTACCACAATGAGTCTTATGAGTCCTCCACCAAAGCCACTGGAATACGCAACAGATTCCAGAAGCAGAACGCGTGCGAGATCTTTTACGTTATTGACGTCATCCCTGCATCTTCCCCCCGTTCTAGGATCTTCCTTTCACAATTACGCCTCCACAAATGTAAAGTTCAAACGGTATAAATCTGCAAAATCTCCTTGATTCCATTACCGTCCTGTCAATGGACAGTGTACCCGCGTCCGGCTCAGCCTGGCCTGACTGTGAGCATAAGCCAAAGGAACGCCAACGTAAAGTGGACGTACACGTAAACGCAATGAACGAAACTTGTTAATCACAGTATGTGTACAATTTAATGTCTCTGTCGCATTTCTGGTCAAGGCGGCTGTACTTGTGCTGCTAAGAAACGATTACGTCGTGAATACGTTTCTACGTTATTGTCCTTACGTCGGCTTGTTTTACGCGGCCAGCTAGAGCGTAGCCTGTCTTGTGCGTTGCCTTATTTACAGTTCTTTACTCTCAGTTGAGAAATGACACTTTGACTCACACCAAAATGTTGATCCACCTGTCTGGTCGTCACGCCACCGGTAATCATGTCAATAGCCTTTTTCTATTGATCTAAGGTTAGTCCTAAACGACGTCCAATTTGAATCGTCCAGCAGTTTTTTTGTGTTTTATTTCTTTTTGTTGACAATTACCTTTAAACTGGGGTAGGATTGTCGACATAAATTGCATGCGCATATGTGTGCTCGTGCAAGACGTCATTTTAACAGAATTACGTCAAAGACCATTACGCGGGAATAAACACGTGAACGACCTGCACCATTAGTGAGTTAGTTTTTCAAATTGGCAAATAATACGCATTTAAGGAATTATATACCTTTGTGTCGCAAAAATATTTTGGTCGAAAAAAATTGCTAAACTTTTTTCCAATAGTATATATAGTCCGGCAGATATCCACTTATACCTTGCAGTGGAGTATAAAGTTTTTTTCTTTGCTGATTCCTGGAGTAGACACCCTACTGTTAAAGATTCCGACGGGTGCCATCGTGTCACCCTTTAGCATTTTGAGAAATTCAAGATGGCCGCCAAGATGGCGGAAATCATTGAAATAGTCAATGTAAGGGTTTTAAATTCATGTGAAAACTGATAAATTTTAGGTAAAATATCTTTAATACAATCACTGTTGCTCTAGGAATGAAAAACAATAAAGATAAGACATATTTCTACCATTTCAGTTGATATTTTGTGTAATTTACGTTACATTATGGGAAAATTGCTTCATTTATTCACTTATCCCCTATTTTATGGACATAAGTGATTTAAACACAACAATGAGTGGTCTTGTTATCAATTCATTCGCTTGAATATTTTGGTAAGAGCAAAATAAGAGCTGTATAAATGTATTATGAAGTTTACGTTACCTTGATATTAGCATATTAGCTTCATTCATTCACTTATCATCTATTATTTGACCATACATTGTTTACACACGGCAGTGTATGGTCTGATTATCAATTTATTCCCTTTAAAGCTTTTTGTAATAGCAAAACAGCAGGTTGTATAAATGTATAATGTAGTTAACGTTACCATGATATTAGCATATTAGCTTCATTTGTTCATTTTTCTACTCATATTTAACCATAAGTCGTGAAAAACAATAGTAAATATTTTGACTACCAACCTTTTTACTTGAGACTTTTGGTAAGAGCAAAACAACAGTTGTATAAATGAATCATGTAATTTACGTCACATTTATTTCGTGTTGTGTTACATATTTATAAAAAAAATATATCATAAATGGAACAGAATACCCCCAACAGCTGGTTATAGTGGGCTAAAATAAAGTTAACAGTAATTTAAACAAGACACACCTGTAGTCTCTGATTCACAAACCCATCATGTTCTAGACACAAAAGAATAGTGAATTAAACATATCCAATTAGGGCACAATGACTAGTACCAGTGACCTGCTTTTGGTGCATGACAAACCTTGCCTGAATCATGGCTCATCCATATACTACATTCTGTGTCTCTAGGTTAAACGACACGAGAAATGGAATGGAAAGGGGTTTTCAAAGTTAAGCACAAAAAGTAGGTCACTCTATCCAGATTTTGGTACATGACATAGCTTTTAGTCATTGCACATTTGCACATTAAATTTGGTATCTCTAGATCAAACAGTACATGAGATATGAAACAGAAGGGAACTTCGAACTAAGTAAGCTAGACGCAAAGTGAATAGTAGGTCACAGTGACATCAATTTGGTACATAATGCTTCTGTTGGTCATCGCGCGTCTTATATTAAATTTGGTTTCTCTAGGTATAATAGTGCAGGAGATATGGGGCGGAACAGAAACGTTCACAGGCTGCCCCATCGCCTGACAAAGACTATGTTATATATACGATAATACCCCAGCATTTTTTCTTGGCGACTTGAAGAAACTAAATACAAAAAAATGTATTTGCTTAAGATTAGATATCAATTCCTAACAGCTGATCAAAATTAACATTTTTTGTAAATGATGTGTATAATAAGTAAGGTGCTTCTCTACATTGTTCCGTTTGTTCAGGGTTCCATCCCCGGTCGCGGCAAATATCGGTATCCTTTCAGAACAAAATGTCTCCCACCAATTATGGTTTGCTATCGTTAACCTATATGGGAAAGCATCTGGAGGTTTGGTTAGGATGTTGTGATAGTACTGGTATGAGAAACGACAGGAGTCCATGATAAGGTGCACCAATTGTCGGGATATGACTATAGCAGTTGAAAATGGCGTTAAACCGCAAAGAAACAAAACCAAACCAATTAAAAGATGATATACATTTTTCTCTGTCAAAGTTTTGTACATGTATAATACCCGTGGTACATTGCTAAGGGGCCAAAACTTGCATGCATGTTCTATGTAAAACAATAGATTTCATTGTGTATTTGTATTTCTAGGTTTTAATGCTTTCATTGTTACATAGAACTCCTCCTTGGCATTTACTCAGCAATGCACATCCCTTTCTAGCATAGCACAACTACATCTAGTTGAAGAATATGGTCCGTCACTTCCTCACTGCCATTTTACCATTTTTGAGATATCGGTATTTCCAGGAGCTAGAGCTACACACTCGGCTTGGGGACAATTAGTTGAACTAGCACTTGATCCCTTGATCCCACGTCTAGTTGATCTTGTGAAAGAGTGTGTTTCCAATTTTGTGCTTGATTCCTTTTATCATTGTATTTAAATGCTTGTATCTGGAGAGCATGATACTAGCTTTTGACATGCTACCAACTAAGCACTGCATGCAACGTGACAATACAGCTTAAGTAGCATACTAGTATCACTGATTGACCTCAAAGTTGAAGGTCTAGCTCTTCAAAATGATAAAATGTCAGTGTGGAAGAGATGGACCTAGTTTTTCCACTAAATGCAGTTGTGCTAAGGATAGATTGGGATGTTACAAAGCACATGCCGATGAGGTGTGCTGTGTAACAATGAATACTGTAGGAAACCAGAAATACACTATATGGAAAGCAAACCTTTTAACTCTAAGAAATGTACGGTGGGTTAAACGTATAAGGCTTAATTGACAAAACGCCAATCGATAGATCGCTCCGCCCAATGAAGAATTTACGACAAACAATGGGTGTGTGGCATTTTTCTAATCGTACATGAGTTTATCGATGGTTTTGATTGACAGCCGGCGTTTGGTCAATTGGCGGGGCGTAAGGTTGCCAGATCCGTCCGCTTCTGTTCCAGTCCTTATCTCGTACACAATTTGACCTACCGATGTGTGTCCCATACCAAAAGTAGGTTGCTATCACATACTTTTCACTTTGGTTGCTCTTAGTTAGAAATTTTCTTCCGCTCAATAGCTCATGTACTGTTTAATGTAAGGGACGCCAAATTTGTTGTGTAGATGCGCCGTGATCTGAAGTTTTGTCGTGTATCATTGTACCAAAACCATATCGCTGTGACCTACTTTTTACGATTGTGTGCACTTAGTTCACTAGTTTGCTCTGTATAAAACATAGTGTGTGTGCATCAATGGCTACAACAAGTACATGTAACAGTACATGAAATTAAGGTAACGTAAGCTACAAAATACATTTCTACAACCTGCTGTTTTGCTCTTGACATAATCTTCTAGTAAAACAATTGATAACCAAACTATTCACTGCTGTGTTTAAATGATTTATGGCAGATTTGTGGCCACATAATAGCAGACAAGTAAATAAGAGAATGTAATGTGCTAATATTAAGGTAACGTAAATTACATAATACATGAATAAAACCTTGGATTTGCTGTTGAAAAAAGTGTCTAGTAAAGAAATTGATAGACAAACCTTTAGCCGTTGTGTTTAAAAGACTTATAGTCAAATGGTAGTATTCTAGTGAATATATGAAGCCAATTATGTCATAATGTAACGTAAGTTACACAACATTATGAACTGAAATACATTCGTACAACCCATATTTGGCTCTCAACAAAATGTGAAGTGAATGAATTGATAACAAGACCACGCGCTGTTGTGTTTGGCTGAGTTATGTCCATATGATAGTGGATAAGTGAATAAATGAAACAATTATCCCATAATGTAACGTAAATTACACAAAAATGTCAACTGAAATGGTAGAAATATGTCTTATCTTTATTGTTTTTCATTCCTAGAGCAACAGTAAGTGTATTAAATATATTTTACCTAAAATATATCAGTTCTCATATGAACCTAAAACCCTTACATTGATTATTCAAGTAATTTCCGCCATCTTGGCGGCCATCTTGAATTTCTCAAAATGCTAAAGGGTGACATGATGGCACCCGTCGGAATCTTTAACAGTAGGGTGTCTACTCCAGGAATCAGCAAAGAAAAAAACTTTATACTCCACTGCAAGGTTCAGCTAAACAAGAGGCCCAAGAGGGCCTGTATCGCTCCACTGGCTCAGTATTTCAATCAATGAGACGGTTCAAGTATAGATTTTCATAAGGAAATTTGACAGGAAAGCTGATTCCAGAATAGACTTTACCTTGAGAAACCTTATTTCTCAGTGGTAATAAGTATTGTTTGTAAATAGGAAAAGTTATATATCGCTGCTTTTCTGCCAAAAACATGTATCTGCAGCTTAAAACAAGCTGCAGATACAAGGTTTTTGCAGAAAAGCGACAATATGTATATCCCTGTATTTCAACCAAACCTTGTAACCGCAGCTTAACCCTTTTCCAAACTGAAACAAGACCTGGGCTGCGTTCAGTAGACAAAACGTTTTGTCTTACTGGACGCAGGGCTGGTTTTGATGTCCCCGATAGAATAGGCTTGAGAAAACATTTAGGCAATAGAAGAAAATGCTGATAATCAGCACTTTCTCCTTTTGCCTCAATATTTTCTGTGTATTATTGTACTCAGATCCAACCTGCCATATCTTTTTCAGTGAAACTTAGTTAAAGATGAAATTCCAATATATTTTTTGACCCATTACCAAAATGGCAAAATTTGGGGCTTTTCCAAATTCAAAGATATTGCAGACGACAATTTCAAGTGAATGAAATTTAAAATATTTTGGTGTTTTGGCATAGAAAACATTGTGGGAAATGAAGAAATTGCTTGTCACATGCAATTTCTTCATTTTCCGCACTGTTTTTCAAAGCTGTTATCTTTTAGGGAGTCAATGTGTAGTAATGGGTTAAGTCCCGCAACAGATAGATGCTGGACGATGGACGATCATTAAAGCTCATATAATAGCACCTTGTGCTCAGGAGAGCTGAAAACAGGTGTAAATGATACTAATGATGCCAAGGCTTTAGTTTTATGGAAATAAGGCAGAATTTGGCTGGAAATTCTGTATCGTAGGGTTTTCCATCTTAGATTTCCACACAACACAAAATTATCATGGATATGATCTTTTTCATCTCTCTCTTTAAATTGCCGTAAAATGCACAATTTTGATTTATATGACCTTGCCAGATAGTTTTCACTGGTGGTGAACTCGGCCAAAGCGTTGGACATTTTTTCGCGATCATAGTATTTCGTCTGTGTTGTTTTAAATATTGTAACTACGGCTTGGATTAAGCTGTAGTTACGAGATTTTATAACAACACAGACGGTTTGTCTATACAAATTGCTACATCCGGTCTATTTTTAGAACAAATTCATTGTTATTAGAAAAACTATCCAATCAGATCTTTAAACTCACATTTAACTGAAATATCTGTACCTTGTGGTAGCGAAAAATGTCCCTTGCTTTGGCCGAGTTCACCACCAGTGGTTTTTATGTTTAACTTGATTTGGTAGTATAAATAAAACTCAAACACAAGTGTTTCTGTAAATAATGAAGTTTTATTAAAGAATGTTTAAGTAATTGAAATTGTTGTTTACAATAGCATACAATCAATACATATTTTCATTACATAAAAGTTGTTAAATAAACAACTTGCAGAATTCATATTATGCATGTACATGTATTACTTAAAATTTTCAATTAACCCTTTCCCAAATGGCATTGTTTTAGACTTCCAATTTAAAAGCTGCACCAGAAGACAAAATGGAAGGTGATGAAAACAGGTTTTGCACAATATAGTAAAATAAAAATAAATGAATAAATTTATGAAAAAAATGAAGCAAAAGAAGAAAATGCTGATTATCAGCACTCAATGTTTACAGAAGCCTCTTAAATTAGGGACGTCATGAACAAGCTCTTATTTGGGAAAGCGTTAAGTTTCATTACAGCTTATTCATGTTTTTGACAAAAGTAAAATGTTAATTCATCTCAACATTATCTGTTATTCAAACCTTTGTATAACATCTAAATTCAAAAAGCATATTGCTACTATCTGCTGATATTAACCCAGGACAACTTAATTTTTGTCAACAATGTTCTCTATAACTAGGCTGGGGCTCTGAAATGACTTGCCAAAGGCCATACCCACATGGATGGCAGCTTGAATGTAATCCAATCACATCACCCGCAACTTCTCACAAGAAATGAGTTTGGCATTCAAGCTACCATGTCAAGCAGGACCCCATTGTTTAAAATAGAATATGATCATATTTCATGTGTTTTGATCATCATTCTACCCTTTACAGACCGACAAGCCTTTCTGGATTGTCTTGATCTGTTATGAGTGACATCTTCACTATAAATGTACATATATGAGTTTTAGACCTGTAAGCTTTTATTCCAATGATAAAACAAAGTTTTGCAGATTGTACAGCTATATATTAAAATGCCTTTCCATCTATTATATGAAAGAATTGTTCTATGCCATACAAAAACATACTTAAGTGATTATTTCTAAACTATTATAATTAAATTTAAATACATACACATTTACAATGATGTTGCATTAATCCCTTTATATGAATATTTGACTGTCATAATGATATCAGTCCTCTTGTTATTTGAGTAACATATAATAAATAGTTTGTTTTTCTCTCTTTCCCTTGCTATCATCTGTCATGACTTTCATATGATTTATATATAAATGTGGTTATTGTGATATTCTTTGTGCAAAGCACCATTTCCACTTCTAACAAAGTCTATTTGTTAATCTATGACATTGCTATATATATTCATTAAGTATCTTTGAAATATATTCTCCTTTTGGATCAGTACTAGTCTTTGTTTTGATTTTCTAATCATTTCAGAGATTTATTCTAAAACTCGCATAAAACACTAAACTAATATTTTGAATCAAACAATGAATGGTACATGAACTTTTTCAGTAGATCAGCAGTTTTAACAAAAGTAAGACAGTGCTTTACTGAGCTTAGAACAAGTATAATCAAAATAGGAACAAGAGCTCCGCAGAGTGGCGCATATACACCCGAGAGGGGCTTGTTTGTAAAATTTGCCATTTTTTCAATTCAAGGGCAGATAATTCAAAAACGAAACAGGTTATCTGAATTCCGTAAGCGATGTGCACAAATAGACACAATGGAGAATCATTGTGGCAAGTTTGATTAAATTCCAATCAAAACTGTAGGAGAAGTTGCGCACACAAGAAATTGCTAACGGACAGACTGACGGACAGACAGACGACCGGGGCCATAACAATATGAACCTTCAGGCGTATAAAAATATAAATATTTGCTCTATTTGTCACAATAATCTTACCATTGTGCATAATTTTTCACCCTACAGGTCATTAATTTTTTGATGAGTTTTCTTCTCAATACTGAGGTTGATGTGAAATACAAAATTTGTGTAAGTTAGTGTGAACACATTTCGAAATTTAAAGAACATACTGCAATAAATATATATGAGATGTTAATCTACAAATCTCATTTAACTTGTTTTTATACGTGATGAACCATTTGCTAAGCTCTGCACTGCCTTCAGAAAAATTATGCAGAATGGAATAGTAATGTGAGTAAAAAGGTACAGTTGAATTAATGTAAAGTAGCAAGTTCATGTGTAACAGAAAGTAACAAATAGGAATCAATTCTATTAATTAAACAGTGACATAATTTCCGACAAACAATAGTATTTCCTCAGTGTAAATCTAAAAAATTTAACTTAGTCCAAATTCAAAAATGTTGCAGATGACAATTTAAAATGAATGAATCTTACATGTTTGGTCATCTTATGTAGAAAACATTGTGGGAAATGAAGAATTTGGTTTTCACAAGCAATTTCTTCATTTTCCACATGGTTTTCCATGGACATTATCTTCTGGGGAGTCAAAAGGAATCACTGTATGGTAATGGGTTAAAGGTGTAAAATGATCAGTCAACATGTGACTGCAGGCTGATCGTTATGTTAATCTTCTGCCACACAGTTCAGCATATGACAAGGCTTACAGTAGAAATTTCTCTCTTTCTTATTAGATGCTGAAATATGTGTTGAACATGAAGGAGAAAAAATAAGAAAAGAATGTTATATCGCTTGATCATAATTATGTGACCCGCCAAGCTTAACAGTACCTTATGGAAAGTGTGAAAAATATCAAACCTAGCCAGTCTGTGCAAACTAACTAGGATCAATTTTTTTCATTCTAAGGCAATTTCTTGGATATATATATATTTCGTTTCCTTGTTTGTTTTACATGTTCAATAAAATTCCAAATATGACATCTGGTTGATATCTGCTGAATCTCATGTATCTCAAGATTTGGTTAAATGGAAAAACCAGAAGGTCCCTTTCAGTGTGACAGGTCACATATCTTTGTGTCCACCTTTCTGCACCTATAGTGGCCACCCATACCTATATGAACCACCAGCTTTGTCTGCTGAAATAGCAGACAAAGCAAAAAACAATGACGGGTGAGATTTCAAACTGACCTCTTTCATTCAAAATAATATGTAAACTTGTCATTAGCTTCACACAACTCAATATTAATGATTTTTTTTTTAAACTTTATGAAAGATTGACACTGTGATTTGGCACAGCAGAATACACCATCGAATGATCAGACCAGACACATTCTATGACATCAGTGAGAATCAGTGGTATATTACTGTAAATATGATCAATTAAGGAGCCAGAATAATGGGTTGTTTTTGACACTTGTTGACTGCAGTTGAAGAAATCCTGCATAAACCTCTGGATAGTTGTATTCATATCCAATAAATCAATGTTGATATCACCTTGAATAATGAGGTGCTTCCCTTTGAAATGCTTTAAATTTTCAGTTAGAAATTTCTTCAGGTCAGTCACCGAAGATTTAGGAGAGTTGTACAATGTTGCAATGACTATTTCTTTATCTTGCACCAAGAGTTCTACAACAATCATTTCTATGTTTTTCTTTACCACAGAAAAGCTATGAGAAATATGAATGTTGTCCCGCACATAAACGATAATTCCTCTGTGAGGACGAGCATTGCTTACTTGTTTCCCATCTGCTCTAACAATTTGATATCCAGTTCTCTGCACTAAATCGATGGAATCATCTGCAGTTAACCATGTTTCTAATAAGCATAAACAATCTGCAGCTTTGACATTGGGATCTGAAAACAATTCATCCTTATGGCTTCTGTAAGACTGCATATTGTTGAAAAGGCATGTGAAATGAGTGTCACTAGTCATGTAAACTGGAGTGTAACATAGTTTCAATTTCTGTGATTCTCTTAAACGTATCATTTCTTCTTGAACTTTAGTTGACACAGAAATCTTGCTTTCATTCAAGTTTAGAATGTAAAGGCCTTTCAGGGATCTTGATCTACTTATTGCGACATAATGGGCATGGGAAAATACACGTTTTCCATCCATATCTATTACAACCTGACTCAACGTGTCTCCTTGAGATTTATGTACAGTTTTTGCTGTTGACTGGCGCAGAGGGATTTGTATTCTCACAAAAGTTTTTCTCAAATACACAAAGTTCCTCTTTGAATCAAAGATAGGTGTCCATAATGGATTAATAGCACTATGATACAAATGTCTGTACTTTGAACGCCATGATGTTCCGATTTTATCATCATTGAAAGAAACCCACACAATACTTGGTCTAGTAGTATTTTTCTGTCTGTATTCAATTTTATTTATCATACAAGAAGACCCATTTACTAATCCATCATCTACATCAAGGTTAAGACATAGGTCATAAATCATTCCAATAGCTATTCCTACCATCTGACTAAGCCCTGCAGTGTGTGTGGAATCATGTGGCAACTTTGATATTAGTTGTTGTTTAACTGTCACATTGTCATCTCCTAATACATGATCAAGAGCAGGAATGTTTACTTTTTCATTAGTATTATTAAGAAAGCTCCTGACATTGAAATTGTTCACTTTCTCATTGGTATTGAATAAATGTGTTGTATTTTGTGGATAGTCTGTACTAGCAGTATCAGTCAATCTCTTTTTTAGATTTTCAATGTCAACTTGTGTATGATTTCCTTCTCGTAATCTGTTCAAAAGTTCAGCAAATTGCTTGTCTTCCTTTTGCCTCATGATCTCATCCAATTCATGCATTACAATAAAATCCTGCCATAAGTTTGTAGCTAAAGGTCCAAAATTTGTTTTCAAATTCTCAAATATCCAACCATCCATCACTGGTTTCAACTGGAAAAGGTCTCCAATGAATATCATATGCAAGCCACCAAATGGAACATTACTGCCCTTTATTTGTTTTAATCTTTCATTTATGAGTTTAAGCATGTTATTTCCAACCATGGACACTTCATCAATCATAACAACAGACAAGTCTTTATATTTTGTTCGAAGGGTGTTTAAAGTGTCACTATTAAGTGGAGTACAATCATAACCCTGGCTTGCTGGAATGCGGAAAGCTGAATGTAATGTTACCCCATTTATATGAAAAGCAGCTTTACCTGTTGGTGCACAGAGAAGAACTCTACAGTTCTCAGGATTATCACCAGGATTAGATGTCAAGTAACGCTGCAAAGCTTCAAACAATGCACTTACAAGAACAGATTTTCCAACGCCTGCACCACCAGTTAAAAAAACTTTCAACTTTTGTTCATCACGCTTAACAGATTGGAAAACATGAATAAAAAATTCTCTCTGTTTCGTATTCAATGATTTTATCAATTGCCTGTAATCTATGTCTGACATTGTTTTCCTGCGTACACTAATATCTACAGAAGCAACACTTAAACCAACATCTCCAGCAATATCACCTTGTCTCTGATTTTCAGGTCTATCAGGATCAAAGAATATGAAACTTTCACTTTCTTTTGCACCAATATTTGAGTCATCCTGCTCAGACTGCTCTGTGCCTGGGGCAACATCATCAAAATCTTCCTCATTGTGAGCACGCTCCATTGCATCATCTAGTTCATCAGCATTCTTTTCATACTGCAAGGCTTTGTGCTCTATGAAATTTTTAATGGATCTGTACCTTGATAGGTAAGAGTCATGACCTTGTTTCAAATCAATACTTTCATCTCTCCATGAAGTAAATAGAAGCAATCTTTCTCTACAGAACTGTTCGATGTCAATTTTTTTCGAAAATCTTACATATCTTATGACTTTTCTTTGTTTCCTTTCACTTATAACAATTCCATTTTTGAGAACAATTCGACCCCCAGGAATAGAATATTGTCTATCCTCACTTGAATTATAGTCATTTGTGTCTGAGTCAAGCACCTCATCCTCGTTACAATATGTATCCATGTTTTCATTGTTTTCACCTTCATTGGTTTCTTCATTTAATGTTTCAGAAATGTTTTCACCTGAATTTCTTGCAGTGCCTTTGTCAGTGTTGTATTTGATATCAAGCTGGGACACATAGTCTGCTAAACACCAATTTTCAAGTTGTTTTGGTCTTTTAGAATATCTTTTAATGGTATTATCTGCTTCAATATCTGTAGAATTTGAAGATAATTTTTCAAGAGATTCCTTAGACTTAAGTAGGAATGTTCTCTCTTCAGGCAAAGAAGTGTTAATGAAAACAACATCCCTTGAGGCTTTTGTCAATGGCTGTTGTAAAAGTAAGTAGCAGGCTTCCTGGGCACTAACCTCAACACTATTCAAGAATTTATTTCCAATATGTCTAACCTGTTGTCGGAGATCCATATTTCCTCTTCTAGCTTCTTTACATGCCTCATTCATAAGAATACTCATTCCTCTCTGTGCTTTACTAATATATGAAACTATATATACAGCACATGCATATGGATCCAATACAAATTGTAAGTCATGGTTTGCACCCCAAGCGTTTAGAATAGGTTTCATGTATGCATTAATTCTAACCTCACTTAATTTTCTTTTCAGAAAAACCTTTGGACCACTCAATGAGCTTTGGACTGCTTTGATGTAATCATCCTTGCTTACTTTGATCTCAGTAAGGAAATCATCTACCGTAATATTTGTTTCCTTCAACTCATCCAATTTCTTTTGTATTTTGACAAATAAATCTTTGTAATTTTGCTTTTCTTTACAGTCATTTAACGGTTCCAATATAGTTGTGCTTTTCATTGGAGGAATGGGAAAACCAAATCTACAAATAGATTTCTGTTTCTTTCTACAAGACTTGGAATGTTTATGTATCTGTAGTTCTACAAGTTGTTGATCTGGATTTTTCTCACAAGATACATACTTATCTATGAAGGATGTTACTTCATCTAATGAACTTTCATGATATCTAGGAGCCTTTTCAATCCATATTAACATGTGGATGTGAGGTGAACCTCTTTGTTGGAATTCAACACGATAAAAGTAATCTATTATTTTTCCTAATGGGTCATGGGGACTTTTAAGTACAGTGTTTATGAATTCTTGTACTCGGTTGTCAAAATACCTTACACATGTAACTGGATCTTTTTGCACAAGTTTTGTTTTATCAATCCAAGTCAAGTTATCCAATTCTTCCACAGACATTGTTTTTCCATCATTTATCTGAGAGAGCATATTTAGTAGATCATGCCATCTGGTATCTGCCGACGAAAGAGATGTAAACCAAGTAGGTAATCCTAGTTGTCTAATCATTGCAAAAACATCTTTTTTACGGGCTTCAAAATATGGTGGTGAATTCCTTAAACTTCTGAAAATATAAAATCCCTCATCCAATCTCACAACACCTTTAAGATGATTTGTATCAAGCATTTGTGAGGCAGTAAATGTTTTACCTTCTGTTTTACATCTACGCAAAGCAAGATGGACTTTATCAGAAATTTGTTTCAGTTGAACTTTCTTTAACTTAAAGAAGATATTGGGAATATTTGATGCTACTCTGCGATCAATATGCCTCAGTTCTAGCTTGCATGTATCACTATAGTGAATGTGAACATGTTTTTTATCATTTGGACTTCTTCTCTGTCCACAGAAAATTGTAGGAAAAGACAAATATTCTGCATCAGGATCTTGATAAAGGCTGAGTGGTGTTTGACCCTCACCTGGAGCAAAAGTATAAGCGTTGTCTTTATTTGGGTCTGCAGCATCCAGCATAGTGTCACTATTACCAATAACCTTTTCTGTCTCGTCAACTTCACTAAAGTGATCAGAGTCATAATTCACATCATCATTACAATCTAATTCTTCACTTACGCTTTCACCTGTCATTCCAAAGAACTCTTTTACTGTATCACTACAATCTGAAGTAATTGATTGCATCCAGTCATCATCTACTTTAACACCAGATTCTTTATACAGTACACTATGGTTCACTAACCAATGAAGAGCACTTAAAACATGCAGAGGTCTAATATTTTCAGTGAAATCACATTTATTATATGAAAGTTTCTTCTTAAGTTTAACAGGTATTGTATAGTGACTATCTAATGTTCTTGGTAAACTGTGTATAACAGGCTGAATGTCAACCGGGACATTGACAACATTCCCTTTGATGGACAACTGACCTCCTCTTGGTAATTCTCTAATCTGCATAAATGGGATTCTCAAAGAAACTAATCTTTCCTCTAGCTGATGTAAATTCAGTTCCTTTGGCAGTACAGGAAATGCATTTTGATTGAAAACAGACATTGGAGGGACTTTGTTAAGTTTAATTTTTTCATAGCATGTTTTACACAGCCATTCACAATCATCAACAGAGATGTAATTTGTAGAAAATTTTTTAACTGCATCAGAAGAGCATTTAGAATTTAGTTTGTTGAATAACACAACAGAATGTTTAAACCATGTTTGGTTACAGCATGAACAAACATAAACAGGGCCTTTTGAAACATTCTTCTTAAATTTTTCAATGCAGTCGTCTAAGCTGGAACCATATCGCTTTGAACTTTTGTAGCTCTTTTCCTTAATTTTATAATCTAAATTAGACCTTAGACTCTGGCGCTTAGTCTTATTTCTTTCATTTTCTACTATCATATTGAATCTTGATGAACGTTTATTCTGTTTTTTCATCCTTTCTGAATCTTTATACAATTTACTAGAGCGGCACTTGTGCATTGATTTAAGAGTTAACATTCTTTCTTTCTTCTTTCTTTCCTCATTTTGTCTAACTTTTTGCATAGAACCCTTTGTCATTGACCTTTCTTTGACTTGCCTTTCTGGATTTTCTCTTGCTTTTTTCTTTGAAATATTTGTCATTGTCCGTTCCTTGACTTGCCTTTCAGGATTTTTTCTTGCTTTTTTCATTGAAGTATTAGTCATAGTCCGTTCCTTGACTTGCCTCTCTGAATCTTGTCTTGCCTTTTTCTTTGAAATACTAGTCATAGTCCGTTCCTTGACTTGCCTTTCTGGATTTTGTCTTGCTTTTTTCATTGAAATACTAGTCATAGTCTGTTCCTTGACTTGCCTTTCTGGATTTTTTCTTGCCTTTCTCTTTGAAATACTAGCCACTAATCTTTCCTTAGATTGTCTTTCAGGATCCTGCCTAATTTTCCTCATATAACTTTTCATATATTCATTTCTTTTTAATCTTTTACGTTCGTGTACAATTTCATAATCTGACCTAACTTCTTGTTTGCGCTTTTGTCTCTCTGCTTGATCCTTGAAATATATGTCAATCAAAGATAATTTCTCAGGTGGACAATTTGTAAATTCAATTTCATTTTTCTTGGATTCAGATTCATGGATTTTTTCTCCTATAACAAATCTAATTGGCATCATGTCAAATTGTTCATTTAGATCGATGTTCATACTTTGATACATTGCATACATGAACATTACCAAATCATCTATTGAAAGAAAAGAAGCTAATAATGATCTTCCATCATCATCTACCAATCCATCAACACCATGTGAATGAGAATCAAATAAACAATATCTACCATCCTGCCTGAAAATTGCAGAACAAACTGAACCAATGATAAATAAAAGATAAGAAGTTGTGTGAAATGCTTCCTTCAAACAACTGTGAAGTGATGACATATGAGTGTTGATAGAACTTTGAATAAATACACCAGATAAAATATTTCCTCTCACAATAGAAACATGTCTATCAAATGCAGTTACAGAACCTGGGATCTCTTCCAAATTCAAAAGCAAGCTTTGAAAGTCATTCCTCGCTTTCAGTCCAATCACTATTTCTCTATGTAATCTATCTCCTTCTATTAGAATTTCATCTAGATTTTGTGAAGATGGCAGATGTCTAAGCTCTGTGTATATCATCGAGCATAAGGCATTGGCTGTACATTGTAGATTTCGAGAGGATGGGTCAAACATTTGATTACCTTGATGAAAAGTTCCGAAAATCATTGTGTTGGATTCTGTATCTTCAGCAACAACTTCAGTAGCAAGAACAGTATTACCATCAGCACTAGCATCAATAACAGTGTCAGTAAGTATATCATCTGCAGTATTTGGTAAAGTATCATGAACAGTATCAAGAACAGTATCAAGAACAGTATCAAGAACAGTATCAAGAACAGTATCAAGAACAGTATCAAGAACAGTATCAAGAACAGTTTCAGAACAAATTCCAGACACAGATGGTTTTTGTGGGTGGGCAAGTCCCCCATCTGATATTCCAAAGACGCCCTCCATAGACACAGATGGTTTTTGTGGGTGGGCAAGTCCCCCATCTGATATTCCAAAGACGCCCTCCATAGACACAGATGGCCTTACATCTGTTTCATCCAAAACAGATGAAGGTAAAGGGTGGGATAGGCCCCCATCTGATAGTTCAAAGACACCCGTTAAATCAGCTGTGGTTTTCGTGAGTACATCTCTTCTGGCTCTACTCATTCGCCAATTCTTCTTGCGAGGCATTTTCCTTCTGCAATTAGAAAATATAAACTAAAATGGCAAATTTTCCAGACATTCAAAGACAACTTTTGACATTGTCTGATGACCAGGACCCTGTTTTACAAATGAATTGAAATGTTCATAAAATCATAAGAAAAACAGGGCCCTGGACCATAAAAGCTGCTACATGTGTATGAAGTGTAAATTTGCAAGCATGTATCGTTTTGACCTTGATAAGTCACTTTAACAATGTTATTAAGGGATTCATACCAATGAATTATGAACTGTTTTAATATCAAATTTGAGCACTACATCTTAATTTCTAACTTACAAGGAAAAAACAGACAAACTAATGGACAGACCAGATTTTATATTGATCCCTTTCTGATCTTTAGGTGCAGATAGTGTAAAAATTCAAGAGAAAGTAATAAAAAGCCAGTTCTTACATTAAACGGATAAATCAATGGTAAATCCAAGTCCCTTTTTCCTCTGTATCTCTTTTCTTTAACTTCGTCACACTGTACTCTATATCTTTCAGCAATCAACACAAAGTGATCTATATTAAGGTACACAACCTTAAGTCACATAGGGTAGAACTTATGTTCACAATAATTCCAATATATACTCCAATTCACTGTCACAATGAACTCACAGCTACATAAAAATCACAAAACTGTATTTAGAATTAAATCAGTGTTGCACAAAAATCATAAAAAAATGTTCACTATTAAAGTGTTCACAATTCACTGTTCCACACAAGAATCATAAAAATGTGTATAACATTTCCAATTTTGGAAATAATAATAAAAGTTCACAAATGTTCCAAGTGATATTACGGTAAGTCTTTTTGTAATATTGATAAATTTGTCTGAAATAAATAAGAACAGTTGTTGAAATCATGATTGATAGAATAGTTGAGTGACAAAATGTAAGTTTCTTGAAAGACAAGATGTGTTTGTGAAACATGAATGCCCGAAATGGCTATTTTTCTACAATGTTAAGTTTTTTAATTAAGAGTTGATAAGGGTTACATGGAACATATAGATATCATTGAAAGGAAGTTAGATACCAAATTTCAGCTTTGTTTGTCAAACACTTTTGGAGAAAATGCAAAATGTTAAGTTTTCTGACAGACAGACAGGAGTAAAACAATAGAAATCATGTTATTTTGCTAACCTATGTAAAAGATCTGGAAGTAATTGCGATTAGCAATTCTAAATTATTCACTGTGTGTTTAGTTTTGAGATTTAAATCTAAATTTGTTCAAAACGTTATAATAATTTAAATATTGGCATGACACTGTACATTACTAAAGACTAGAAAATCAAATTCAGTTTATTGTTGAAATATCATTTCCAAAACTTAAATAAATGTGTATCTCTGTTAAATTGATAGAAAATAATTTCCACTTTCTATGAAAGTGGTAAACTATTCTTTGTGATAAACAAGGCGGTTATCCCAAAAAGAGGCCCTCTTCATAACTGGTGATAATCATGTATGCAATTCAAAGAAAGCAAATAACAACTGTCTTTGAAATACACAATCCTACATACTCAAAAGATTCCTGCAGCATGTTTTGGTCACCAGCACACTTACCTGGTATAGGTTAACGTCTGCAATAGCCCCTAAAGAACAAAGTCTATCTAAACTTTTGATTTAAATAGAATTTAACAAAGTATGGGTTACAAATTATCAATCATTCTTCATAATAATCATAAACTGTTGTTTTTTTTTCTTCATTAACACAAACACTTGTCACGGGTCAAGAGGGTCTGAAATGAGAAAAAGAGTATATCACATTTTGGCATCAAACTTAACCATTTTCCAAACTCTTCCAATTTGAAAGGTGTTGCAGACCGCAATATCAAGTGCATGGAATTTTAAATTTTTTGGTGTTTTTTTGTTCAGAAAATATTGTGGAAAATGAAAAAAATTGCTTATCACAAGCAATTTCTTCATTTTCCACAATGTTTTCAAAAGCCTTTATCTTGCAGGGTGTTGAAAGGCGTCACTGTGTGGTAATGGGTTAAACAGTGGACTCTTAATAATTATATAATCCTGTTATAAGACATTCATTGCAAATTAGCAATTTCCTGTCTGCAAAAACTTAAAATTTTGAGAACAATATACTCCCTTTTTAGCTTTTTTCTGTTAATTGCAATAATTATCTTGACAAATAGACATTGCAGTTAAAAAGAATCCACTGTTTAGTGCATTTTCTCTTTTCTCAAACGATAAAAATTCAGACTGTCAAGATTTGACAGCTACTGCAGGTGATGAATTGGGTTACAAAACTATATGGAATTTGTGAACATTACAGAACAGAAAATACTGAAGGAAAAGGAGCAAGTGCTAATAATCAGCATTTTGTTTTTTCTTTCAAAGTTTTCTGACACTAAATTCCTTCAGAGACATGAAAACATGGTCTTGTTAGGGAAAGGGTTAATGAACGTTGAATTGATTTTCATGTGACTAAAATTCAACACAAAAGTTCTAAGAAGGGTGTCTCAAATAAAAAATGGTCTTGGAGATGTTTTGAAAATTCAAAGTAAAAATAAAAAAATTGCAAAAAGTCACCTAAGGAACATTCTGGCAAAGTACACTCATAATATGTCCAGTGATTACAGAAGCGGCAATCAATGAAAAATTTTCTAATGATTTCTGATAAGCCCCATCCTGCCATGCACCCATTTTTGGACAAAAAACAGTTTTTTTCTAACATTTGACCGCTTGACCTAGTTTTCAACCCCAGTGACCCAATTTCAATCCTTCAATGATTTCATCAAAACAATCACTCTGACCTCTTTTCAGATTGACTGGGCAGAAAATATGACCTCTGAAGGGCATACAAGGTTTTTCTAAGATTTGACCTAATAAAGATTTATGTTTAATTAAAGAACTTTTTCATGGTTTGTCATATTCTGATAAGCCCTACCCTGCCGCACCCAAATTTATAGACCAATTAAAATTTTACTAACAAAGTATTATTGAATAACAAAGTATGGTCGAAAGTAACAAAGTATGGTTGATTTTAAGAATTTCTCGTGATTTCTCCCATTCTGATAAGCCACGCCCTGCAATGCCCACATTTATGGACCAATCAAAATTTCATGAACAAGTTAAGTATAGGGTCACTTAAGGTGCATTTCTACCAAGTTTAATTGAAATTGGCCCAATCGTTGATTTTTAAAGAATTTAACAATTATTTTGTGATTTTTCTAAGTCAGATAAGCCCGGCCCTGCCACACTCAAATTTATGGACTAATAAAAATTTCACGAACAAGTTAAGTAAAGACTCACCCGATGTACATTTCTGCCAATTTTGGTCAAAATTGGCCGAATGGTAGATTTTTAAAGAATTATTTTGTGATTTCTCTAAGTCTGATAAGCCCAGCCTGGCCACGCCCACATTTATGGAGCAATCAAAGTTCTTTAAACAATTTAAGTATAGGGTCACCTAAGGAACATTCCTTCAAAGTTTGGTCAAAATTGACCAACTGGTTTGAGAGGAGAAGATTTTCAAAGAATTATTTTGTGATTTCTCGAAATTTGATAAGCCCCGCCCTGCCACACCCACATTTATAGACCAATCAAAATTTCGCTGACAAGTTAAGTAAAGAGTCACCCAAGGTACATTTCTGCCAAGTTTGGTCAAAGTTGGCCAAATGGTTGATTTTTAAAGAATTATTTTGTGATTTCTCTAAGTCTGATAAGCCCCTCCCTGCCACGCCCACATTTATGGACCAATCAAAATTCTTTGAACAATCTAAGTAAAGGGTCACCCGATGTACATTTCTGCCAAGTTTGGTCAAAATTGGCCGAATGGTTGATTTTTAAAGAATTATTTTGTGATTTCTCTAAGTCTGATAAGCCCCGCCCTGCCACGCCCACATTTATGGACCAATCAAAGTTCTTTAAACAATTTTAGTATAGGGTCACCTAAGGAACATTCCTTCAAAGTTTGGTCAAAATTGACCAACTGGTTTGAGAGGAGAAGATTTTCAAAGAATTATTTTGTGATTTCTCAAAATTTGATAAGCTCCGCCCTGCCACGCCCACATTTATAGGCCAATCAAAATTTCACTGACAAGTTAAGTAAAGAGTCACCCAAGGTACATTTCTGCCAAGTTTGGTCAAAGTTGGCCAAATGGTTGATTTTTAAAGAATTATTTTGTGATTTCTCTAAGTCTGATAAGCCCCGCCCTGCCACGCCCACATTTATGGACCAATCAAAATTCTTTGAACAATTTAAGTAAAGGGTCACCCAAGGAACATTCCTGCAAAGTTTGGTCAAAATTGGCCCACTGGTTTGAGAGGAGAAGATTTTTAAAGAAAAAGTTAACGGACGCACGGACGCACGGACGCACGCACGACGGACACACCGCCATGACAATAGCTCGCTGGCCTTCGGCCAGTGGAGCTAAAAATGGGGAATATCTGCCGGACTAATACCTTTTTATTTCGTTTGAAAATAATATCCGACAAATACATTACCAATGAGGAAACTTTTAGTGTCGAAAGTTACGATATAGCACTTTCATTCTGCAGGGACTTTGTTTCCGCGGTTCTGTCCATGACCAATACCTTCACGGCAATTACTAAAATATTGTTTCTTGGTAAAACTGTCTTGTAGTGGTCAGAGGCGCGTTCTTTAGAGTGAGATTTTTTAAGATATCCTGAGATTTCTTAAGATGTTTTAGGATAAAGCGTTCTTCTGGGCAAGATTTTTAAGACGATCAGTGGGAGCCGCCATTGCTCTGTACTTATTTCGGAACCCTCGGTAAATTCTGTAGCATCTATATGGGAGAGAATTGACCGAGTTGTTCCGAATGCTCCATGATTCATAAACCGCGGAGTTCCGAATGCTCCATACTTCATACAAATGACGTCATGATGACGTCATTTGTATGAAGTAAGGAACATTCGGAACACCTCGCTTATAGTCTCGGTCTCAAAGACGCTGTATCAAAAACATCTTAATAGTCCAGTCATTCTAGCCGAAAATAGGGACTAACCTTCAACTAATTGCAACAGAAATCATTCTTGGGTTTTTAAGTAGCCATCGATATTGTACACAACTTATAAAAAGTCTCCAGTAATCTGAGAGTGGGAAATCTGTTGCAATTAGTTGAAGGTCAAACCCTAGAATGACTGGACTATAAGAAATCTTAAAAATCTCGCTCTAAAGACCGCGCATCAGGTAATTAAATGTGACATGGGTATAGGTTATAGGTATAAGGAACACAGGAAGAAATCACTACTCTTCAACAAAAACCTCGTAACTTCAGCCTGTTTGAGGGTTTTCGTCGAAAAGTGATTAACTATTGACAGTTGAAACCTGTAGACACGGAATGGGATAAAAGACTTGCAATCAGTCCTTTTCTCCTTTATCGCAAAGTTTTTTTCCAGATCCATAATCAATTGTCTTCAAACGTCTACATGGAAATTAATAAAATATGACAACTTGGTGAATTCGTCTTGCTGTCGATATCAATGCGATACAGAAACTCACAAAATTATTTTGTTAATATGACCAATTTTAGAAAGGTTTGAAGCAGAGAAAATGGAAAAAACACCAGGAATTATCTGGATATGGAGGATCTTTAAAACAAAATCTGATAAAAAAGTTATTGACAACCAAAATTTTGTTTTGTTTTCTATTATTTTTTTTTATCATATGCTGATTGAATAATCATAAGATTTAAACAAAACCCTTGGCATTTTTGCACCTTCTCTCTTCAAACTCTTTATCAAATCAGTTATATATTTGTAATAGAAATTATAGAATTATTGAAAATTACCGAAAATGTCATATCATGTGATTCCCTGCTGTATTTGATGCTTAAGTTTTTCAAATCTTTCCAGATTATACCATTCTCGTGACTCTGGGTATTGCAGCGATCGAGATAAGATTTACTTAACCTTTCCCAAACAAGACTTGATTTTGACGTCCCCAGGAGTATAGGCTTGGGAAAACATTGAGTCAAAAGAAGAAACTGCTGAGAACCAGCAGTTTCTCCTTTTGCCTCAATATTTTCTGTGCAATATTTCATGCAAATTGTGTCCTTATCAACATTTATTTTGCCATTTGTAATAGCTTTCAAATTGAAAAACCCTAAAATTTTGTTGTTTGGGAAAGTCTTAATATCCAAAAAAGTGCAGCTGATAGATGAAAACATAGAGACAGAGATGAAAATGCAGGTTGTCGTATTTTCCCCTCTTCCTCTCATTTTTTTTTTTTTAACGTTTCTATGTTGGGGATGAGAAAACTAGAGCGCTCTACATGTGCAGATCGTCGTTGTAAATGCTAAAGCACCTCGTATCTCGCTTTTGAAAAAAAATAAATAAAGGGGAGGGAAAAAAGTGTAATAACTTTTCCCATACAGAAATGTTTTACTTGAAATTTGTTTATAACTAGAAGACCTGAAGGTCTTGAGTCGCTCCACAGGCCTGAGTTTCATGTAATATTTAATCCAAGATTAGATTAGATTGTTCAATGCTTGTGTTTCATAAAGCAAAAAGAAAGTTACAAAACTAGATTGTTCAAAATGTTTTGTTCTTGAAGCAAAGAAAGTAAAACTATATGTTTGCCATTTGAGAAAGGGTAAAAGGAAATGGTAGAACATTCCAGCTTTGGATGATACTAGCAATTAAAATTTTCCATCTTCCAAACAGATCTAAATTGACAGACCATTGATTACTCCAAAATATTTCATATTTCTAAAAATAGATTTTGAGCTAAAAATAGAATTGGGGAAATACCATATTCCAAAATTAATGCAAATGGCTGATGAAACCTGAATTTCTTGTCATATCAAGTTTTGACTAAATTTTTCAAAACTTGTTGCTCTTAAAGCAATTACAAAGTAACTAGAAAACTGAACACACACTCATATAAGATCAATTGGTTACCAAGCTTTGTCTTTAATAGAGTGAGTTTGGCTGTTAGAGTGAGAAAAAAGTCACAATTAGCAATTTTGTCAAATTGAAAGGCATATAACTGAGGATCACACTTAAGCAAGATCTTAACTTCACCTACATCTTGTTTAAGTTTTGACTTGATTGTTCAATATTTGTGGATGTAAAGAGTGTAAAATCAAAGTCGAAAACAGCAATTTTGTCAAATTAAAGGGCAGAAAAATCATGATTTAAGATTCATATGAAGCTGAAAATTACAAACATGCAAGATCTTAAGGCCAGTAAGATTACATGAAAGTTTCGTGTTGATTGGTGGATATTTATGGTTGTTTGAGTAAAAATAAGGTCAACAAGAGGGCCAAGATGGCCCTGGATCGCTCACCTGATAGAAGTTTGAAACTTGCTCCATGCAGAACAAGACCCACCTTTTACATGACCTAGGTATCTCTAAGACAAGAACACGAAATTTAAGATGCGAGATTATGATCCAGCTGAAAACAGCATTCTTAATCTTTAATAATCAATATTTGTGGCTATTAAAGTGAAAGCCAAGTCGATAAAAAACATCTATTTTGTCATAATCCAGGGCACATAACTCTGTTCTGATAAAGATATTCTCATCAACCTTATGTCCAAGTTGTTTTTTGATTGGTCAATATTTATTAATCACTGTTTGTGTGAAATTAACAACGAAATCGGTAATTTTGTCACCATCAAGGGCACAAAACTCTGTTTTTTCTAGTCTGATCAATATGAAAAATGAAAACATATAAGATCTCATGGTCACCTAAATTGTGACCAAGTTGTGTCTTGATTGGTCAATATTTGTTTTTTTTAGAGTGAAAATAAAGTGGAAAAAAGCAATTTTGTGAAATTCAAGGGCCAATAACTCTGTTTTTTTTTTGTCCGATCAAGCTGAAAATTTAACTCATTCAGTATCTTATGGTTACCATCATTGTTGCCAAGTTTTGTCTTTATCGGTCAATAAATATAGATGCTAAAGTGTAAACAAAGTCGAAAATGGCAAATTTGTCGAATTCAAGGGCACATAACTCAAAATTTCCTACTTCAATGACACTGAAAATGGAACTCATTCATTATTGTATGGTTACCAACATTCTAGCCAAGTTTTGTCTTGATTGGTCAATATTTGTAGATGCTAGAGTGGTAACGAAGTTGAAACTAAGCTATTTTTGATATTCAAGGGCGCATAACTCCGGACTTCCTGATCTGATCTGATCCAAAATCAAACTCGTCCAAGAGCTTATTGTCATACATGTTTTGACCAAGTTTGGTCAAGATTGGTCAATATTTGTAGATGCTAGAGTGGTAACAAGGTCAAAAACTAGCGATTTTTGATATTCAAGGGCGCATAACTCCGGACTTCCTGATCCGATCTGACCAAAAATCGAACTCATCCAAGAACTTATCGTCATACATGTTTTGACAAAGTTTGGTTAAGATTGGTCACTATTTGTAGATGCTAGAGTGGTAACAAAGTCAAAACTAGTCATTTTTGACGTTCAAGGGCACATAACTCTGGACTTCCTGGTCCGATCTGACTCAAAATCGAACTCATCCGAGAACTTATGGTCATACATGTTTTGACCAAGTTTGATTAAGATTGGTCAATATTTGTGGGTGCTAGAGTGGTAACAACAAATTGTGGACAGACGGACGGACGGACGGACGGACAGACGGACGGACAGACGGACAGACGCCGACGGACAAAAAGCAACCACAATAGCTCACCTTGAGCACTTCGTGCTCAGGTGAGCTAAAAATGGTAATTTTGCCAATTTCAAGGGCACATAACTCAAGACATGATATTCAGATCAAGCTGAAAATTGCACTCAGGCAAGATCTTATCAGCACCAACATTCTGACCAAGTTTTGTCTTGATTGATAAATATTTGTAGTGGCTAGAGTGAAAACAAAGTCAAAACAGCCATTTTTTAATTCAAGGGCAGATAACTCCAGACTTTCTGGTTCAATCAGAATGAAATTTAGGAATCTGATAGAGGACCACCTAGGGATCATTCCTGTGAAGTTTGATTGAAATCCATCATGTGGTTTCTGAGGAGAAGATTTTTAAAGAAAAAGTTGACGACCGGACGGACGGACGGACGGACGGACGCACAGACGCACGCACGACGGACACAGCGCCATGACAATAGCCCGCTGGCCTGAAGGCCAGTGGAGCTAAAAATATTCCAAAACCTGCAGGAATTGTCTTTAACTGGGCACACAAGTTTGTACTTTGAAAATCGCAAGAATCGACATACGAGGTCTTGCATTTACACCAACAAGATGATACATTGCTAGTGAAAAGACTAAATAGCTAAACACCAAAGATAATTTATTCAAGTGCTAAGTATTGTCTGCCTTTTCATTTGTTATTTCATTTTCATCACCTAACACAATTGAATCAATGTTTCTTTCAATACCTAAAACTTCACTAGAGTCTTCTAATAGTTCTAATTGTTTATCACATTTATCACTTTTTACTCTGTCTTTTACACCTATCGTATTTCCATACTTGTCTAAAATTAGTTCTTCTTCCGATGATGATTCTTCTTCACTGCTAAAAATAGATACATTAAAGGGACATTTCATTTTTATTTCAATTCTTTAAAGTATGTCTTGATAATAAGATTGTTATTCTTATGAACATAAATGCAATCAGTTTTTTGAAATTGTTGCTGATAAGCGAAAAACACACCTTTAAAGTTGAGATAGATATGACAAATTCCATATAAATCTGAACAGTTGTCTACAACAATTAGTTTAATTTTAACACAAAAATATATATTTCTCGTAAACGGCGCAATATTTTGACTTGAAATTTTCAGGATTTTCATGAGGAAATGTGCTCTTTCAGATAAAAATAAAAGTAACATTTATGAAAAATGTCTGTGAAAAGTCACTTTAAAGGAATGGTTTTCAATGGCTTCAAACGATTTTACTTTAAACCCTTTCCTAAATGGAAAACAATTGGGATGGTCCAAGTCAAAAGGTGTTGCAGATGACAAGATAGATGTTGATAAAGAGAGTGATTGTGCAAAATACAGCACAGAAAACATTGTCTTGAGGTAAAAAGAGAAAATGCTGATAATCAGCATTTTCTCCTTTTGACCCAAAGTTTTCTCAAGCCTCCAATACTGGAGATACCAAAACCACAGTTTGTTAAGGAAAGGGTTAATTTGTAGAACATAGATGAAGATCTTATATATCGACTAAAATTGTTCTGATGTAAAAACATTCAAATTGTATGTGAACTTTATTTGATACAAGTACCAACTGACAGTTTTTTCATGCGCTTAAATGTAAATGAAATGCCAAAAGTAATAGAAGAGTTAAAATATCAATACAAATTATACATTCTTCAAAGTGAATCTAAAAACATTATAGAAAAAGGAGAGCATGGAATACATACCTTGAAGGAGGCATGTCCCTGTTTGGATTGTAATGTCCTTTTGTCAGATCCATGGTACCAATATCTGAAAGTTCGAAAAAAACAAGATGTGTTTGTGAAACATAAATGCCCCCGAAATGGCCATTGGCAATTTTTCTAAAATGTTAAGTTTTCGTGGAGTTAAGGGTTATTAAGGGTTAAGGGGTGACCTTGAGGAAGGTCAAATTGCATGGAACAAATAGATATCATTTAAAGGAAGTTGCATACCAAAATTGAGCTTTGTATGTCAAATATTTTTGGAGAAAAGGCAAAGGTTAAGTTTTCGGAGTAGAGGGTTAAGTTTTTGTCGAGTAAAGGGTTGATAAGGGTTAAGGGATGACCTTGAGGAAGGTCAAATTGCATGCAACAGATAGATATCATTGAAAGAAAGTTGAATACCAAATTTGAGCTTTGTATGTCAAATACTTTTGGAGAAAAGGCAAAGGTTAAGTTTTTGGACAGACAGACAGACGGACAGACAGACTGACGGACACGAGTAAAACAATATGCCTCCGATCTCTCGATACGGGGCATAAAAATTCAGTCATTTTTGTTCTATGGGACTAGATATTTACCCTGAAGCCAAAATATATTTTGCCCCTTTTTTCAACTGTTGATGTTTGATTTTTACGCCCGCGTATCAAGAGATCAGAGACATATTGTTTTACTCGTGTCTGTCTGTCTATCCCTCCATCTGTCTGTCCATCTGTCTGTTAGAAAACTAAACATTTTGTCTTTTCTCAAAAGTATTTGACATACAAAGCGGAAATTTTGTAAATAACTTCCTTTCAATGATATCTATCTGCTCCATGCAATATGACCTTCCTCAAGGTTATCTGGAAACCCTTACCAACCCTTAACACAAAAACTTCACATTTTAGAAAAAATAGCCATTTTGGGGGCATTCGTGTTTCACAAACACATCTTGTTCTTTTGCAAAATTGCAATGTATACAATTTTTTTTAAAATATCTTTAACCAAAAGAAAGAAAATAAAATTTTCAGTACTACATAATTTGTACTTTTCCATTGCTTTTTGATGATGACAAGCCTAAGACTTTGCAATTTCTTTAACAATTTTCCAAATGGCAAACTTTTATACTAGTCCAGTTGGAAAGGAACAACAGACAACAAAATGATTAACCCTTTTCCAAACAAGACCTGGTTTTGACGTCACTAATAGGTGAGACTTGTGAAAACATTGAGACAAAAGAAGAAAGTGCTGATGATCAGCACTTTCTCCTTTTGACTCAATATTTTCTTGGCTATATTGAACGCAAATCTCACCTTGATTAGCATTCATTTTGTTGTCTGTAGCAGCTTTTGAATTGAACTACTCGAAAATGCTGTCGTTTGGGAAAGGGTTAATATCAAAATTGCTGAATATCAGGAATTTCTTCTTTTGTCTAAATGTCTTCCACACACTTTTCCCACTAATGACGTCAATACAAAGTCCTGTTTGGAGAAAGGGTTGGATTTAATGGAGTTTTATGTCCAACTCAATAGCCAAGATCATATGGAAACAGGACCTCAGTTAAAAGTCTCATCCAAAAGGCTGTGTTTAGGGAAGGAATTAACCCTTTCACAAACGACAAATTTCAGGGTTGTCCAAAACAAGAGCTGCTTCAGACGACAAAATAGATGTTGAAAAAGAAAGGATTTGTGTATGATAAAGCTGAGAAAATATTGAGTCAAAAGGAGAAACTGCTGGTTATCAGCAGTTTCTTTTTTTGTCACAATCTTTTCCAAAGCCTTTCCTATTAGGGACGTCAAAACCAGGTCTTGTTTGGGAAAGGGTTAAACAAGTAATACATACCACTATAATCTAATGAAGGCTCCTTCTCCCTATTCATGGTCTCCTCTATATATTTCTGTTGAACTTTGATGACCTCAGTGCCATCTTTACACTGGCTATACAAGGCCAATAACTCTTTATTTACTTTTGTAAAAGAGTGACCCCACTTGAATGGTTCCATTAAAGTATCACATTCATTCTCAAAACCTGGAATAAAAAGATGTGAAACCAAGTAGATTAATCATACTCAAATTGGAGGTACCGGTAATGAGTGTTTTGGGGCATTGAGGTTAATAGCAATGTTTATGAATCTTGCACCTAAAATACAATTGGTTTACTGTTAAGTTTTGATAAACTGTAGGTGTTGTTATCAGATCTCTTAACTACCGCCTGATTCAAGCCGTACTTACAAGATGTTATAGCAACGAAAAACTATTGTTTGTCCGAAATGAAGTCATGGTTAACTGGATAAAATTGTTCCCTATTCATTACTTCCCTACATTTAAAAGCTTCACTAACACCATATAAAGATGAAATTACTCTAGAAGAAGGCATCAAGCGTGTAAAGCGAATAAACTGCAATCAGTCTTTAATGGAAACATTGTTTACCTGGTTGATCTACACTGTAGGTTATCAATAAAGGAAATTCTTTCTATTTTGAATGACTTGTAAAGAGTCACAGTAGTTATAGGGAAACTAAAAAATGTCCTGGTAAAGAGACAACCAAATGAGAGGATACCATGTTTTCTCATAAAACAATGTGCCAAAGATTTTCAAACAAAGCTCAATTCACCTGCAATAAACATGGTAGCCACAAAAGCCTCTACACAACTAAGAGTACAAGGTTTGCCGTAGTTTACTGGGTTTGTAGCTATAAGGTAGGACAACAGTCACAGATGGTCAATAATCATTTTCTTAAGTACTTTCTCTCAACGTTTTGACGAATACCCGTTATTCCAAACTGGTTATGGCTTGGGAAAATATTGAGGCAAAAGAAGAAAATACTGATAATCAGCATTTTCTTCTTTTACCTCAATATTGTTAATGCCATATCTTTCACAAACCCTTTCTTTTACAGGATGATTTACAGGTTTTGCAGCCATAACTTTAGGGTAGCAGTCACAGGAGTTTCCTATTCATTTTCTTACTTTCTCACAATGTTTCCATGAATACTTTACAATAAAACTGACCTGCTATAAACATGGTAGCCACAAAAACCTCTACACAACTAAGAGTACACAGTTTCCCGTAATTCATAGGGTTTGTAGCTGTAAGATAGGGCAACAGTTGCAGAATGGTTCTCTTAACTCTTTCCTCATTTCTCTCAATGTTTTATGAATACTTCACCATAACACTGACATGCTACTGTATAAACATGGTAGATACAAAAGCCTATACACAACTGGTGTTCATGTTTGTCTCCATAGTTACCTGGGTTTGTTGCTTTAAGATAGAGCAACAATCTAAGATGGTTGTCTTAACCATTTCCACCCATGAATATGTTTTGAAATCCAAACTAGTATTACTTGGGAAAACATTTAGACAAAAGGAGAAAATGCTGAAAATCAGCATTTCCTCCTTTTGCCTCAATAATTTCTGTACCACATTTTACACACATCTTTTTAACAGCATGATTTTTTGTCTGCGGCAGCTTTCAAATTGGAACAGTCTACAATTTTGTCATTTGGAAAAGAGTTTTACTAAGTTCTTACTTTTTTCTCAATAATTTCATGATGTTTATAATGTTTTTAATGTTCCACTGACCTGCTATAAACATGGTAGCTACAAAAGCTTCCACACAACTCAGAGTGCATGGTTTCCCGTAGTTAACTGGGTTTGTAGCTATAAGGTAGGGCAACAGTCTCAGATGGTTCCCCTTCATCTGATTGAAGGGTGTGTCCTTAAGCCGGGCCCAAGAACAGTCTACCACAGCTATACCATTTTCTGCGACAATGTTTCTGAAAATAGATTAGTACCGTAATACTCAATGTTTCCATCTTAATTTCATTTACTCAACCAGGGGTTATTTTTATGGATAGGCCAAGGGGCATGGCGCCTTAATCATAACTTTGACCAGCCTTTTCTCCTATTGCCTAAAAACTTGTCTGATCATTATTATACACATTTCTTTTCTTCATCAAAATTGATGTCATTGTCTGCAGCAACTTTCAAGGAGGATCTCCTGATTTTTTTTTAATTTCAAATGATGGATAATGATGTAAATATATATTGTATTTCTACTGGTGGATGTAAACATATGATGATTGAGGAGTATCTCACTCATTTTATTCTTGCATTCGGTTTAAGATAACAGACATGGCAAAGAACGAAAAATCTTTGTCAGACATTTGGTCTGACAGTAATGAGTTACTTGTCAGACCGAATAAAATTTTGTCAGTCCGAATTATCATTCTCTATCTTACAGGTCAAAATTAATGTCATACAGTGCCTGAGTGGGACTGACATTAGCAAAATAATTATCAGACCGAGGGAAATTTCATCAGACATGTCTGCCCGTCTGACAGTCTTTGCCATGACTGAGATAATAACATACCTATCTGCCGGTGACACACACTGTGTGCCCAGGGGAGACAATATGAGTCCATTAAACCTCTGTCCAAGTTTCAGAGTTTTCACCCTTCCTTGTCTGACCAATTTTCTACCGGTACATCTCTTCGGGTCGCAGTGTTCTAAGTCCCACATGGCTAGGGGGAAATCTATAGTGGCTTGATTGTCTTCACTGGAAGTGTCATCTGAATCTAGACAAAAAGAAAATAAGCCAGGATCTGGAAAAAGATCCATTACCAGAGGGCAAAATTTTAGACTTTTCCATTTTGAAAGGTGTGAAAGACAATAATTTCAAGTTGATAAAATTTTAAAATTCTTTCCATTTTAGGTTAAGAAAACATTGGGGAAAATGAAGGAATTGCTTGCAACAAGCAATTTCTTCATTTTCCACAATGTTTTCCCAAGCCTTTTCTTGTGAGTAGGTCAAAAAGTGTCACTGTACTGTGCAGTAATGGATTTACGAGGGCCCATCAATAATTTCGCGAACTAAATCTACTATTCATCTACCCGTTGACGTATTATCACGAAAATTGGTATGTATAAAGCTCATCCATTTTCCAATCGACCCAACTTATTTAAAGACGATGACGTCAAAATAGAATGACGTCATGGCAGAATTATGACGTCATGTCAATAGCGTTTGTTTCCAAAATGACGTCATCTTGCTTTTTTGAGCAATACCTTATGATAAAGTTTTATGTATTTCTCAATAATTCATGTACGGATATCCGTGAATTTTTTCATGTATTGTAAAGAGACATATGTTTATGAAATAACGTTATTCGAAAGCGGATACGACACTTCAGAGACGGTAGAGAGATAAGATAAAATGGATGATTTTACTAGCAGACCGGAGACTATAAAGCTGAGAAGAAAGCTACTAAAATCCTAAAATTTATTCTTGAAAATTGAAAATTAGGTGTTGAAATAGTAGTATAACACTTGGATAATTTGTATGATACAGCTAAGGGTAGCATGACCAGTAATCTCGGCATGCGCCGAGCATCGACAAGATGGGTACTGCGCTGGCCGCTTCCTGGCCGAATGGGGCAGGGGGTCAAAAGGTGTCGTAAATAATACCAAAGTTATTAGAAAGACCGCCAAAACTTTATGAATCAAATAAATACATGTGATGTGACATTGATGTATCCTTTTTAAGTCAGAAAGTAAAGAAAAATCTCAATGTGGAAGCATTATTCTTGGTTCTCACCCACAAAAGCATTGATTTCCAGATGCGCCAGTGAGACAAATGTCATAATTTTCATCGATATTCGAAGATTATTACTGAAACATTTTATTTCCATATAAAGCGCTGTAAGTACTTATAATTTTGCAACAGTAATCAAATCTTATCTGCCACAGGCTTTTATGAGACAGCGCGCAAATATTATAAGGTCCGGAATGCTGTCGCGCTATGACAGCGCGTCGCGCCATAACTGACGCTTTAAAAAGGCCGGTACTGTGAAACTGGTTATAGAAATATTACCAAACCCTCCGCTTCCCCCAGATTATCAAATGTGCGACTTCTAGTAATTTCCAAACCATAGAAATAAGTTACGGGGTGAAAATAATGAGTAAAAAGAAGAGTTTGGGTGTGTCATTTACAAATGTTTGCGGGACATGTCACGTGACGGGCTGCAGCACGCGCCACATGCGTAGATCAAGAGGTGGAATGAATTCAAACGGTTCAAGGGATGTTACTTTTATAAGAATTGGGTAATGTTTCTAGGTTTATCAACGTATTTTTCTTATATGAGATTAGTTCGCGAAATTATTGATGGCCCCTCGTAAGCATTTTCAAAAGCCATGTTTTAAGATCATCTTGTACCTAAGAGAAGTCTAACTGGACACTATGCTTCTATCTTATGGTTGCTACAGTATAGGTATTGAAGAAGTTATTGGAGAACAACATGATTCTTGATCACACTCAGAGACTAATCAGGGTTCCCCAAAAACCCCATATGGGGGTTTTGCACCCCCCAAATTGAATCTTGTACCCCCAATTTTTGCAAGCAGCCTTCTTTGTTTCATATAGAGGGGCTGCAAGTATGCTGTAAAATGACTGTTTTCACTCCCAGGTTTAAAAGTTGGTGGGAACCTTAAGAGTATATCCAGGCTGATCTGGAACCATGTCAAATTCACAAGCGAAAGGGACCTTTTTCTAGATCCCCACTCAAATGTTTAAAACTAGATTTATCATGTAAAGCAATTCTTGACAGTTCTCAGAGAAGTGACTGGTAAAGATTTTTTCAATGGGACAACATCCCTTCCTCTTAGGACTTACAAAGTCAATGTGATGTTTTATAAATTGATGTGACAAATTGTATACAGAGTAAAACCAGTACTTCCCATGGAGCTACTTAAACATTTCCCAAATAATATCTGGCTTTGACGTCCATATTGGAAAAGAATTGGTAAATTAAGAGGCAAAAGAAGAAAATGCTGATGATCAGCATTTTCTCCTTTGCCTCAATATTTTCAGTCCTATATTTTACAAAAAATTACACTAATTTTGACATCATCATCAGCTGCAAAAACTGGCAAACACTAATTTTTGTTTGGGAGAGGGTTAAGGTTAAATACCTGAGCTTTTCTCCTTTACACATGTATCTTCTTCATAACCATGAGAATACTGTTTAGATCTGTTGTGAGATTTCTTGCCTCTGAAACCTTTATTATGGCCTCTACCGGCATTCTTTCTTTGTCTAGTCATTCTGAAACACACAAGAAAACAGTGTGAATCTTGTGGCAATTTCAGGAACAAGTAACTTTATGCCCTTGCGACATACATGTATCTAGTAATCTTTCAATACTCCATTACCCTCTTCTCAGTATTACCAGTGGCGGATCCAGGAAATCTGAAAGGGGGGTTCGAATTTACAATTAGGGGGTTCGTTTTCCTATTAACCCTTTCCCAAACAAGACCTGGTTTTGACGTCCATGATAGACAAGGCTTGGGAAAACATTGAAACAAAAGAAGAAACTGCTGACAACCAGCAGTTTCTCCTTTTGTCTCAATATTTTCTATGGCATATTTTACACAAATTGTATCTTTAATAATTCCATTTTGTCATTTATGGCAGTTTTTGAAGTGGATCACCCTAAAATTTTGTCGTTTGGGAAAGAGTTAATATACCATTTTGACTGAATTTCTGCATGAAAATGAAAGAATTATGCTTCAGAGGGGGTTCGTTTGAATCCCCCGAACCCCCTCTGGATCTGCCACTGATCACATGCAGTTGCTCTGTCAGTGCTTGGATAAAAGTAAGAAAAGGGTGAAATTATGATAGTGAAGTTTGATATAAAAGATTTATAACAAGATGTGTAAGTTAGAATGTCATCTAATCAAAGAATTGTTAACCCTTTCCCAAACAAGACCTGCTTTTGACGTCCCCAATAGAAAAGGCTTGGGAAAACATTGAAACAAAAGAAGAAACTGCTGATAACCAGCAGTTTCTCCTTTTGTCTCAATATTTTCTATGCAATAATGTACACAAATTCTATCTTTAATATCTTCCAATTTGTCATTTGTGGCAGTTTTTGAAGTGTATCACCCTCAAATATTGCCGTTTGGGAAAGGGTTAAACAAAAATTCGATTGTCCATTCTTGACACTGTCACACATTAGTATCAGCAGGATACTGTGAAAATAATTTTAGGTTATTCGTAACAATTGTCATGTGTTTTCGTGCCAACTGTCAAGAGAATTTTGTCCGTGTTCTTCCCAAATTCATTAGATCACTATCGATTCCATATTAATTATTGGAAACAAACCTCGTCTATCTATTGGACTTCAATTCATCGCTCTTAAACACGTTTTTATTTCGACAAAACCCCTAAATCTTGATCACGTTTTCGTGTAAACAAGAGTACCTATAGTACTTTGATTCAAAATGGCCGGTCGCCAACTACTCGTCTTCGTAACAGCGGTTTTTGCCGTTGCGTTTGCTGGTATGGCATTGTTTTACGACGTAAACAAGCTAAAAGAATCCATTTCATAAACCTTTTCATTTGTTTGTTAACTTGGTTTGATTTCGATCGAAGAAGTAAAGTTATGCCTGGTTGAAAGTTGAGCCTTTCAAGTTGAAATATACCGGATGATCATAGTTCGGATGCACATAAATAAATTACGGTACTTCAAGTTAAAAGTGGGCATACTCAAGCAGGAAATGTGAGAGCTATACTTTCATAACGAGATTCATAAGATATTGTCAGTGTAATTGCCGAACTTTGTATGTCGATTTTTGCAATTTTCAAAAGTTGTGTGTCCAGTTAAGACAATATTCGCACAGGTTGTGGTATAGAATCAGTCGGGATGACGTCATAGCCTCACTTTCATTTTTTCATCGAGGGTACAACCTTGGTCTTTATCGTTACGGGATACCAACTTTGAGGCAGATTATTTCAAAAATCCATCGTTAAAATTCATAAACAAAACTCTTTATTTAAAGAATGTGATTTAAACTTTCTAACTACCAACGCATTTTTAATAATCAGGCGTAGTCGTCGAGATATTAATGCTGAAAGTTGGTTATGCTTCAACGAAAAAGACCGAAGCTTTCACCTCCACCGAATGAGTGCAGGTCTGGTGACGACGTTTTTGATTGGCTGAAAGAATTGTGCCGACCGGGTCAATATTTTTTTATCGTTCGGTATCAATGACACATTATTTGTTAACAATATGTCCGAATTTCAAGTAAAGCCCTTCGATTTCGGAAAAGTTATTAAACTTTTTTCTTCCCCTCTAATTTTTTTCAAAAAACGAGATATTAGGTTTTGCATTAACACCGACGATATCTGTCATATATGGTAGTACAACTTACGAATCTTATCTTGCTGCATTAGGCGCTTTGTACCAATACTCAGAAAATCTAGGGGAAAATTAAGGTGTCCAAATAGAAATAATCACATGTCTATGTAATCCGAGTCTTCTCTGATGTAAATACGCTCTTTGATATTTTGATTTTTCGCTATTTACATCAGAGAGCGTTGCTCTTTGAAAACAGCAGAAAGTTCGCAACAATTTGTTGCGCATCGTTCACCGTCCGATCTTAAACGCTATCGTTAAAACCCCTGATGATATCGATAAATGAACCATTTATTGTTATGGCTGCTGAAAAAATTACGACCAAAAAGTATTTCTAAAAGGTTGATAGGCAATGTTTTGCAACAACCCTCACCTGAGCAGCCTTTGTTTACCTTGACCTTCCATTCAAAACCAAAGGTTATACTCATCCAGCAGGCCGATTTGAAATGAAATTTTTGGTCAGGTATGACAAAAAATGATTTATTGATCTATACCCTACAGTGTTTTACCGAGTGATTCGATATGAAACACAAAAACAAAGCTTCAAGTTACTTGTAACGTTACCGAACTTTCTGCTGTTTTCAAAGAGCAACGCTCTCTGATGTAAATAGCGAAAAATCAAAATATCAAAGAGCGTATTTACATCAGAGAAGACTCGGATTAATGTCTATGTTGTACATCACTTGACATGATCGTTTCTCGTTTCTATTTTATAGTTGAAAGGCACACAATTAAAGTAGTAGAGGAACCGTCCAGCTATGGGTATGTTCATTTAAAGTGACATTTCAGATTTTTTTTGTCATAAATTTTATTTTTATCTGAAAGAGCATATTTCCTTAAGTGACATTTCACATTTATTTCATTTTTTAAAAGTATGTCTTGATGCAAGGATTGTTAATTCTAATGCGTAGAAATGCTATCCGTTTTTCAAAGTTGTTATTTATAAACGAAAAATACACCTTCAAAGTTGAGACAGAAATGACAAATTCTATGTAAGTCTGAACTGTTGTCCACAACAATTTGTTTAATTTTAGCACAAAAATATATATTTCTCGTAAACGGTTCAATATTTTGGCTTGAAATTTTCAGAATTTTCATAACAAAACATGCTCTTTCAGATAGAATAAAGTAAAATTTATGTGAAAATTATTCTGAAATGTCATTTTATGAAAATTCTGAAAATTTCAAGCCAAAATATTGCACAGTTTACGAGAAATATATATTTTTGTGCTAAAATTAAGCAAATTTTTGTGGACAACAGTCCAGATTTATATGGAATTTATTGATTCTGTATCAACTTTAAATGCGTGTTTCTCTCGCTTATCAGCAACAACTTCAAAAAACTGAAAGCATTTATACTAGGAATTACTAATCTTGGCATCAAGACATACTTTAAAAATTGAATTGGAAATGAAATGTCCCTTTAACCCTTTCCGAAACAAGTACGGGTATTGACGTTCTTATTAAAAAAGGCTCTGGAAAACATAGAGACAAAAGAAGAAACTGCTGATAACCAGCAGTTTCTCCTTTTGTCTCAATATTTTCCATGTTTTATTGTACAAAATTCCAATGTTTTACTTTATCAACACTATTTTTGTCATCTGGAGCAGCTTTTGAATCGGATCACCCTGAAATTCTTCTGTTTTGGAAAGGGTTAACCGTTTCCTAAAAGAACTTGTTTTCATGTCCCATGTTAGAAAACATTGAGGCAAAAGAAGAGATTGCTGATCATCACATGATCAGCATTTTCTCGTTTTGCCTTAATATTTTCTGTGACACTCATTCTCTCTTTATGAACATCCACTTTGTTGTCTGCAACAGCTTATAGGCAAGTTCCCCTGGACCACCCTTAATAAAAATGATGTTTGGGAAAGTGTTGAATCATTGTTCCCACAATTAAATTTACTAAGAAAGAGCAACAACTGGAAAATGCATGTGAATAATATGCAGCTGCTTATTAGTATTTTTATAGTTTCATTTTTTCAGAACTTTGCTTTAACTGCAGAAATTCTATTTAATTATGTTTTCGCTTTAGCATATTTTTTTTTTTTTTTTGCAAGATTAAGATTAAGAAAGAAGTACTTTTAATTTACATTAAAATATTTTGATTCAAGTACATGGATTTTGTATGAACTATTGACTAAATTTATGAGTTTTTAATTTGGAATAGTTTGAAATTTTGTCTTTGTGGAAAGGAATAATGCTTTTCATTCTGTTTACAGTTTGGTGAATAATTACCAACCTGGACATCAACTTGGTTCCACACAAAACAAACTCAAGATGAGAGTGAAACCTACCAACTTCTCCGGGCCAGCATTGTTTAGAAGGCTTGTCGGAAAGTGCTTCAGTAAAACTGATGAAAGGTATTTTCTTCTGCAAAATTTGCCCACATAGTCCTTAAATTTGACACCTATTTTGTTGGTGCTTCTAAACTATATAGAGAATTAAGAAACTGCCTTAGCTTTAAGGGCTCAGCCAGTATCCATTCTGACAGTTGAAAAGTCATCTGTCTCTCATTAATTGGTGTGAATCATCTTTGTGAGAGAGCAGCTGGAGTCCAGAATTGAATATTGTGGTAGTACCAGCAATCCATGGTATGGTGCTCCAGCTGCTGCAATATGACCACATCAGTTGAAAGAGGTGTTAAACCCAAATCAATCAAGCCTTTACATTAAGATTTTCTGTTTTAGTAACATTTATTTGGCTATTCGTAACATTTTGATTTAAAACATTTCAATATATTTTGTCTGAAAAAGGGTAAATAAATAAATTTAGGTTCTAAGGCAACATGATCTTTCTCATCACGCAGGGTGCTGATAAAAATGCATGTTGTTACATGTACAATCAATTTCTTCGTTATCCACAATCTTTTCTAACCCAAGATACAAAGACTTTTAAAGTTTCACCAACTTGAAATTGTCGTCTATAACACCTGGAACAATTCAAAATTTTGTTGTCTGGTAATGGCTTTAACGAAACATTTTAGTAGAGTTGAACAGTTGACCTTTTCCCTTCCCAAAAATTCTATTTTTGTGTGATGGATTATATTTTTACATAATTATGTTTACATGTGTTTATTTCAGTTACAAGTATGAATTCTGTCCATTTTCCAATGTTACCCAACATGAACAATCACTCAGATGGAATCCATACAGTGGAATTTTGGGGTAGGTGAAATATTTGCCAAAGACGAAATTTAGTCAATACAATTGTAAAAAGAAAATCTGCAAGTATTTCACTGTATTCAAGGGATTCTGCTAACTAAACGGCATGGCCTTCAATTGGAACCCTTTTATGCCCTGTATGGAAAGATCAGGGGCATATTGCTTTACCGTTGTCCATCCATCCATCTGTCTGTCTGTCTGTCTGTCTGTCCATCCATATTCCAAAAACTTAATGTGAAAACTTAATATTAGCATTTTCTGGTGCATGAGTGTTTCACAAACGCATCATCTGTGATTAACACTTTTCAGGAGGTCTTAAAACAATTTCTAAGTTTGATTATTTAAGATTTATGTTTTCAGAATGATTAAACCATAATGCCAGAGTAACATATATCTACTAAAGCAGTTGGAAAAACAAACAAACAGATAAAGGAAAACAAACAAAAACCCAAACCTGTTAAAGGTACACTAGTATCCTCAGGCCTAAATCTCTACTGGTCCACAAAAGTTGGCATTTAGCATGTTGTCACACTGTTTATAGGCTTTATATGACATAATACAAGATTCATACAGTAAATGACATAAATCGATAATCATACAGCGGTGTAAAACAATGTAAAATATTTACATGTGGTCGATTGTATACAAAATGATGTGATATGAGGTTTTATATCCGTCTAAATCTAAGCCAATACAGATCAGACAGAGCTGAAATTTTGCACAGAGAAAAACATAAAGGCCATTTTTAGCTCCACTGGCCGAAGGCCAGCGAGCTATTGTCATGGCGGTGTGTCCGTCGTGCGTGCGTCCGTGCGTCCGTGCGTCCGTTAACTTTTTCTTTAAAAATCTTCTCCTCTCAAACCAGTGGGCCAATTTTGACCAAACTTTGCAGGAATGTTCCTTGGGTGACCCTTTACTTAAATTGTTCAAAGAATTTTGATTGGTCCATAAATGTGGGCATGGCAGGGCGGGGCTTATCAGACTTAGAGAAATCACAAAATAATTCTTTAAAAATCAACCATTTGGCCAACTTTGACCAAACTTGGCAGAAATGTACCTTGGGTGACTCTTTACTTAACTTGTCAGTGAAATTTTGATTGGCCTATAAATGTGGGCGTGGCAGGGCGGAGCTTATCAAATTTTGAGAAATCACAAAATAATTCTTTGAAAATCTTCTCCTCTCAAACCAGTTGGTCAATTTTGACCAAACTTTGAAGGAATGTTCCTTAGGTGACCCTATACTAAAATTGTTTAAAGAACTTTGACTGGTCCATAAATGTGGGCGTGGCAGGGCGGGGCTTATCAGACTTAGAGAAATCACAAAATAATTCTTTAAAAATCAACCATTCGGCCAATTTTGACCAAACTTGGCAGAAATGTACATCGGGTGACCCTTTACTTAGATTGTTCAAAGAATTTTGATTGGTCCATAAATGTGGGCGTGGCAGGGAGGGGCTTATCAGACTTAGAGAAATCACAAAATAATTCTTTAAAAATCAACCATTTGGCCAACTTTGACCAAACTTGGCAGAAATGTACCTTGGGTGACTCTTTACTTAACTTGTCAGCGAAATTTTGATTGGTCTATAAATGTGGGTGTGGCAGGGCGGGGCTTATCAAATTTCGAGAAATCACAAAATAATTCTTTGAAAATCTTCTCCTCTCAAACCAGTTGGTCAATTTTGACCAAACTTTGAAGGAATGTTCCTTAGGTGACCCTATACTTAAATTGTTTAAAGAACTTTGATTGCTCCATAAATGTGGGCGTGGCCAGGCTGGGCTTATCAGACTTAGAGAAATCACAAAATAATTCTTTAAAAATCTACCATTCGGCCAATTTTGACCAAAATTGGCAGAAATGTACATCGGGTGAGTCTTTACTTAACTTGTTCGTGAAATTTTTATTAGTCCATAAATTTGAGTGTGGCAGGGCCGGGCTTATCTGACTTAGAAAAATCACAAAATAATTGTTAAATTCTTTAAAAATCAACGATTGGGCCAATTTCAATTAAACTTGGTAGAAATGCACCTTAAGTGACCCTATACTTAACTTGTTCATGAAATTTTGATTGGTCCATAAATGTGGGCATTGCAGGGCGTGGCTTATCAGAATGGGAGAAATCACGAGAAATTCTTAAAATCAACCATACTTTGTTACTTTCGACCATACTTTGTTATTCAATAATACTTTGTTAGTAAAATTTTAATTGGTCTATAAATTTGGGTGCGGCAGGGTAGGGCTTATCAGAATATGACAAACCATGAAAAAGTTCTTTAATTAAACATAAATCTTTATTAGGTCAAATCTTAGAAAAACCTTGTATGCCCTTCAGAGGTCATATTTTCTGCCCAGTCAATCTGAAAAGAGGTCAGAGTGATTGTTTTGATGAAATCATTGAAGGATTGAAATTGGGTCACTGGGGTTGAAAACTAGGTCAAGCGGTCAAATGTTAGAAAAAAACTGTTTTTTGTCCAAAAATGGGTGCATGGCAGGATGGGGCTTATCAGAAATCATTAGAAAATTTTTCATTGATTGCCGCTTCTGTAATCACTGGACATATTATGAGTGTACTTTGCCAGAATGTTCCTTAGGTGACTTTTTGCAATTTTTTTATTTTTACTTTGAATTTTCAAAACATCTCCAAGACCATTTTTTATTTGAGACACCCTTCTTAGAACTTTTGTGTTGAATTTTAGTCACATGAAAATCAATTCAACGTTCATTAACCCTTTCCCTAACAAGACCATGTTTTCATGTCTCTGAAGGAATTTAGTGTCAGAAAACTTTGAAAGAAAAAACAAAATGCTGATTATTAGCACTTGCTCCTTTTCCTTCAGTATTTTCTGTTCTGTAATGTTCACAAATTCCATATAGTTTTGTAACCCAATTCATCACCTGCAGTAGCTGTCAAATCTTGACAGTCTGAATTTTTATCGTTTGAGAAAAGAGAAAATGCACTAAACAGTGGATTCTTTTTAACTGCAATGTCTATTTGTCAAGATAATTATTGCAATTAACAGAAAAAAGCTAAAAAGGGAGTATATTGTTCTCAAAATTTTAAGTTTTTGCAGACAGGAAATTGCTAATTTGCAATGAATGTCTTATAACAGGATTATATAATTATTAAGAGTCCACTGTTTAACCCATTACCACACAGTGACGCCTTTCAACACCCTGCAAGATAAAGGCTTTTGAAAACATTGTGGAAAATGAAGAAATTGCTTGTGATAAGCAATTTTTAGCTCCACTGGCCGAAGGCCAGCGAGCTATTGTCATGGCGTTGTGTCCGTCGTGCGTGCGTGCGTCCGTCCGTCCGTGCGTCCGTCCGTCCGTCCGTTAACTTTTTCTTTAAACATCTTCTTCTCCAAAACTACTGGACCAATTTCAACCAAACTTCACACAAATCATCCTTGCATGAATCTCTACCAAATTCCTTCAAAAGAATAAAATCTATGCAGAACTTGAATTTTAATTAATTTAATTTAATTAAATTTTCAAAATATCTTTAAAAATTCTTCTTCTCCAAAACTACTGGACCAATTTCGACAAAACTTCACAGAAATCTTCCTTGCATGAATCTCTACCAAATTCCTTCAAAAGAATAAGATCCGCACAGAACTTGAATTTTAATTAATTTAATTGATTTAAATTTTTGAAAAATCTTTAAAAATTCTTCTTCTCCAAAACTACTGGACCAATTTCAACCAAACTTTACACAAATTATCCTTGCATGAATCTCTACCAAATTCCTTCAAAACAATAAAATCTATGGAGAACTTGAATTTTAATTAATTTAATTTAATTAAATTTTCGAAAAATCTTTAAAATTTCTTCTTCTCCAAAACTACTGGACCAATTTCAACCAAACTTCACAGAAATCTTCCTTGCAGGAATCTCTACCAAATTCCTGCAAAAGAATAAAATCCGCGCAGAACTTGAATTTTAATTAATTTAATTGATTTAAATTTTTGAAAAATCTTTAAAAATTCTTCTTCTCCAAAACTACTGGACCAATTTCAACCAAATTTCACACGAATTATCCTTGCATGAATCTCTATCAAATTCTTTCAAAACAATAAAATCTATGGTGAACTTGAATTTTGATTAATTTAATTGAATTAAATTTTCGAAAATTCTTTAAAATTTCTTCTTCTCCAAAACTACTGGACCAATTTCAACCAAACTTCACAGAAATCTTCCTTGCATGAATCTCTACCAGATTCCTTCAAAAGAATAAAGTCCACGCAGAACTTGAATTTTAAATAATTTAATTGATTTAAATTTTCGAAAAATCTTTAAAAAAATTTCTTCTCCAAAACAACTGAACCAATTTCAACCAAACTTTACAGAAATCTTCCTTGCATTAATCTCTTCTTAATTCCTTCAAAAAAATAAATTCTATGTAGAACTTAAATTTTAATTAATTCAATTAAATCAAATTTTTCGAAAAATCTTTAAAAATTCTTCTTCTCCAAAACTACTGGATCAATTTCAACCAAATTTTACAGAACTGTTCCTTGCATTAATCTCTTCTTAGTTCCTTAAAAAAAATAAATTCTATGAACTTAAATTTTGATTAATTAAATTAGATTAAATTTTTGAAAAATCTCTTTTCCAAAACTACTGGACCAATTTTAACCAAACTTCACACGAATCTTCCTTGTATTTATCTCCTCTAAATTCTTTAAAAAATAATTTCTGTGAAGAACTTAGATTTTAATAAATTTAATTAAATTGAATTTTCAAAAAAATGTTAAACAATCTTCTTCTCCAAAACTATAGGACCAATTTCAACCGAACTTCACAGGAATCTTCCTTGCATGAACCTCTTCCAAATTCCTTAACGATCGGATGAAAAGCATGGCCTTTATGGGCAAGGATTTTTTAGCTCCACTGGCCGAAGGCCAGCGAGCTATTGTCATGGCGTTGTGTCCGTCGTGCGTGCGTGCGTCCGTGCGTCCGTGCGTGCGTGCGTAAACTTTTCTTTAAAAATCTTCTTCTCTCAAACCAGTGGGCCAATTTTGTTCAAACTAGGCAGAAATGTTCCTTGGGTGATGCTTCACTTAAATTGCGAAAAGAATTTTGATTGGTCCATAAATGTGGGCGTGGCAGGGCGGGGCTTATCGGACTTAGAGAAATCACAAAATAATTCTTTAAAAATCAACCAGGGGGCCAATCTTGGCCAAACTTGGCAGAAATGTACCTTGGGTGGACCTTTATCTATTTTATCTGTAAAATTTTGATTGGTCCATAAATGTGGGCGTGGCAGGGCGCGGTTTATCAGACTTAGAGTGTGTGCGTAAATTTTTCTTTAAAAATCTTCTTCTCTCAAACCAGTGGGTCAATTTTGTTCATACTTGGCAGAAATGTTCCTTGGGTGGTGCTTCACTTAAATTGCGAAAAGAATTTTGATTGGTCCATAAATGTGGGCGTGGCAGGGCGGGGCTTATCAGACTTAGAAAAATCACGAAATAATTCTTTAAAAATCAACCATTTGGCCAATTTAGATATAATTTGGCTTAAATGTTCCTTGGGTGGACTTTTATCTAAATTTATTGCAAAATCATGTTTGGTCAGTAAATGTGGGCGTGGCAGGGCGAGGGCTTATCAGACTTGGGAAATCACAAAATAATTCTTTAAAAATCAACCATAGGGCTAATCTTGACCAAACTTGGCAGAAATGTACCTTGGGTGGATCTTTATCTAAATTGTCTGTAAAATTTTGATTGGTCCATAAATGTGGGCGTGGCAGGGTTAGGCTTTTCAGACTTATAGAAATCGCAAAATAATTCTTTAAAAATCAACCAAGGGGCAAATCTTGACCAAACTTGGCTGAAATGTAACTTGGATTGACCTTTTATCTAAGTTGTCTATATGATTGGTCCATGACGTGGGCGTGGCAGGGCGCGGCTTATCAGACTTAAAGAAATCACGAAATAATTCTTTAAAAATCAACCATTTGGCCAATTTAGATATAATTTGGCTTAAATGTTCCTTGGGTGGACTTTTATCTAAATTTATTGCAAAATCATGTTTGGTCAGTAAATGTGGGCGTGGCAGGGCGAGGGCTTATCAGACTTGGGAAATCACAAAATAATTCTTTAAAAATCTTTTCCTCTCAAACCATAGTGCCATTTTGATCAAACTTGGCAGAGATGCTCTTTCGGTTGTGCTTCACTTGAATTGCGAATGAAACTTTGATTGGTCAATAAATGTTGTTTTGGCAGGGCGGGGCTTATCTGACTTGGAGAAATCACGAACTAATTTTTTTAAAAATCAACCAATGGGTCAATTAGTCCAAACTTTACAAAAATATTTTTGGTGGCCGCTTTACTTAAATGGCGCAAGAAAAATTTATGTGGGTTGGCCAGGGTGGGGCTTATCAGACTTTGAGAAATCATAAAATAATTCTTTAAAATATCAACCATTTGGCTAGTTAAGACCAAAATTAATAGAACTGTTCCTTAGGTGGCCCTTTACTTAAATTGTTCATGACATTTGGAATGCTCTATAAGTGTGGATGTGGTAGGGCGGGGTTTATTGGGTCAATTCAGACCAAACTTTGTCAGAAAACAGGGTATGGCAGCTGGAGGTTTACAAGAAATCATTAGATAATTCTTTTAATTAATTAGCCAGTGGAGCGATTCAGGCCCTCTTGGGCCTCTTGTTTAATTATGTACAGTTATTTTTAGCTCACCTGAGCACAAGGTGCTCAAGTGAGCTATTCTGATCACCTTTAGTCCGGCGTCTGTGCGTATGTGCGTCGTGCGTCGTCCGTCAACAATTTCTTTAAATGACATCTCCTCCTAAACTACTTGGCCAATTTCAACCAAACTTGGCAGGAATGTTTCTCAGGTGACCTCCTTTCAGAATTGCTAAAAGAATTGAAATCCATAAAAAACTCTGGTTGCCATGGCATCAGAAAAGGGGAAATTTGACTGAATCTCAATACTATCTTTGAAAGACATCTCCTCCAAAACTACTAGGCCAATTTCAACTAAACTCGGCTGGAATGTTCCTTAGGTGACCCCCTTTAAGAATTGCTAAAAGAATTGAAATCCATAAACAAGAGGCCCATGATGGCCCTAGATCGCTCACCTGAAATTTTTTGCATTGTTGAAATAAACATTTTGACCTGTATAGCAGCAAATTAAGAATTTTGCAATAAAGCCCCTTTTCCTTAGTTTTTCAAAAGAATGAAACAATTCAGCCTTTTCAAAAGTGTTTGCTCTTTTGCCCTTTTTCTGATGCCCCTGCACTAAGAGCTTTGATATTAATCAAATTCTTATAACAACTTTGAAAGCCCTTCACCCAAAGATCATTCATGTGAAGTTTTAAGAATATTGGACAACTACATGTAGTAAGCCAGAAGATTTTTAAAAGATTTGGCTATTTTCCCTTTTCTCATGCCGCGGCAGTCAAAGGCTTTGATGGAATCAAAGTCTCTCAAAAACTTTGAAAGCCCTTCACCCAAGGATCATTCATGGGAAGTTTCAAGAATATTGGCCAACTAGTTGAAGGCAGAAGATTTTTACAAGATTTTGCTATTTGCCCCTTTTCTCATACCACGGCAGCCAAAGCCTTTGATGGAATCAAATTCTTTTGACAACTTTGAAATCCCTTCAGCCAAGGATCATTCATGTTAAGTTACAAGAATATTGGCCTACTAGTTGGGCAGAAGAAGATTTTTAAAAGATTTAGCTATTTTCCTCTTTTCTTATGCCGCGGCAGCCAGAGTCTTTGATGGAATCAAATTCTTTTACCATCTTTGAAAGCCCTTTACCCAAGGATCATTCATGTGAAGTTTCAAGAATATTGGCTTGCTAATTAGGCAGAAGAAGATTTTTAAAAGATTTGGCTATTTTCCCTTTTCTCATGCCGCGGCAGCCCAAATCTTTAATGGAATCAAAATCTTTTAATAACTTTGCAAGCCCTTCACTCAAGTATCATTCCTGTGAAGCTTCAAGAATATTGGCCAACTGGTTAGGCAGAAGAAGATTTTTAAAAGATTTGGCTATTTTCCGCTTTTCTCATGCCGCGGCAGCCAAAGTCTTTGATGGAATTTAATTCTTTTAACAACTTTGAAAGCCCTTTACTCAAAGATCATTCATGTGAAGTTTCAAGAAAATTGGCCAACTGGTTAGGCAGAAGAAGATTTTTAAAAGAGTTGGCTATTTTCCCCTTTTCTCATGCCGCGGCAGCCAGAGTCTTTGATGGAATCAAATTCTTTTAACAACTTTGAAAGCCCTTCACCCATGGATAATTCCTGCCAAGTTTCAAGAAGATTGGTCCACTGGTTTGGGAGGAGAAGATCTTTAAAGAAATTGTGGACGGATGGACGGCCAGCCGGACGGACGGACGACGGACAACGACCGATCACAATACCTCACCTTGAGCACTTTGTGCTCAGGTGAGCTAAAAACTCTGGTTGCCATGGCATCAGAAAAGGGGAAATTTGACTGAATCTCAATACTATCTTTGAAAGACATCTCCTCCAAAACTACTTGGCCAATTTCAACCAAACTTGGCTGGAATGTTCCTTAGGTGACCCCCTTTAAGAATTGCTAAAAGAATTGAAATCTATAAAAAAAACTCTGGTTGCCATGGCAACAGAAAATGAGAAATTTGAATAAATCTCAATACTATCTTTGAAAGACATCTCCTCCTAAACTACTAGGCCAATTTCAACCAAACTTGGCAGGAATGTTCCTTAGGTGACCCCCTTCTTCTCCTAAACTATCAGTCCAATTTCAACCAAACTTGGCAGAAATACTTCTTAGGAGGTTCCTTTTAAAATTTGCTAAAAGAATTGAAATCCTTTAAAAGCTCTGGTAGCCATGGCAACAGAAAAGGAGATTTTCCTCCAAATCTCAATGGCATCGTTGAATGATATCTCCTCCTAAACTAACAGGCCAATTTTCACCAAACTAGGCAGAAATATTCCTTAGGAGGTCACATTTAAAAAATTTCTAGCAGAATTGCAATTTATATAAAAAAAACACTTCTGGTTGCCATGGCAACAGAAAAAAGAGAAATTACACGAAATCTGTCAGAAGCAATTTCTCAATAACCGCAGAGTCAAATTTGACAAAACTAAATATTTGCATTGCTTATGATATTGCTAAGAGGTACTTTTCTTGGCTTTTCAATATGAAACCTTGTCACAGAAAAAGGGGACTTCTTGTGAAAATATGCTTATCAGGGGCATAGCATCTACATTTATGCATGGATTTAAAAAAAAATGTATGGGTAAATGTGTTCTTTATCATGAGTAGATGTTCTATTTGAAATATATATTAAGGTAGGTTCAAGGTCATAGATCTAGTCAATTTGTAGATTTCTGTTTGTTTGACAGTCTGTATGTTTGTCAGTCTGATCTGTTATAAAATCCCATCGCAGGTGAGCGACCTAGGGCCAACGGCCCTCTTGTTAAAGCAAACTGCCCGAAAATAAGTAAGTAACTGTAAATATAATCTTTAAATTAACTTAAAGTAAACTGTAATGTAGACACCATACCATTATTAAACAAAATCAAATATTGTTTCAGAGTATGGCAGGAATGGGAAATAATAAATAACACATTTGTTGCCATGGTGATGAGAGAGGGAGACAAATGTGGGAACCATCATAGAACTGTAAAGGTAATATTGTAAAAAGAGGGAAAAATCAACAACAGAAAATGACCATTGACCTTTTATAGATTTATAGACGGCATAATTTTGGACTGTTCCAATTTGAAAGATGTTGCAGACTACATTTTCAAATGAATAGAATTTAATAATGTTTGGTCTTTCTTGATAGAAAACATTGTGGGAAATGAAGAAATTGCTTGTCACAAGTCTTTCTCTTGTAAGGCATCAAAGGTGTCACTTTGTTGGAATGGGTTAAACCTTTCCCAATCAAGACATTGTTTTGATGTCTCTAGTAAAAACAAGGCTTTGGAAAGTATTAAGGCAAAAGAAGAAAATGCTGGTGAACAGCATTTTCTTCTTTTGCCTCAATACTTTCTCTGCTATTTCACTATACACAAATACCATCTTTAGACTTTATCAACACCTATTTTGTCATCTGCAGCAGTTTTGGAATGACACTATCCTAAGATTTGTCATTTTGTAAAGGGTTAATAGTTTAAGCTGAGATTAACAAGTACCGGAAGTATACCTCTGATTTTGTAATTCAACATTTCCCATCAGTCTGTCTGCTGTTTTGCTTTTCATTTAAACAAGATCAAATAAACAATGATCAGATGGACTTTTTACAACATTATATTCTTCTGCTACTCGAGAAGGACTACATGTATAACTTTGAGGGAAGGTGTTTTAGTAGTAGTTCTGATATTTATGCCCCCTTTCGAAGAAAATGGGGGTATATTGTTTTGCAAGTGTCGGTCGGTATGTCGGTCGGTAGGTCGGTCGGTCCGTAGACCAAACCTTGTCCGGAGCATAACTCAAAAAGTATCCAAGGTAGAATCATGAAACTTTACAGGTGGATAGATCTCATTATGGAGAGGTGCAGTGCACAATAAACGTAACTCTGCCGATCAAATTTTTTGAGTTATTGCCCTTTGTTGATTTTATAACTTGATTCTTGTCCGGACAACAACTCAAAAAGTATGTAAGGTAGAATCATGACACTTTACAGGTGGATAGATCTTATTATGGAGAGGTGCAGTGCAGAAGAACCGTAACTCTGTCAATCATATTTTTGGAGTTATTGCCCTTTGTTGATTTTCAAACTTGAATCTTGTCCGGAGCATAACTCAAAAAGTATGTTAGGTAGAATCATGAAACTTTACTGGTGGAAAGATCTCATTATGGAGAGGTGCAGTGCACAAGAACCGTAACTCTGCTGATCATATTTTTGGAGGTATTGCCCTTTGTTGATTTCAAACTTGATTCTTGTTCAGAGCATAACTCAAAAAGTATGTAAGGTAGAATTATGAAACTTTACAGGTAAATAGCTCTCATTATGGAGAGTTGCAGTGCACAAAAAGTGTAACTCTGCCAATCATATTTTTGGAGTTATTGCCCTTTGTTGATTTTTACACTTAATTCTTAACCTTGCCTATATCTCATGTCTTTTTACACATACAGCCTTGATATCTCACACATAGATACCTCCTATCAAGATCGTTAACATTTGACCATGACCTTGAACCTTTTGATCTTGACCTTGGACTTTGGCCTACTTTAAAAAAAACAAAAAACAAAAAAAATAAAACGGGCATATATCTCATGACTTATTAACCATACAGCCTTGATATTTCAAACATGGACACCTCCTACCAAGACCTTTCACAATTGACCTTGGACCTTGTGACCTTGACCTTGGAGTTTGACCTTCTTTAAACAAAAATTAAACTGGGCATATATCTCATGACTTATTAACCATACAGCCTTGATATCTCACACATGGACACCTCCTACCAAGACCTTTCACAATTGACAATGACCTTGGACCTTGTGACCTTGACCTTGGACTTTGACCTACTTTTTAAAAAATTTTAACCTGGCGGATATATCATGTCCTTTTACACCTACAGCCATGATATTTGACACATGGAAACCTCCCACCAAGACCTATCACATATATGCCTATGACCTTGTGACCCTGACCTTTGAGTTTGACCTACTTTAGAAAAAATTAAACTGGGCCTATATCTCATGTGCTATAACACATACAGCCTTGATATTTCACACATGGACACATCCTACCAAGACATTTCACATTTGACCATGACCTTGAACCTTGTGACCTTGACCTTGGACTTTGACCTACTTTTATAATACATTAACCTGACCTATATTTCATGTCATTTTACACATACAGCCTCGATATTTCACACCTGGTCACTTCCAACCAAGACATTTCACTTTTGACCATGACCTTGGACCTTGACCTTGGAGTTTGACCTACTTTTAAAAAACTGAAACTAGGCCTATATCTCATGTCCTGTTACCTATACAGTCTCGATATTTTACACATGGACACCTCCTACCAAGACCTTTCATATTTGACCATGCCCTTGAATATTGCAACCTTGACCTTGGAGTTTGACCTACTTTTAAAAAGACTTAAACCAGGCACATATATCATGTCCTTTTACACCTACAGCCTTGATATTTCAAACACGGACACCTCCAACCTTTCACATTTGACCATGACATTGATATTGGCATTTGGCCTACTTTTAAAAACTTTAACAAGGCCTATATTTCATTTTACTTTTACATATACAGCTTTGATATTTCACACATAGACACCTCCTACCAAGACCTTTCATATTTGACCATGACCTTGGACCTTGTTAACTTGACCTTGGATTTTGACTTACATCAATTGTAGGCCCTTGAGGGGGCATATATGTTTTGCAAACATCTCTTGTTTACGAATTCATCTGCTATGTCACCTAGTGATAAAAAGAATATGCATTCCTTCCAGGTATTTTTCAAGTGTGCAAAGGAGAATCGTCTACTGAACGTTTCTGAACCCTCAACCTGTAACTACCATATGAACTTTAGCACACCCTACGTATGTCATAAACAAGCTATGTTAGTTTATCCTACACTAACCACGGAGCTACAGACTGAGTGGAATCTATTAGAGGGAGAACTGGCTAGGATGGAAATCACTAAAAAGGTAGGGACTTTGAATTGAACAGCCAATTTGCAAGCCTATTTTTCTTTTACTATGTTCTGATTCAAAAATTAAAGTTATTGAATTTAGAAGTATTTGAATTGAAGTACATAGAGCATGCCCAACTAGTCATATTATTCCTTCATAATTACCCCTTTTGACACCTCACAATATAAAAGCATTGGAAAACATTGTGAAAAATACAGAAAATGCTTTTACCAAGCAATTTCTTCGTATCCCACCATGTTTTCTACCCAGAAAGATGAAAAAAAATGTAAGTTTTGTTCGCATGAAATTGTTGTCTTTAAGACTGTGACATCTTTGAATTTGGACAGTTTGATATCGTTAACCTATGTGAGCGAGCAGCTGCTGGCTTGGTTAGGTTGTTGTGGTAGTACTGGTATGATAAACAACAGGAATTGATGGTTAGGTGCTCCAATGGCCCTAATATGACCATAGCAGTTGAAAAAGGTGTAAAACCCCAATAAACCCTTTCTACATTGCAGGGTTATAAGAAGTATTTATCCAGAATATTTGTGAAGGCAGGCTACATGCTATCAGACGAAACTAAACAATCCCTTACAGAAACAGCAGATATTGCAGAGAAAAAAAGCCAAGAAGAGTCTGATGGGATATTTGATAACTTATATAAATGTACAGAAGTGAGTGGATTAATTTGATAATATACATTTCAAATTTGTTTTTAACTCATTGTCAAAGCAGCAAAAAATTGGACTGCTCCATTATGACAGATGTTGCATGCATCAACTTCAAGTTAATGATATTATTTAAAAAAAACAAACAACTTTGCGATATTGGTTAGAAAACAATGTGGAAAATGAAGAAATTGCTTGTCACAAGCAATTTCTTAATTTACCACAATGTTTTCTAAAGCCATTATCCTGTGGGGCATCAAAAGGCGTGTAGATATTGCAGAGAAAAAAAGCCAAGAAGAGTCTGATGGGATATTTGATAACTTATATAAATGTACAGAAGTGAGTCTGAAGTTTCTATTCTTTTTATGCTCCCCGAAAAAATTTCGGGGGAGCATAAAGTCGCCATGCTGTGCGTCCGTGTGTCAGTCCGTCCTACCACAGTCATAACTCAGCAACCTTTAGACCAAATTCAATGAAACTTCACATATGAATTTCCTGGGATAATCCCTAGGCAACTCTTTGTTCGTTTTTTAATTTGAGGCTGCGTCATGGAAAAAGGGGCCTTAATGTAAAAATTACATTTTCTCTAATTTCGCTTCATCCAATGGGCAAAATTTGATGAAATTTTGTGCTTATTTGATAAATGAGATGTTCTAGACCATATTCTATAAGTACAAAAAATCGGTCACGGGAAAAGGAGGCTTAATGTATGATAGTTTTTATTTTGTGACAAACACTTATTCGGGGAGCATAATTTGTCTATGATGGCTCTTGTTTACTCTTGAATGAATGATATTTAACCCGTTGCCAAAAGAAGATTGGGTTTTGATGTCCCTGTAAGAAACAGTGTAGCTAAATATTGAGAGAGAAGAACAAGATGCAGATAATCTGCATTTTATCTTTTGCCTAAATATTTTCTTGGCATCAATGTACACAAATCCTTTCTTTTTCAACATCAACTTTGTCATCAGCAGAGCTGCCTTTTTTTAACCCTTTCCCAAACAAGACCCGATTTTGACGTCCCTAGAAGAAATGGCATGGGAAAGCATTGAAACAAAAGAAGAAACTGCTGATAACCAGCAGTTTCTCCTTTTGTCTCAATATTTTCTATGCTATATTGTATACAAAACCCTTCCATTTTAACATCAATCATGTCATCTACAGCAGCTTTTAAATAGGACTGCCCTAAAATTTTGCCGTTTGGAAAATGGTTAAGCACCTTGAAAAGTGTTGTTTGAGAAAGGGTGAATTTTGATATGCCAGAAAGGTTGTACTGTATGTGTAGAAATATTCATGGCGCGAAATTTTCGCGGAAGAGCCACATTTTAGAGTTTTACAAATTTTCGTGCAACTTTGAATTTGCGGAGAGACAAAATAAGAATTCTTAAATTCGTGCACAGCAAAATGAATGTAAGTGCTGGTTAAAATCTCTTTCTTATTTGCAGTGCCCTAAAATACCCAGGAATAGGAGATTAAACGGATATTCCTCAACTGTAACTGATTTTTTCCTTTGTGCATTCTTATAAACGGTTTGTTACATGTATCTCAAGCCATACACTGTCAAACAATGCAAAGTAATGTAATGTAATGTAAAGTGTTAAATGGTTATTCACAGTTTAAAGTGGGACGAGCTAGGCTGTCGAAAATGCAAATGCACAATAATTACAAACCAGAAATAACGTATGAAATTACCAACCTGAAGGGGTAGATCATCCATTGTTGGCACTCCACGAGCTTTATTAAGTATTAAAATCCAAGTCAATTAATAACATGCTGGTCGTCCTTGTTTTTGTTTTGTAACGACTACATATGCCCAACCTTCAAAAATCAATTACGTCAGAGATACGTCATCTGTGCTCAGCGAAATTTAACACACTGTACAACCGGCTGCGTAGAAAGTCAGCAAAGACAGATTCGGCATCTGATGTCATGTGCATGGTAGGTCAAATGAATTTACTTTTATAAATAAACGAAAGGGTCTTTGGTATTCTATAGTTGATAAATACGCGTATAAATGTTCAGTGCTTGTACAAAATAAACCTTTTCACGTATTCCTCGCAAATAAGGTCACAGTCATCGACACAGCCGGTTGTACGGTGTGTTAATATCGCGGAGGTGTGTCTTGTTGACCTTGACCTTGTCTTGTTTTAAAGTAAAAATATAATGTGTAAAACACGCTTGTAAAGGATTGATCTATAGCAAAGGAAAGATGTTTTTTCGCCGAGATTGAGGTTTTTATGCATTGCTAATTGTTTTTCCATGCACAAATATGAGTTCCTGAACAGTTCGGAAGCATAAAAACATAGAATGAGCCCCTTTAATTGTTCAATTAGTTTTGATATCTTGTCACGTTCTTTATTCATAAATTAAGCCAATAAAACATATACAGAGTGTCCCAAAAAAACGGAACCCATTTTTGAAAGTGCATTCCTCATGTATCAAGTAATATTTCTCCACTTAGTTTACATTTGCCATAGCAACGACAGTTTTCTATAATCAGTTAAAATTTGGTTGAAAAATAACGATTACTTTTGAAAATATATGCATTCAAATGAATGCACCCTGAAAACCATTTTAACACGATATCGATTTTTTCGTTTTGCAGCTCGCGCCTACACTCATTGAATTAATTAACGCCTCACAATTGGTTAAAATATTCAATACAATACAAAAGTGATTTTGAAACATTGTATTCACAAAAGTGCTTTTTTGCTAATAGATATATTAAATAAACTGATAAAAAAAGAGCTGTGATGTAACTAAAATGAATACAAACAAAATATCCAAGTGCATCACAGACTCATGAATAATAATCATAGGCACTTATTTTATTTCTGACCAACATGCCGCTCAGCGCTCAAATGAAAAGTATTACGGGTTGCATTTGACCTGACACTGCCCTTCATGCAAAACATGTTCATATAAGACAAATAACACCAAATTCACCAAAAAGAATTAAATCACAGTCCACAGAAATGTATACTATACAAGAAAATTATGACTGGACTAATTTTAGCAAACATCTCAAGCTTTCAATTTATGAAAATAAAAGTTAAAACTGCGCCATGTGAAATGAATCTCATAATAATTTGAAATTAATTCAAACAACCACCCTATGGACTCAATGTGCACGTACAGCACGTGTACACATTAATTTTTTAGAAAATTGTTACAACATGTACAACTGTACAGAATTCATCAGCTGACGGTTAGTGCGCTTTCACGAACAAACAAGACGCAAAAACCAATATCATGTCAGATCGGCGTTTTAGTGTCATTATTAATTTGCTTATAACTTTTGAACCAATGCATATGTTTAAGTGAAATTTGGAACACAAATGCAAAAATAATGTATCTTCAGTACTGCAAATTTAAAAATTAGATTCTTTGTTTACGCTTTAAAATATTTGACTTTAAATTAGGGTTCCATTTTTTTGGACACTCTGTACATGTACGAACTGACTGTATCTTCAAGTAATGCTTATAATAAACATACATTTCAATTTACGCAAAAATTAAACTTTTAAGGAAAAATTGCAAGTACAAATATTTGTGCAATCATGAATTCGCGGACCAATGGTATAGCGCGAAGATAGCTAAAATTAGAAGCCCGCAAATATTTCTACACATACAGTATTCTGTTATGGCTGTGGTTGTCTGTAGATCTGTCTATCCATTTGTCTGTCATTTGGTAAGTCCGTCTGTCTGTTAGCAATTTATTATTGTGTTTATCTTCTGCAGTTTCAATCAGAGTGTGATCAAACTTGCCACAATGAACCTCCATTGATGACAACAAAAGATGCTTGCATAAAAGATGTCCATACTAATCAATGTCAAATCTTAGAAAATTTTCAGTCACAAGACATAATGGAGTTTGCAAACAGATCATTTGATAAAAATGTTTAATTTTAATCATTTCAGGAATACAGAAAACTTAAAAAAGAAGTTGAAGAACTGAAATCAATGCTAGAGAATCAAGGCCATCGTAAGTAATTGCACTGATAAGAGAGAGTGAAGGCTTTTCAAAATACAATATTTCTTTTATTCTTCATCAAACCATGTGTTGTTGGTACTCTCTGGAATCATTTTCAACGAGGTGATTCAAATGAGTACCCACAACATAGGGTTTGTACCTGAAATAAAAAAGTTACAGTGCCCTCACTGTCGCTTATCTTGAGCTCTGCTGATCAATTCAATTGGTTATGATAATTGACCAAACGCCGACTGTCAATCAAAAACATCGATTAGCCAATGGACGATCAGAAAAATGTCATGCCCCAATTGTTCATCGTTGCACGTGTTATTTTATCGATTTATTGACTGACAATCAAAACACTCGACACGCCAATGGCAAAGAATTAAGTGCTAACAATAGACTGGGTTTACCGTTATGTTTTGATAAACTGTCAGTGTTGTTATAAAATCTTGTTATGTAACTACGGCTTAAATCAAGCCATAGTTATGAGATTTTATAGCAACACATACGAAGTACTATTTTGTTTTTCCAAATCTACGTCAAGATTAACTGGATAGAATCTCCCCCATTAACGATCACATCCCCATTGTTTGTCTTAAATTCTGTGTTGGGCGGAGCGATCTGTCAATTGGCGTTTGCTCAATTGATTATGATAATTGTCAACCTATTTGGGCTTTTTAAGAATGTTGAAGTAGTTCTGGTATGAGAAACATCAGAGGCGCGTTCTTTAGAGGGAGATTTTTTAAGATTTCTGAAGATGTTTTTGATACAGCGTCTTTGAGACCAAGATTATAAGCGAGGTGTTCCGAATGTTCCATACTTCATACAAATGACGTCATTATGACGTCATTTGTATGAAGTAGGGAGCAGTTGGAACTCCGCGGTTTATTAATCATAGAGCATTCGGAACAAATCGGTCAATTTCCGCCCATATAGATTCTACAGAATTTACTTAGGTGTTCCGAAAGAAGTATAGAGCAATGGTGGCTCCCAGTGATCGTCTTAAAAGTCTTGCTCAGAGGAACGCTTTATCCTAAAATATCTTAAGAAATCTCAAGATATCTCAAGAAATCTCGCTCTAAAGAACGCACCTCTGGTATCCATGATTAGGTGCTCCAGCTGCTGCGATATGGCCATAGTAGTTAGAGGGGGTGTTTAACCACAATCAATTAGTCTTTTCTCCAAAACATATTAAAATATGAGTTAGATTACCATCAATTCAGGAGTTTCAGGGTTTTCCCTGAGCATGAGAATTTGGGGGTCATTGTGACCCCCTTGCCTTCAAAGTTAGGGGTCATTTCTACTATTTTGTGGGTCAAATGCCCTAGGATTCAAGTATCATATGAAAATCTGGATTTTAAAGCTTGCGTCATTAATGTCCCTCAAGTAAATTTCTAAGGGGTCATTTGTTTTGAAATTGCGACAATGACGCATGATTTGTGCGTCATGGAAAACTCTGAGTTTATAGTTGAAACTTGTCTTTATTTTGAAAACTCTGATGATATGTTGACTTTATTTTCACAGATTAGTTTTGTCAAAACTGAAAAAATGTAAGCATTCTGAAAGTGATATTACATGGTGCTTTGACATAAAAGAATAGTTTGAATGATGTTATATCATAAGTTACTGAAAATCTCAAGTCTACGGCTTAATTTATCCTTTATCTATCAACATAGAAATGTATGCATAACGTATAATACAATTATCATGCAAATTTGTAGTTGTCATAAGTAAAAAGATGGGTTTTGGATTAGTGCATGTTGTCATGTTTTGGAATGTGGAAATAAGTACATTGTAAGTTAATCCTTTTACAAACAGAATTTTTTATGCCCCCTTTCGAAGAAAATGGGGGTATATTGTTTTGCAAGTGTTTGTCGGTCGGTCCGTAGGTCGGTCGGTCTGTCCGTAGACCAAACCTTGTCCGGAGCATAACTCGAAAAGTATTAAAGGTAGAATCATGAAACTTCATAGGTGGATAGATCTCATTATGCAGAGGTGCAGTGCACAAGAACCGTAACTCTGCCGATCAAATTTGTTGAGTTATTGCCCTTTGTTGATTTTATAACTTTATTCTTGTCCGGTGAATTTTTACAGGTGGATAGATCTCATTATGGAGAGGTGCAGTGCACAAGAACCGTAACTCTGCTGATCAAATTTTTTGAGTTATTGCCTTTTGTTGATTTTCAAACTTGATTCTTGTCTGGAGCATAACTCAAAAACTATGTTAGGTAGGATCATGAAACTTTACAGGTGAATAGATCTCAATATGGAGAGGTGCGATGCACAAGAAGCGAAACTCTGCCGATCAAATTTTTTGAGTTATTGCCCTTTGTTGATTTTATAACTTGATTCTTGTCCGGAGCACAACTCAAAAAATATGTAAGGTAGAATCATGAAACTTTACAGGTGAATAGATTTCATTATGGAGAGGTGCAGTGCACAAGAACCGTAACTCTGCCAATCAAATTCTTGGAGTTATTGCCCTTTGTTGATTTTTACACTTAATTCTTAACCTTGCCTATATCTCATGTCTTTGTAGTACACATACACACTGGTGGTGAACTCGGCCAAAGCGTTGGACGTTTTTTTGCGATTATAGTATTCAGTCGGTGTTGTTATAAAATATCGTTACTACGGCTTCGATTAAGCCGTAGTTGCGAGGTTTTATAACAACACAGGCGGTTTGTCAATACATATCTCTACACCCGGTCTATTTTTAGAACAAATTCATTGTTATTAGAAAAACTATCCAATCAGATCTTTAAACTCACATTTAAACGCAAAATAACTGTACCTTGTATTCGGGAAAAATGTCCCTCGCTTTGGCTGAGTTCACCACCAGTGATACAGCCTTGATATCTCACACATAGATACCTCCTATCAAAATCGTTCACATTTAACCATGACCTTGTGACCTTGACCTTGGAGTTTGACCTACTTTAAAAAAAATTAAACTCGGCATATATCTCATGACCTTTTACAAATACAGCCTTGATATTTCACACATGGACACATCTTACCAAGACCTTTCACAATTGACCATGACCTTGGACTTTGTGACCTTGACCTTGGAGTTTGACCTACTTTTAAAAAACTTTAACCTGGCCGATGTATCATGTCCTTTTACACATACAGCCTTGATATTTGACACATGGAAACCTCCGACCAAGACCTATCACATACGACTATGACCTTGGACCATGTGGCCTTGACCTTGGAGTTTGACCTACATTTGAAAAAATTAAACTGGGCCTATATCTTATGTGCAATTACACATACAGCCTTGGTATTTCACACAAAGATGGCTCAGTGCGAAACGGTTGTAACTGCCTATAAACATATAGGCAGTTACAACCGTTTCGCGCTGAGCCATCGACATGGACACATCTTACCAAGACCTTTCACATTTGACCATGACTTTGAACCTTGTGACCTTGACCTTTGACTTTGACCTACTTTAAAAAAACTTTAATCTAGTCGATATATCATGTCCTTTTACACATACAGCCTTGATATTTGACACATGGACACCTACGACCAAGACCTTTCACATTTGACCATGACCTTGGACCTTGTGACCTTGACCTTGGTGTTTGACCTACTTTAATAATACATTAACCTGGCCTATATTTCATGTCATTTTTAGCGAGCCGGGACTTTATGTCCGGGGAGCTAATGTCACAGCCCTAGTGTCGGCGTCCCGTCCCGTCCCGTCTTCACTTGAAAAACTTTAACCTGGTCTATATCACAGGCACTATTAGAGAAACAGCCTTGATATTTCATACATGGATACATCTTGACAAGACCTTTCATTTTGGACCATGACCTTTGACCTAGTGACCTTGACCTTGGAGTTTGACCAAGTTTTGAAAAACTTTAACCTGGCCTATATCTCATGCACTATTATTGATAGAGCCTTGATATTTCACACATGGGTACCTTCTGCCAATACCATTCATTTGGGACCATGACCTTGACTTTGTGACTTTGACCTTGGAATTTGACCTACTTTTAAAAAATTAGCTGTTTTTGTGACAAGCTCCCTTATAGGCGAGCTACATTGTCCGCGGACAACTCTTGTACATATACAGCCTTGATATTTCCCCAATGGTCACTTCCAACCAAGATATTTCACTTTTGACCATGACCTTGGACCTAGACTTTGGAGTTTGACCTTCTTTTAAAAAACTTAAACTAGGCCTATATCTCATGTCCTGATACCTATACAGTCTCAATATTTTACACATGGACACCTCCTACCAAGACCTTTCACATTTGACCATGACCTTGGCCTGTGTGACCTTGACACACAGCCTTGATATTTCACACATAGACACCTCCTACCAAGACCTTTCATATTTGACCATGACCTTGGACCTTGTAAACTTGACCTTGGACTTTGACCTACTTTTAAAAAGACTGAAACCAGGCATATATATCATGTCCTTTTACACCTACAGCCTTGATATTTCACACATGGACATCTCCAACCAAGACCTTTCACATTTGACCATGACCTTGACCTTGGCATTTGGCCTACTTTTGAAAACTTTAACCTGACCTATGTTTCATTTTACTTTTACATATACAGCTTTGATATTTCACACATAGACACCTCCTACCAAGACCTTTCATATTTGACCTTGACCTTGGACCTTGTTAACTTGACCTTGGACTTCGACCTACATCAAATGTAGGCCCTTGAGGGGGCATATATGTTTTACAAACATCTCTTGTTTTGTCTGTTCCAATATGAAAGATGCTATAGAGGACAAAGCAGATGTTGATAACAAATCAACAATTTTTGTCTGTGTACAATATAGAATGAGGATTTAGGCAAAAGAAAAAATCCAATTTTTTAGCTCCACTGGCCTTTCAGACCAGCGGGCTATTGTCATGGCAGTGTGTCCGTCGTGCGTGCGTGCGTCCGTCCGTCTGTGCGTCCGTAAACTTTTTCTTTAAAAATCTTCTTCTCAAAAACTACTGGATGGATTTCAACCAAACTTCACAGGAATGATCCTTGTGTGACCCTCTCTCAGATTCCTTCAAAGAATATGGATTGAATCAGTATAACCTGAGTTATCTGCCCTTGAATGTCAAAAATAGCAGGTTTTGACTAGTTTTCTTCTAAAATCTACAAATATTGAACAATCAAGACAAAACTTTGACAGGATCATGCTGACTACAAGATCTTGCCTTGGTAAAATTGTCAGCTTGATCTGAATTTTACATCATGAGTTATGTGCCCTTGAAATTGAAAAAATTGCCATTTTCAGCTGTATTCTGACTTTGTTTTTTTTACTCTAGCAACAACAAATATTGACTAAACAAGACAAAACTTTGACAGAATAATACTGACTATAAGATATTGCCTTGGTAAAATTTTCAGATTGATCTGAATTTTATAGCATAAGTTATGTGCCCTTGAAATTGCCAAAAATTGCCATTTTCGGCTCTATTTTGCTGGTTTTGACTTTATTTTTACTCTAAAATCTACAAGTATTAACTAATCAAGACAAAACTTTACTCTAAAATCTACAAGTATTAACTAATCAAGACAAAACTTGGACAGAATATATATAAGCATTATATGCTGCCTTGGTGTAATTTTCAGCTTGATCGGAATCTTACATCATGAGTTATGTGCCCTTGAATTTGACAAAATTGCCATTTTCGACTTTGTTTTCACTCTAACAACCACAAATGTTAACCGATCAAGATGATACTTGGAAAGAATCTTGTTGACAACAAGGTCTTGCTTATGTGTAATTTTCAACATGATCACACTGTTACAATCTGAGTTATGTGCCCTTGAAATTGACAAAATTTCAGTTTTTCGACACTTTTTCCACTCTTGAAGCCACAAATACTGACTAATATAGACAAAATTTGAACAGAATGATAGTGACCATAACATCTTGCATGTGTTTAATTTTCGATTTGATTTTAAATATACATACTGAATTATTTGTCCTTGAATTTGGCAAAGTCACAGTTTTCAATTTCATTACCGCTCTAACATCCCTAAAATATTAGTCAATCATTTACTTTCTTTTTGCATTGACCACATGATTGCTGCTTTTGACTTTGTTTTTACTGTATGAACCACAAGTATTCAAAAATCTAGTCAGAACTTGGATTTGATATTAAAAGAAATTCAGGCCTGTGGAGCGACTCAAGACCTTCAGGTCTTTCTAGTCTTAGCAATTTTATACACCGGAAGGGTCGTATTATGTTATTGCCCTGGTAGTCTGTCCGTCCGTTAGCAATTTCTTGTGTGCTCAATTTCTCCAATAGTTTCAATCGGAATTTCATCAAACTTGCCACAATCTCCATGCTGTCTAGTTGTGCATACCACTTATGGAATTCAGATAACTCTTTTTGTTCTTGAATTATCTGTCATTGAATTAAAAAAATGCACATTTTCTTGTGTGCGCAACTCCTCTCACAGTTTCTACCGGAATGTGATCAAACTTGACTCAATGAATCTCCATTATGTCTAGTTGAGCACATCACTTAGGGAATTCAGATAACTCTTTTCGTTCTTGAATCAACTGATCTTGAATAAAAAATGTCCTTCTTTTGTGACTGCAACTCATACAGTTTCATCTGCAATATGACCAAATTTGCTATAATGGATCTCCATGGGTTCTACTTGTGCATGCCACTGTTGAAATTCAGATAACACTTGGCATTCTAGAATTATCTGCCATTTTATTAAAAAAAATAGCTAATTTTACTGACAAGCCCCTCTCGGGCGTATATGTGCTGCTCTTGTTTTTCTTAATGCCTTCTGTAGGGTATGTCATTTTAACAACATATTCTGGTTTTATTGTTACAGCTAGCAATATGATCCTGCATTCTATCTGCATTTGAAATGTTGGTGTACATAAAGGTGTAAAATATTTTAATGTAGGAATTGCAGAAATACCTGAGGCTCAAAACTTTTTGATATCCCCTCTTTTGAGATTCCTCCCTGTCATGTCTTCAAAACACTCTAAATGACTCAAACTTAGAAATGTTCTCCATTTCCTGATTTAATGTAGATACTATATTCGTTTATACCACTTTTTAGTTGTTGAATGTATAATTTTCAAAGTTTTCCAACCAAATTCTGTCAAGGGAATTACACAAAACACAGGGAATGAAGGAGGATTTTCTCCATTTACGGACATGTAAATAGTTTCAATGCCTTGAATAAAAGGGGAAGAAAGAAACATTGGCTGAATCATCTGAAATACCTTTGAAATTGTTTACATTTCTGTCATCTTGAAAAATAAAAGGAAAAAATTGAATTTGAGAGAAGACATATCTTGATAAATAAAGGGAAAAAATTGACCATGGGATAATTACCGTAAGTTTTTTTTCAAACAAAGTTTTTCTTTTTCAGAGAATGGTATGGACCAACATGCAATGGAAGATGGATACATGATGGACGACTGAAGAACACAGCTATACAGATAAGAGGGGGTAGACTACATGTAATAGCTTTTCAAAACACAAAATTTCATTTATTATTCACAAAACCTTATGTTATGGGTACTCATTGGAATCGTCTCATTGAGACGATTCAAATGAGTACCCACAACATAGGGTTTGGATTTGAAATAACAAAGTTAGAATGTCTGAACCCCCTCTTCCAAAATGACAAAGTTGGATGGTGACCATCCCAATTTCAAAACTTCTATAGATGTTAAGATTTTTAGTAAGAGAAGATAAGATTTGTGTGCAATATATGACAGAAAATATTGAGGCTAAAGGAAAACAATCTTCATTTGTCTAAATTTATTCTCAAGTTTTTACTTTATCGTAGATCTAATAGCGTGTTAAAACCAGATCTTGTTTGGGAAAACGTTGAAGGACCTGAAGTTATGAGATTTTTAACCCATTTTCCACACATGAATGCTTTTTGACTACGCTGCAAGATAATTGCTTTGGAAACATTGTAGAAAACAAAGGAATGGCTTGTTGATTGTGCTTGCATCTGCAGCATCTTTGAATTTTGACGAGTTTAAAATTTTGCTGTCTTGTAATGGTGTAACCCATTACTAGACGACAAAATTTCAGATTGCTCCAGTTTGAAAGGTGTTTGCAGAAGAAGATTAAACGTTGATGAAATATTACCATTTTAGGTTAGAAAACATTGTGGTAAATGAAAAATTGTTTGCAAAAAGCAATTTCTTCATTTTCCACAATGTTTTCTCAAACCTTTTCTTGTAATGGAGCCAAACGGCGTCTCAGTGCAGTAATGGGTTTATGAAAAGCAACATAATGATCAATCATTAGTGATTTGGAAGATCTTTTACCGAATACTAGAAGGCAAAATTTCAAATTGGTCTTAATTCAAAGATGTTGCAGACGACAATTTTAAGTGCATGCAATTTTACATTTTTAGCCATTATTTGTAGAAAAAATGTGGGAAATGCAGAAATTTCCTCATTTTCCACAAGGTTTTCCAAAGCTTTTTAGCTCGACTTTTCGAAGAAAATGAGTGCTTATACTGTCACCCGGGCGTTGGCGTTGGCGTTGCAACAAAGGTTTAAGCTTTTTCAAACATCAATGATTTCCATAATATCAAAGGGATTCAACCCAAACTTGGAATACTTATTCACCATCACACCTTCTACCTTACTACCAGGGCCCATGACCCTGGCTCCACTATATTTGGAGTTATGCCCCCTTTATACTAAGCAACTCAGAAAGTCAAGCACGCTGTCTTCGGACAGCTCTTGTTATATTAGGAGCGTAAAATAGTGTCTCTGTGTTGGAGAGGTTTAAGCACTCTCAAATGATCCCTGGATTTGATATGCTTATCAGAAAGACCATTTGAAAACATACAGAGCAAAGAAGAAAATGCTGCTCAGCAGTGAATAGACATAATACAGAGAAATTAAACTGGCTTCAAAAATGCTTAGCTAATGAAGTTTCAAGAATTCTTGTTTGGTACAAAAAAAATATGCAAAGATCAATCAAGAAGATGCATTGACTGATCGAAGATCACTTGTGTATATTCATGCCTATTTATAGTGAATTCACCTATGAATACTCTCTATGTAATCTACTTTTTATACTCCAGCAAACAAATGTTTTGGGGGGTATACTGGAATCAGCCTATCTGTTGTCTGTCTATCTGTCTGTCCATGTACAAAATGCTTCTCCATAGTCCCTACCATATCTCTGAATATATAATGTCTATGATCCTGAAACTTCGCAGGTAGATAGATCTTACAAAGGGGAAGTGCAGTGTACAAGGAACATAATTCTACCGTGCTTGTTTTGTGAATTATTGTCCTTTGTTTTCACCCATTACTGCACAGTGACGCCTTTTGACTCCCTCGCAAGAAAAAGCTTGATAAAACATTGTGGAAAACGAAGAAATTGCTTGTGACAAGCAATTTCTTCATCTATTCACAATGTTTTCTTACCTAAAATGTATAGATTTTTGAAATTTCAACAACTTGAAGTTGTCATCTGCAACACCTTTCAAATTGGAACGGTCCAAAATTTTGTCGTCTGGTAATGGGTTAAAAAATGATTCTCCAGACAAATGTAGTGGCAGGGGTATTTTATCACCTTTAGTGATAGATTTCTAGTTCTTACAAGGACACATGTCTATGACAATAAATGGGTTGTGTGTTTGGAAGCTTTGTTGGAAAAGGACAAAAGATGTATAATTTCACTTCAAAAGTGTTTTGTATTTGATCATGGAATGGTAGCATAACCATGATAATGACAATCTCACATACAGTTAAACCACACAAAAAAAAGAAAGTGATGTAGACATGTACATTTAATTTGTATTTACAAATTAAACATCTCCCAAACAAGACCTGGGGCCCGTTTTACTAACGAACTTATGATTATTTTTTGCGTAATAACTTGTAACAACAAACTTGATTGGCCTAATCCGATTTTTCGTGCAATCAGATGCCTCGTTACACTGTTTTCACAACAACATGATCGTAAGATCGTTAGTAAAACGGGGCCCTGGTTTTGACGTTCCTGATAGAAAAGACTTGAGAAAACATTGATGCAAAAGGAGAAAATGCTGATGGTCAGCTTTTCTCATTTTGCTTCTATATTTTCTTTATGATATTATACACAAATCAAGTCTTTATTAACATCAAATTTGTCGTCAGGAGCAGCTTTTGAATGTGACCATCCAAATTTTTTGGTATTTTGCAAACAGTTAGACCAATCAACCTGTTGTTTTATCACATATACTCGTACGATGTGATTGATACAAATCAAAATTGTTGATTTGTTGTGAAACTTTAAACATGGGTCTAAGATCACTGTCCTTTTTGACTGGTATATTATTTTTTTGTACTTGAGGGGATAGTATGATTTTAATGTGCAATGATGTATTTTATCCTTATAATCATACCCCTGCATTGATTGATAATGGGAAATGCTGGTTTTGCCCTGTCTGTCTGTCTGTCTGAAATTTCTCTGTTCGTAAAAATTCCTTAAACACTGATATAACTTCTTCAAATCTGATAAGTTATATGGGATTCATATATTCATGCTTAATTTGAACCAAGATCTGGGAACACGTCCCATAAGGCTTTTGAGCTCAACATAGATCCAGATCAGTCTGTGCATACGCACAGTCTGATCAGCGTCCATGTTGTTCTCTAATAGCTTCTTTGTGACCCGTAGTAACTTAAAGAGAGCAGCATGGATGCATATTGGACTGCATTCGAGAACAGGCTGGTCTTGAAACTCAATTTTTAAAAATGCTATAAGGGACCTTTTTCCAGATCCTGGCACACATGCATGCATTGTGACAATACCTTTCCTGTAGTATTGCGTTTAGAATCTAGTAATTTACAGAGCCATCTTTTGTTGTTTTTGTATACATTCCATATGAACAAATTATTGAAAAGAACTTTTTGATACCTCTGCAATGATCTCCATATTGTAGATTACATTTCCTTCTTGTCCTTCAATATGTCCAAATCTATTGAATGCTCCTATTGTCACGTACTCTTTCAATTTGGACTGGTCTAAAAATTTGAGGTCACAAAAAGAGGCAACAAAACGTGGCCATTGGGGGTATCACATGTGAAACATGTTATAAAGACAATAATATATTTTATTTGTATTTTTGTTTATTTGTGGGAAATAAATTATTTTGTATAGCTTAAGTGTTTGTAATTGAATATTTTCCATCAGAGTTTCAAAGGAGCATTTCAGGCCATTATAGCTCAGTTCGATCTAAATATCAACACGATTAATCCATTACCAAATGGCTGAATTATAGGCTGCTTCAAATTCAAAGATGTTGCAGACGACAAGTTCTAGAGAATAAATGAACACATTCTAAGTCTTCTGTGGTAGAAAACATTGTGAGAAATGAAGCAATTGCTTGTCACAAGCAATTGCTTCATTTTCCACAATATTTTTCAAAGCAGTTATCTTTTGAGAAGTCAAAAAGAGTAAATGTATGAAAATGGGTCAAAAACTGGTGCCGCAATATGCCACATGATGCCACGAGTATCAGTCTCATGTGTTGCCTTATTGACCGAATTGTATATTGGCAGTTGGTAATTTTACAAAGTTTCAAGCGTCCAAATCTTAGCTTCTTTATTACATTTGGCAAAAGTAACATGTCTCATACCCTTGAATAGGACATTTTGACTTGACCTCCTGACCCGGAGAGAAATCTTGACTTGATGTTGATAGTTCCAACTCGTTCCTCAGATGTAGCCATAGATTTTATATCGCTGAAATTCTGTTTAACCCTTTACCACACATTGATTCTTTTTTACTCCCCACAAGATAATGGCTTTGGAAAATATTGTGGAAATGAAGAAATTGCTTGTGACAAGCAATTTCTTCATTTCCCACAATGTTTTCCATCCAAAATGACCTAGAAGTAAAACCTTCCATTCACTTGAAATTCTGCAGGATTTTCAATTTGGACTGCCCTTAAATTATATCGTTGAAAATTCTGTTTAACATGCCGACAAATGCCTCACCACATACACAATTTCGCGGCCACATGACGGTCGGAGTGCGCCCGAAAATGTTCATTTCCGCAGCATCCATATTTTGAACAGGACGCGGACGTTTGTAATCGCGGGAATGTATGTGAACTAAGTCACGGTCGATAATCATGTGATACAACAATCCCCTTCGCAGTTATCTCCCCTGAATCGGTATTGGGGAGATGTAAGGCATTGTCGCTGTGTGGAGTTTGGTGATACAATATATTCAGAAAATCTTCAATAATTTTGTAAATACGGGACCGATTTGAATTCGGTTAGATGCACAGAATGTGGACAGACGTCACGCATTATATGGACGTGGTTGATTTTTGAAAAAGCAACTGATAAAAAAGTTATTGAAGATAAACCAAAATTTTGGTTTATCTTCAATAACTTTTTTATCATTCATATGATTTTTTTAAAAATCCAACACGTCCAGCTTATTCCTGGCATTTTCCCACCTTCTCTGCTTCAAACCGAATTCAAATTGGTCAAGTATTAAGAAAAGATATTGAAGATTTTCGGAAATTCTGAGTCACGTGATTATACACCGTGTAAGTGATAGTGCATCTGCATAGCGGCATTTAATTCTTTACCGGTATTCCATAGCATTTTACCTCTCGTCAAACAAAAAAGTCGAGGAAGTTCAATTTAAAAATAATTGCAGACGACACGTATAATATAATATAAGAAAGGTTTCCAAAAGTAGTCGTTTGCATGCCAAAACACGACAAACACTGAAGGAAAAAATAATGGTGATATTTAGCCTTTTCCTTATCAATGATTTCAAAAGCCAGCTTGCACAGACCGTCAAAACTTTTACATGTACTTGTGTTCGACAGTTTCAATGATGTTCAAGCCAAGACGATTTGTGTTCATTTTGAAAGGGATAGATACTGTGATTTATGTTTTACATTGTAATCGTTTGAACAAAGAGAACATCCATATTCGATGTTTTACATGATAAATCGCCTAGAGCTACTTGTAAATTTAGCTGCAGTCGATTATGGCACACAAAAAGGGGTATACATCCATTCGACCACTTGTCTCCGCGCACTTTTCACGTCCTCGAGCGCTGACTGTTCTGACAGGCTTATTACACACCGTAATCCGAGTTTTCTCTGATTAAATTTGCTCTTTGATATCGTCGTTGTAAATGCAAAATCTCGTATCTCGTTTTTGGAAAATTTCAAACGGGAGGGAGATAAGTGTAATAACTTTTCCTAAACTGAAATGTTTTACTTGAAATTTGGACATATTGTTCACAAATAATTTGTCATCAATACTGATGAGTAAAATATCTCAAAACCTGCAAGAATTTTCTGTAACTGGGCGCACAAGTTTGTACTTTGAAAATCGCAAGAACCGACATACGAGGTCTTGCACTTACACCGACGATATGTTACTGTCGCCCATTTAACATCAGAGCGCACCACCATTCAAAAACAAAGGAAAGGAAGTCATTGTAAATAATGGCTGTTCAGGTGAGGGCTGTTGCAAAACATTGCCTATAAACCTTTTAGAAATACTTCTTGGTCTTAAATGTTTCACCAGGCATGAGAATAAATGGTTCATTGATCGGTATCATGAGGCTTTTTAAGGATAGCGTTTGGTATCGGACGGTGAGCAAAGCGCAATAACTTCTGTCGAACTTTCCTTTGTTTTTGTATGGTAGTGTGCTCTGATATAAATGAGTGACATCAACATATCAAAGAGCGAATTTTATCAGAGAAAACTCGGATTATACACACCGTAAAGAATAAGTTAAGGTACATGTAGAATACCGGTAATGAGGCCATTTTGAGATTCAGAAAACCTCGGCTTTCTTCAAGTGGCGTATCCGAACATATTCGGACGAGGTCGAAAACATTCGACGGCGGAAAGTTCCACCGCAGAATGTTTTCGACGGCGCCCGAATAATCCGACGACGCGCGAATCTCATTAGGGGTAGACTTGGATAGTCTGTCCCTCCGTATGTCCATCTTTTCTTAAATGGCCATTTCGTCTGTAAGATAATTGCATGGCATGTATGAAACGATTTGTGGAACTGATCCAATCTAGAAATCTATCACTGAAGGTGATAAAAATACCCCCGCCACCACCTTTGTTGGGACAAGCGTTTTTGTTGAATCAGGAGCCATATTTAGAAATTGCCAATCCGATTTTTTGAAATTTGGTCAAATCAGGGGCCATAACTCAGAAAGTCTAGATCTGATGTTCGTGAAATGTGTGTCCTGCACATCTACAGGTGCTAATGCACACCTGTGCCAAGTATGAAGCAAATCGGACTGTAACTGTAGTTGTCCGGACAAGCATATTTTGGTCAAATCAGGGGCCATAACTCAGAAAGTATAGGTCCTTTGTTCATGAAATGTGCGTCTTGCACATCTACAGGTGCTAATGCACACCTGTGCTAAGTATGAAGCTAATTGGACAGTACATGTAACTGTAGGAGGAGTTGTCCGGACAAGCATATTTTGGTCAAATCAGGGGCCATAACTCAGAAAGTAATGGTCAGATTTCCGTGAAATTTGCGTCTTGCACATCTACAGGTCCTAATGGACACCTGTGCCAAGTATGAAGCAATCGGACAGTAAATGTAGGAGGAGTTGAGCGGACAAGCATTTTTTGGTCAAATCAGGGGCCATAACTCAGAAAGTATAAATCCTTTTTTTCGTGAAATGTGCGTCTTGCACATCTACAGGTGCTAATGCACACCTGTGCCAAGTATGAAGCTAATCGGACAGTAACTGTAGGAGGAGTTGTCCGGACAAGCATATTTTGGTCAAATCAGGGGCCATAACTCAGAAAGTAATGGTCAGATTTCCGTGAAATTTGCGTCTTGCACATCTACAGGTCCTAATGGACACCTGTGCCAAGTATGAATCGAATCGGAAGTAAATGTAGGAGGAGTTGACCGGACAAGCATTTTTTGGTCAAATCAGGGGCCGTAACTCAGAAAGTAATGGTGCGATCTTCATGAAATTTGCGTCTTGCACATCTTCAGGTCCTAATGCACACCTGTGCCAAGTATGAAGCAAATCGGACAGTAACTGTTGGAGGAGTTGACCGGACAAGCATTTTTTGGTCAAATCAGGGGCCGTAACTCAGAAAGTAATGGTGCGATCTTCATGAAATTTGCGTCTTGCACATCTTCAGGTCCTAATGCACACCTGTGCCAAGTATGAAGCAAATCGGACAGTAACTGTAGGAGGAGTTGTCCGGACAAGCATTTTTTGGTCAAATCAGGGGCCATAACTCAGAAAGTAATGGTCGGATTTCCGTGAAATTTGCGTCTTGCACATCTACAGGTCCTAATGCACACCTGTGCCAAGTATGAAGCAAATCAGACAGTAACTGTAGGAGGAGTTGTCCGGACAAGCATTTTTTGGTCAAATCAGGGGCCATAACTCAAAAAGTAGCGGTCCGATTTCCGTGAAATTTGCGTCTTGCACATCTTCAGATCCTAATGCACACCTGTGCCAAGTATGAAGCAAATCGGACAGTAACTGTAGGAGAAGTTGTCCGGACAAGCATTTTTTGGTCAAATCAGGGGCCATAACTCAGAAAGTAATGGTCAGATTTCCGTGAAATTTGCGTCTTGCACATCTACAGGTCCTAATGCACACCTGTGCCAAGTATGAAGCAAATCGGACAGTAACTGTAGGAGGAGTTGTCCGAACAAGCATTTTTTGGTCAAATCAGGGGCCATAACTCAAAAAGTAGCGGTCCGATTTCCGTGAAATTTGCGTCTTGCACATCTACAGGTCACAATGAACACTTGTGCCAAGTATGAACTAAATCGGTTCACAAGTGTAGGAGGAGTTGTCCGGACAAAGTTTTGGAGACAGACCAACAAACCATCCAACCATCCAACCACTGGACCGACAGGTTGATTCCAGTATACCCCCTCCAAACTTCGTTTGCGGGGGTATAACAAGCCCATGTTTTGACGTCTGCAATGAAAATAGCTTTTGAATAGATTGTGAAAACGAGAAAAAAATGCTGAATCTGCTCCCCATTTCCATTTTGACCTGTGTAAAATTTTTGTGAGAGATTTACAGATTGATCACGTATACGTAGTTTGATTAAGATGAATTGGTGATATTTTTGTGTAAACGTGTTTTACTAATCCTTTCCTAAATAGCAAAGACACAGGCTGTTTTAAAATCTCATCAATTTAGGGTTTGACTACATGTACCTTAAATCAAGAGGGATCGGTAAATAAAATGAACAATGCGAAAGTAGAGACAGTCAAGAAATTTAATGAGACAAAATATGTCATATCTGTCAATTTTCAAAGTGAAAATAAATTTAAGAAAAATAGTAAGTTAAGAGACGGTGCAACCATTCGTGCTTTTTAAAGCTAGGTTCAAATTTAAAGTTACCCATACCCCTATATATTTCTCTGAAAATTAAATGAATATTGTTATAAATACAAACGTTGCACATGATTTAAACTGCACAAGTTTGCATTCAAAAGTAAATTAAACGGTCAAAGCTGTAGGTGCAGCATTTTAGAAACATAGCAATTATGAAACACCATAACCCATATCAAATGTTTTGAAACCAAAGTCCGCAAAAATTAAAATCTCATAACATTACACGCTATCTGACTGGACAACACTCATGTCTCGGCCATTTTGGTTTTGGAATTTCGCAAGAAATTATCATGCATCTGAACATGTTCTTTGCACTTTTTACTTGACTTTCCTGAATAAAATGAATTCACCCCTTTCCAAAACAAGACATGGCTTTGACTTCCCTAATAGAAAAAGCTTGGGAAAACGTTGAGTTGAAAATGCTGATAATCAATCCTTTGCCGAAATATTTTCCGTGTTGAATACAAATAATTTTTCTTTCAACATATATTTGGTTGGATACTGCGGATGTAAATTTTGAACAGTCTAGAGTTATTACCAGCCCATATTTTACCCATTGAGACAGCTTTGGTGTAAGTTCTTAGAACATAAATCTCGAGCTTCTACCCCCACCCATTCCCCTAAACTGGGGATATTGCGGTTCCATTGTACTACCAGCTCCTCGCCAGTCCATGAATTGACCAGAACTTCCCGGTCGGTGGCCGTGTGAGTCTCGAGCCCGCTGGATCCGTCTTTGTACGCTTCTTTGCAACACACCTTGACTTCCTGGGCTCATAAATGACATTCCTCCTAAACCAGACGAACCTCCTCCCTGCAGAAATCTTTGGTCCAGAGAAGTCGCGAAAGAATTTCTGCTCGAATCCATGCTTCTTGATGGGATTCCTTGGCTGTTTTGCCAGAATCTTGAACCCGCGACTGCTGGTTCCGCGCCTCTGAATTGACCACTGAAACCACCGGATGGGGCGGAGTCAAATCCTCCCGAGGACCAATCAAACGTGGATCTAGGCGAGCTCGGTCCTCTGAGATCGAATGACCTTGACCCGGATCTTGGTCTGGTTTGTCTGGGAAGCTCAAATTGTCCTTGTGTGTTAAATGAAAATTCCGGATCGGGGGAGAATCCACCAGACCCTCGGGTATCTCCGGCAAATCTCGGAGTTCCGAAACTTGGTCTACCTTGAGCTGGGCTGAATCCACCACCGATTGAACTACCGACATCGAAGCCGAGGTCGCCGAGGCCCGATCCTCTGGAAGGAGATGATCCGAATCGAGGAGGTTGTTTGCTCAGACGTTCGGTGAGCAGAGCTTGCGGATGTTTTCCGAAGTGTGGCGGAGGTGTTCGGACAGGCGGACCTCTGGGTCTTGGTCCTTCACCTATGACATTGTCGTTCGGACATTCGGCGAAACTCAAACTCCGCTTACATGCCCTCCTGGTTGGTTCACAAAAACCTGAAATGGATATGAAAAAACAACGATAAAATATAATGACACGTTGAAGCAAACTCCAAACAACGATTATACAAGGAACAGTAGCACTGGTGGTGAACTCGGCCAAAGAGAGGGACGTTTTTTCGCGATCAATGTATTCCGTCGGTGTTGTTATAAAATATCGTAACTACGGCTTTATCGAAGCCGTAGTTACGAGATGTTATATACTGAACAAAAGTGAAAACGCTACACTGCAAGAATTCTAATTTCTGGAAAAGTATCGAACTAACAGCATGAAATATATTTTGACGTTATATCCCAGGCTTTCAGCAATCGTTTTGTCGAAATTTCATTGCCTTGTCTCCTTTTATGTCAGAGTTACAGCCCTTAATGCGTTTAGAGCTAATTACATCTAATGCCGCATATGCGCATGCGCAGAAAACACGTCATTATTTTTTCGGAATTGGTCGTATCCGGGTAGACTGGTACCCATTCATGTAAATAACTGAATCTAAATCCGTAGTAGATTTCAGGTATGGGAACCAGACTAGTATCCGGGTTGCATAAAAAAACACTTAAAATCTCACTTATCTACAGTAGCAAGCTCTAAAACCAAGGTCCAATTTTTCGATTTTGCGAATTACCTCCCTTTGACATAAACAAATAGGGAATTTTAAATGTTTGGTATTAACAAATTTATCACGTTTTTCGATTGATTTTTTTTTTCAACACCATGCATGCCTTACAGGGGATATTTGAATTCTTTCTTCGACTAGGATTGTTCCCAGATGTCCATGCAATAGCGATTTCAATTTCCTATGGAGATTACATTGTAAAATTTCCAAGCTTTGGAACATAATGAAAATTCTGCTTTTCAAACATCACTTTCTAAACGCTGAAACAATGTTATGCAAGCTTCTTTACATTTCCTGACTGATAACTTGTCAGACTACCATTCTGTGCAGTCCGGCATGGTTTACATTCTTCTGATAGGATTTCTGAAGGTTTAAATTGTGTAAAATTTCCGTTCAAATTGTGCACCTGAAAAACGGACCCCTGTCACATTACAAGCGTCCGTTTTTCATCCACGTAATTAAGATCCACAAAACGTTTTGTGCTTGGCACAGCCAAGTCATTGAACAATGCGAAACACTTTCATTTGATTTTTTTACTTGTTTTATTTAGAAGAAATATGACAAGCAAAGTAGGTGTAGCGTTTTCACTTTTGTTCAGTATATAACAACACCGACATTTTGTCAATACAAAACGGTAAACCCGGTCTGTTTTTAGAACAAGTTCATAGTCATTAGAAAAAAATCTGTAAACTCACATTTAAACGCAAAGTATCTAGATCTATACCTTGTTGTAGCGAAAATTGTTTTAGTTCACCGCCAGTGAGTAGAATCTAAATAAAATTCAGTGTTTACTTACAACATCTGACAGACTCAAATTAGGGAACCTGGGAAAACCAAAATCTGTTTTATTTACTTTGTTTAATTAAATCTTGTTATATTATTATGATTTTCCATGACAAGCACGTGCAAATACTTGGTTCTGCACTGAAACCTGGCCCCGGTTTCTCGTAAAACAACAACAACAACAAAACCAACATCAACTTAAGTACATACTCATGAGTACATGCTCAATTTCAATGGAATTCTCTCCAACGTTGAAGGGTATTCGATAGAAGTTCATGTGGATTTCGTGTGATTTGAGTACGGTGCTCAGATTTGAGTCTGAGAACGTACTTAAGTTTTTTTGAGAAACCGGGGCCTGGTCTTATTTTCGGTTTTAATCGATTAAAAAAATCGAAAACGTTTATGTGATTTCTATGAGGACATAAGAGTAATTAAAGGTTATCCCTTACTAGTGTCAATCAGATGTTACTGTCAATTAACATCGTATTTTAATCAGATTGGGGAATGTTATCATTGTAATCGCACAAACCACGTGAATACTGTTTAATCACATGATTATGTCAAGTAATCCGAGTTTTCTCTGATGAAGTTCGCTCTTTGATATGTTGATGTCGCTCATTTAAATGAGCGATATCAACATATCAAAGAGCGAATTTAGTAGAGAAAACTCGGATTATATGTTTAAATGAGCGACACCAACATATAAAAAAGCGAATTTCATCAGAGAAAACTCGGATTATATGTTTAAATGAGCGACATCAACATATCAAAAAGCGATTTTCATCAAAGAAAACTCGGATTATATGTTTAAATGAGCGATATCAACATATCAAAAAACGAATTTTATCAGAGAAAACTCGGATTATATGTTTAAATGAGCGACACCAACATATCAAAAAGCGAATTTCATCAGAGAAAACTCGGATTAAATGTTTAAATGAGCGATAAGAGAAAACTCGGATTATATGTTTAAATGAGCGACATCAACATATCAAAGAGCGAATTTCATCAGAGAAAACTCGGATTATAAATCAAATGAGCGACATCAACATATCAAAAAGCAAATTTCATCAGAGAAAACTCGGATTATATGTCAGGATGGTGGATTGTTTTGGAGACTCAGATGTTTTCGGGCTTACGGAATCGGCTGACTTGTGACGAATGGGTGTGATGTTCCTTTTTCTTCATCTAAAATGTTTTCTCTGAGAATGCTCATGGACCTTTAATTTCATACCAAGAAAAAATATGCCATGAGCATAAAAATGACATTTCAGCCAAACACAACTATGTGTACCACCAAATTCCATACGCACAGATATAGCCTATTAGACGGTGAGAAATATTGAGAAAAAAACAGATATAAAAATTTTAAGAATTTTAACCGGAACACATTTTAGGTATTACGCCCCGGAAGCAATTTGTGGTTATGTCTATAACCACAGTGCAATAAAAGAATTTTAAAACATCATTATAATAATGACATGCAATTGATGAAATAAAAACGTGATAAAAATTGAATATTAATTTTTATTTTCTTTGATTTACATTGTCACGTTTTTGTTTCATATTATATATAACAAATTGTGACATGTATCGCTAAAAGGTACTATCCGAAAAGAAAACTCGGATCAAATACAGGAAATGCATATTGCATTTGGAAAGTTAACACAATTTTGGTTAAATAGGAAAGACAATGCTGTCAGTGATGGGGGCAAAAGGGGACGTATCATCCTTGTGTCCAATTATCAAAGAGCAGAACTGCCAGATTTCCAGAAAAAAAAGATGGAAAATCTTTTATTAATAGGCTATTATTAGTTAATAGTTTGAAATGTGTTTTTGCTGTCCAAAAAACCTTGTAAAGAATTCGATTTTACTTTGCTCTTATATAGTATAATTATACCATCAAATTGGCAAACTCTGTAAAATTGAAGAAATTTGTGACATTTTTATATCGGTAGTTGGGGTGGTAATCCGAGTTTTCTCTGATGAAATTCGCCCTTTGATATGTTGATGTCGCTCAACATAGCGACATCAACATATCAAAAAGCGAATTTCATCAGGGAAAACTCGGATTATGTGTGTGTGTGTTATACATGTATAGTCATTTGAATGAAATTTTAAGTGGACACTTCATGCTAGAGAACATGTGGTATATACTTATCATGTTGATCAGAGAAAATGTCCAAATCATGAAACATTTATAAATCGAAACTTTTCATTATTTACAGATGGCCCCTTTTACTCTTTTAGCATGAAGCGTCAAATAATTATATCGTATTACGTTTAAGGTAAGGACTGGGTAATGGAACGAAATCTGTATGGTGCGAATCGACGATTTTAAACGATTTTAAGACGATTTTAAAGGGAAGTAATTTTCATTGCTCTCAAATTTTGAATTTTTGACTTTCGTTGTTTTTTTTTGCCGACTCTTCATACAATTTAGAAACATTTTCACAAAAGTTGTTTAAAATAATTTACGTAAATCTGAGCAGGCTCAATTATTTCAGTTGTTACAAAAACAGGCGATATTGCATCTAACGGTAGTTTAAAAATGCTCGGACTTACCGACGTCACGGAATTAGTCGAAATATAACGATTATACCGGAAGCGCATTACCCAGGCTTTACCATAAGTCGTGTCGTGAAACATGTATTTTATTGCCAAATTGAATGTTAATGAATCAGCATCTTAACTCTTTCCCAAACAGCGACTCATGTTGAAGCTCTAAATAGAAAATGATAGAGTGGCATTGACGTCAAAGGAAAAAAGTGCTGATATCAACATGTTTTACGTTTGCTTCAATTTTTTTGTAGAATAACATCCACAGTTTTCGCTTAAAAATCAATTGTTTTATCGTTTGTATTTTTTAATAAACATGTCTAAAATTGGGTTAAGTAAGAAAGAGTTAATCGTTTTTAAACGTCTCAACCTTTTTAGCACAGCTCATTTGTGTACACGCGGATTTTAGGTTATCTTTCCTTAGTCTGTATGAGCCAATATTTTATTTCGTGGAAATCGCTGTCCTGGCTCATTTTCTCAGAAATGGCTTTTCATAAACATGCCATTTTATGTACATCGTGTAACGACCATCACTACCAACAATAGAGACAATTTATTTGGCCTAGCAGATGGAATGTTTCTGAAAATATTGCACTTTTGTACCGGAAAATGACCATTTTCTCTTTTCCCTAGGACAGAATGATCAATTTCCAACATGATTCTCGATATAAAATAATCGGTACAGATCGGATTTTTCTTCATTTCATTAATTTTTTATATCTCACATTATCAATAGTGTCAGCCTTTTTTGGCAAAATATAAATACGACGAAGATTTTTGGCCATATATGTCTGTCCCTGGATTTTTTATACGAAATGTCCTCGCAATAACTTACATGTGCGTAATCAAAGTCTTTTTGGTTAGATTTTCTTTAAATACAACCCAAACAGAGGTGGAAACACTCATCAAAGCCACGATGTTTAAATGAAGACAAAGCAATACTTGGTTTCGAAGATGCGTTGCAAATTAGGTAGGCCGTTGGCTGCGTAGACTTTATTTTTCGTTTTCTATGCAACGCGATCAACCACACTATATTGCTCAGATCTTAAAATCGTATAGCTTTACTTATTCAGATATAGAATCATGTCGTTTACAGTATGTAACATATTTTATCCCTGGTTATTCTTATGTGTAATTTGGAGCGAATGGTCGCGGAATTCCTCACAATAACTGTCCTCGCAATAACGTCAGTTTTGTTACTGGGAGTACGAAAATCGTTACCGCAAAGACATAATAAGTTTTTTTTTATGTAATATGGACTCTTTGCCAAAGAGACAAAGGTCTTGATGAATAATTGTCTTAAACTATAATAGGAAAGCGAAGTATTTTAGCTGAAAAAAATATAATTACTATTGCCAAACATGTGCACCGATCAGTTGTTACAGAGCGGACTTTGAATCGTTATTGCAAGGACTCCTTACACATTCATGGATTCTTGGTTCCACAATTTTATAAATTTTTATCACTAGTCTAAGGGAGATATTTTACCAATCACCTTGGAATGTTGTATGAAGAATATAATTCTAGATTTATTGACAAGATTAATTCTAAATGATCGTTCTTAAATGATCTATCGTCAATATCGGAGAGACATTATACACTATTTCTTTTAAGGTATGAATCTGTATATCTTTGTTCAATGGGTTTTGAAGATGTTGCATGCACTTAGTCATTTTTTGAAAATGGTCATGGTAAAGGAGTTCCTGGTGATATAGGGGTGTCGTGAAAAGACAAGTAGATTTTTTTTAATTTTCAATGCGGTTTACATGTATTGATTCGAATCCAGCATATAATCTTGCAATCACAACATTTCATCCCGAAAAAAAAGAAAAGATTTAATGTTTTTGTCAAATATTATCTTATCTAGGTAAACAATAAGTTAAGAATAAAACATTTTCAAATTACTTTATTTCTTTTTGTTTTGTTTTTTGGACAATCAATTTTAGGACACCTAATGTCTTACAACCGTGTATCTAAATTATTATGTGAGCTATCTCCCAGCTATTTGCCAAAAAAGAAATAACAACAACAATAAATCATCTGCGTATATTGCTAAAAGTATCGAACTCAATCAGTATGCCTGCAATCAGTAAGACTGCACAGACAGACTATGGTCGAGATTTTTCCCTCCTGAACGATTTACTATACCTTGAATATCTTTTACTTGAATGTACAATGTAAAATATCATGGTTTGACGAGAAGGTTTAAGACATTCCATATTTTTATTATTTTTTCGTCATATTTGTAATTGCTTAGCTTTCTCCATGTCTTCTCATTTCTTTCACAAAGAAGAGTTGGGTTTTACTTCCTAATTTACAAACACTAAGGTAAGAGAAGTAAATGCTGATTACCAGCTCTGACTCCGTTTATTTTGATATCCATTCATCTATATTGTACACACAAGTAAGATCTTCATAAACTTCATTTTGTAGTCTCCAACAGCTTTCAAGTTGTATAATTTGTATGCTAGGTATCCACTGCCGATCAAATCAACTCGACCAAGCCGAATCAAGCGATCGAGTACAGATCGAACTCGATCGCCATTTGTGATCGGGAATGGTCGTGGTAATCGAGCTTTATCCGCACCACTTAGTCATCTTTCTCTATTTGTTTAAATATCAAAAAATATTTGTGTAAGATTGGTAAAAAGTTGATCGAAATGCGATCGTGTATTGATCGGATAGGCGATCGATCAGATCAGGAATCAATCAAATCTGGAGATCGAGTGTGATCGGATTAACATCTTTATTTCGATCACATGGACTTTTACTGAAGTGGCTCCCAACCACATCTCGATCAACTCGATCTGTGCTTTATCTGTTCACTCGATCAAATAGCCGGTAGAGGTCGGGTTGATCGAGTAGGGATCGAGAAAAGTCATTAAGTCGGGAATAATGGGCGAATTTGAGCAGTCAACGTGATCGATTTGACTTGATCAGCAGTTGTAATATAGCATAAAATTTAACGTTTTTGAAAGGGTTTAACAAAGTGACCTTTACTTTTAAATGTATAAATTTTTTACAAAATTGCATTGATTTTAAGAGTTAATGACCATATATAAGTCGATACAATGTAAGAAATGGAAAACTATTTAAATATAAGTCCTCGCAGTAATGGTAAATGTCATTCCAATAACACAGAATTTTTTTTATTACAAACTGCATCATGGTTCAATAAAAATTATGTGTTTTGATGGTAAAATTGGTATGTTTTTTAACCTAATCATTTGAAGTTTGAATAAAATAGTGAAATCAAATAATTTCTGTTTATTTCATAAATTATCGAATATTGTCCTTGCAATAACTAATGTGTCCTCGATGTAACGATGCACTTTCAGCAAATTATTTCACAAAAAAAGGTGTTTTGCTAACTTTATTGTGCCTGAAATACAAAGAGAATAACATTTTCTAGAGGCTAAAGTACATGTACATATATTTTTTCTTAGATAGAAGCTTTATTACATTTGAAACAGACAAAATTTTCTATTGAATTATGAAAATACAATACTACATTGAAAATGAGCCAAGCAAATCATTTTTGGAAATCGACTTGAACATTAGTCCTTCAGTCTGGCTTCTTTTTCTTAAAAAACATACTTTGAAATAATCTAAAACTTGCAAATCGAATTTCTGAAAGAAAATGTGGTTGTTACAGCGAGGACATTTTATAGAGACAATAGATTTATGAAAGACGATCTCGAGTATTTCCATGTGCATCGGAATGTTCCTGTTAACGTTACTCGTTACTTTAAATGTGGTACTTTCATCCTGAACCAAAATTCACAGAATAAATTGGTTTTGAAAATTGAACCTTTTTTCCTCAGATTTCCACGAAAATAAATATTGGCTCGTATACATGTATAATTTTTAGTCCGATAAATTAGAGAATCAGAGATTTGCGATTTCATTTAATTTTAATGTCATTTTTGACGTTAAAATCTATTACTTAAACCTGCGAAACTCTAACGACAGGATTGGAAAATATTCTTGCTTTATGTCTCAGTATTTACTATTTTCTTCAATCATTTCCTTTATTGTACGTGCTATATTTTTCTTTGCTAACTCTAAGTTTTGTTTTGTTTTTTAAAAAACAATTAAACCTTTATAATTTATATTCGTTTAACCCTGTCTCAAAAACGACACGAATTAGGCTGGTCAAATTTGAAAGCAGTTGCTCACAACAAGATCTGGAACGGACCGTAACAGCAGTTGAGACCAACATTGACCATGTCAGACTTTGCACACACATAGTCTGATCGAGATTCACGATGTTTCCTTGTAGATTCTTCATTGCCTCTAGCATTTCTTAGATGTCAGCATGGATCCTGATCAGACTGAGTCACAATCTTACTTTGGTCTGTTGTAGTCTTAACCATCATTATAATCTAAAATACAATAAGTCCCCCTTTTCCCAGATCCCGTCCCATTTACTTTATCAAAGTTGCAACGTATGATTAAATTGTGGCGGTACACAGCGTAATCTTATTCGTTTTGTGATTGTCTTAGTCGGGTATGCAATATCACCACGGTGGGTAACCCACGTGACTTTTGGGAAGCGTTCACACCGAAAAAATCGTCCGCTTCAATGTATGTTTTGTTCAATTTCTCAGCTTATACACTATTGATTTTGATGAGATAAAGTGCACGGAACGCGCTTTTGAGAGGGCTATTCCTGGCTCTAACTCACACTGCTCCAAATCCAGTGGTTTCTTCAAACATTCGAGCCTAAGTGTTTTGAAGTGCAAAACGAAAGTGGGAAGTGTTCACATGCACCGAAAAAAACTTTGGCTCGAATGTTTGGAGAAACAGTGGGTTACCCATTGTGATCATTACCGATTGCGAAATGTAAACGATATAATTTCCTTCTTACGTCCAATGTACGTTGTTGATAGACATAATATTATTGTCTTGTTATCTAATAAACATGAAACTTGAATTGTTGTAAACGCATATAGACCGGTTACGTCTACGAGTTCCTGTTCAATGGTGACTCGTAATGGAAAAATCCTTACCCGGATATGCAGTATATCGTCGATGTTATTGCAAAACATTGTAACTCAGATTAAATCAAGCTTGAGATACGAGGTTTTGGAATAACACTTACGATATGTATCAATATTGATTAAGAAACGCAATCGGGATTTCCTACACTCATTACGTTATGATTGATTAACGTCACGACGTTAGATTTACATTATTGCATGCACTGTGATAAATAAATCTTATTTGCAAATTACATCATTACCGGTATGTATTTGGAAATCCTTACCACGACAAAATTACAGTATCGAAATTTATAAGAAAATATAATCGATATTTTTAACTCTCGTAACGTTATGTTTTAGTAACGCCATGGTGTCATTACTGTACGTGGGATAATGCACATACATGTATGATGTGAAACCCTAAGACGGACAAATGTTGCTGTATTAAAATGGTAAAAATGTCGTTACGTTGTAATTGTAATTGATTAATTAACGTCTCGACGTAAGATTTACGTTATTGCATTAGAAGAATATTACGTGACACTAAGGTCACGGATAGGTAGCTAATCATAGAAGAAAGGAAATTAATAAATTAATGTGCTTATTGTATTTGAACCGGAATCAGGCAAACGCTCCCTATGGGTTTCAAGATCAGCAAAATTTTACATCAGTTTGTTACTTCATTTGTCTCATCAAGAGCCGTGCCACGCTTTGAAAGTTCTAACGTCTCGACGTTAGACTTACATTATTTTGGTACGAAAAGAGATATACATGTATAAATCATAATCATTGTTTATAATGGAAGACTAAAGTAACCAAATTAGGCCTACTGTTTTAGAAATGGCCTGAAAACTGAAAACGATATTTCTTGCAATGATATTTGTTATTTGTTTCCGAGTACGACTTAAGGTATTCCATCAATAATTAGAAGCCAAACACTTCGTGTTGCTTCGAGCAGCATCAGCGGTAACGGAAATTGGCGAGGATATTCTTAGCCAATTTCCGTTGTCGTTGATGACGCCGGAAATTGATGAGTGCGAGTGTTTTGTATCTAATGATGGATGGAATACCTTAATTTAAGTCAACGTGTTGCACAATAGACTAGTTAATCGTTACCGCTGACTGATTGGGCAAACCTAGGACAGACAAACATTAGCAACATTGATTAGGAAATGTAATCGATATTTCCTACTTTATAGTTACGTTATGACGAATGAACGTCACGACGTTTGATTTACGTTATTGCGGTACACAAAGTCAATAATTTCTAATCATTAATTAAAATGGGAGAAATCCCTAGCCCGGGATGGCGTATAAATATTGGTCAGAAACTGTAATTAATATGCCCTCGTTATGACACGACTAGTATTCAAAAACTAACCAGACTTATTAATATTAAAGGGACATTAGTATCCCCAGGCCTAAACCCTTAATGATCCACAGAAGTTGGCTTTTAGCATGTTGTCGCACTGTTTATAGACTTTATAAGACAGAATACAAAATTCATACAGTAAATGACATAAATGGTGTGATGTATGGTTTTAAATCCGTCATAATCTAAGCCAATACAGATCAGACAGAGCTGAAATTTTGCACAGAGAAAAACTAAAGGCCACATTTTAATTATGCACTGTTATTTTTTTTTACCCAGAAAATAAGTAAGTAACTGTAAATATGTATCTTTTATTTTTCGGCTACAGTAGTTTTCAAGTCAGACATGTCTGAAATGATGTCGTTTGAAAAAAAGTTAATTTAACACCCTCGGTTAAATCACAGCAGTAACCGCGTATTTTCTGATATGTCATCACCACAAGTTTACGTGGGCATGATCTTTCGTATTCAATTTCCCCATTTCCCATGGTGCCAATGGTTGGATAATCGTTAACCTATATGGACGATCAGCTGGGGAGGGGGGGGGGGGGGGCGGTGCTAGGGAAATGATGCTGTAGTGCTTTGAAGAACAGTCACCGCAATATGACCATAGCTGTCAAAACGAGCATTAAACCCCATTCAATCATTTTGATTTTCTTTTTAAAGATACCAAATATATATTGCCGAAAAAGGTGCAAACTAGAGTACCTTTGAATATGAAAAAAAAAAAAAAAAAAAAAAAACCTGATGCCTTGCATTTTCTTCTTATTGCTCATTATTTTCTTTGCTGTATTGTAAGAGATTCCTATCTTTATATCAATATCAGTTGTGCCTGCAACAACTTTCGTATTGAATTTATCCAAAACATTAAATATGCAGTTCTGTAAAGTATTTTAAAGGAATTTCAAGGAATATCAAGGAATAAGATTTAATAATACATATATGACTACATCGATGTCCTGACAACGAGGTGTAATTGGTTGATATCAACTCATTAATAGATCTAGACGGCGAAATATAAGACAGGGTCAAGTTCAAAGACCACAATTTCAAGTGAATGAAATTCTACATTCTTGGTCTTTATGGGTAGAAAGCGTGTGGGAAAATCCAATATCGTCGCTTTTCTGCGAAAACCTCGTATCTGCAGCTTAAAACAAACTGCAGATACGAGGTTTTCGAAGAAAAGAAGCGATTATATAACATACGTACCTGGATGTCCTCTAGCGGGGCCGGGCCGAAACCCTTGTGTGACCCCGAACTGACAGTTAGGGTCCCCCAGCTCCTCGCCGTTCGTCAGTCCGTCTTCGTCGGGGTCGTCACGACACACGGCCTGCCAGTTTAAACCTTTACTTCTGAAATTCTGAAGATAGAAAATTGGTCCCGCTATAAATATTTCCAACCATTGCATTTGTAACAACAACAACAACAATAACAACAACAACAACAAAACAACAGCAGCAGCAGCAGCAGCAGCAACAACAACAACAACAACAACAACAACAACAACAGCGGCAAAAACAACAACAACAACAACTATGTGTCCATGCAGCTTCTTAAAAGCTTATGTTATAAACGCCATGCAATATATCACCCTAGAAAATGTTTGTTTTCTAAGCCGTAGCAAGGTTTTTGGAAGGTATACGGTATACGTTATCGTATATGTTAGCGACAATAAGTAAAATCAGAAAATAAGCTTAATGTCTAGGCAATATGCTATTGCCTTGTCATTTAGTTATTGCCTAAGAATTTCAGACATTAAGCTTTTTGTCTGAAAGGTTTCATCCCAAATTGTGTATATTGCCTAACATCATGTTAGCGGCAATAAGTGAAATCAGACAATAAGCTTAATGTCTAGGCAATAAGCAACAGTTGTGTCTACAATTTAAAGACGGGGTTTAGATAAATATTAGACAATGTACATATGTAAATGTGCCAGTGCAAAGGTTGCTCTATATCAATGACCTGAGATGGTTGTGTTGACTTTTTTAATTAAAGTGGGAATTAGTATCAGGCCTGTAGGAAACAATTTCAGATGGGAGGAGATAATTTTTCACCGACGTGGGTCGGGGGGGGGGGGGTCTCATTCGCATATTCTTTGTACAATTGATTGAATTGAATGGTGTTTGGCACCACATCAACAATTTTCTAGTCATAAGGCGACGGTTGGTGCACGTTACCATATATTCCTGACATACAAGAAACACTTTCATATTCTCGCAAGTAAATCAACATTAATAATAATAATAATAATAATAATAATAATAATAATAATAATAATAATAATAATAATAATAATAATAATAATAATAATAATAATAATAATAATAATAATAATAATAATAATAATAATAATAATAATAATAATAATAATAATAATGAAAAAAAAAAAAACAGGCCTTGTTTAAGGAAATGTTTATTCGTCATTTCATTTTTTTTTCTCAAAAGCGTAGCCTATGTTTTCTTATACAAATGACAATTAAGAATGACAACACTATGCACTAATTATGTGATATGACCTTTTAATGATTTTTGTATGAAAACTGTATACATAATTTATCCTTTCCTAAATCAGTATCTGAATTACAGACCACAATAGAGGGCATTTTGGAAAAAATGACAGAAAAGAAGAAAATGCTGGTATCCAGCATTTTCTCCTTTTCAGTCAATGCTTTCCGTTTTGCAATACACTAATTTTAGACGCTGTGCATTATTTATTTCAGCTCAACTGTTATCAAATCGGAAAGGTTAACATTGTGTTGTTTTGGAGAAGGGTTAATGATTACTGTACGACAAGTGAATACGTAACTAACATTGATTGACAGCTATCGCTTGTGAAATAGACATTGTTGTTCATGTAATATACATGACAGATGTTTGTTTCGAAACTCGAAATAGATTAGTCTTTCGTCTTCGTTCAGTTTTACATTTTGGCCTACAAACCGTTTGTTTATTCCCGATTATCCCACATTTGAGTTTATTGATGAAACGTTCGTTTATTACAGACAAGCTGCAAATATTACTGATTTCATAAGACATGACATTGACCTTCATGCAAAACATGATCATATTTTGCAAATACTCTAACAAACAGCAACAAGATTTGTATTGTATTACACACATATAAAAAGTATGCATGGAAATATTAATGAAGTATTTATAGGAAAAAGCTCAGGATAATAAAAATTAAAGCTGCGCCATGTCAAATGAAATCTACAAAACATTTAAATAAGAATCTCTAATGAACTCAACATATACCGCACCGCAGTTTTAACAAAAGTATCACTTCATATGAAAAGCATGTCAAAATTTAAGTTAGATGTTCAATATTCAATCTCCTCCTTGGATATTTAACATTATCTTTCCAACAGTCTGATTGATGACGTCATTGTTTACTGAGTAAATGCATTTGTTCTTGTTTTATGAATAGATATTAATGATGTGCTTAAAGGCTCTACCGGTTTTACCTGATAAATCGTCGGTGTTGTTATAAAATCTCGTAACTATGGCTTCAATCAAGCTTTAGTTGCGATGATTTAAAATCACACCGAAGAAATACTATTGTTTGTCCGAATATACGTCACGGTTTATTGGGTGAAATAATTCCCTTTCATCTTACATAGTTTGTTGTATTACATGTTTTGTTATAGTCAACTCTGATGCCTATAATGGCCCATGAGAAACTCGATCTTGAAATGCTGAAATCTTGATCTTGAACAGGTAGGCCTACAGATTTCAGAAGCACGTTACCTTCAAAACGTCTTTTGAAAGAACATGGGCTAATAGTGTTGGTTCAAGAGCTTGGTATAAGTATTAACGGAATTTGTTGTCCAATTACTACATGTAGTTCATTTGAATTTCATTCAATCGCAAGCTTCATTTGCAACAAATAAGTCAAAGATAAAAACGAACATCGTTGCTTATCAAAGCTGTCCAAAATTCATCTAGAATAATGACGATTGGAATCGCGTGCAACTCGAATGAGAAAAAAAAGTATCAATATAAATGACAATATGTGACCGATTTGTATTTAGTTTGAAGTAGAGAAGGCAGGACAACGCAAGGGATTTGCTGAATGGAAGTATATTTTACAAATTAACTCATAAAAAGTAATTGTCGACCTTACAAACATTTTGTTGGTCGTCAATAACTTTTTATCAGCCTTTTCTAAAACATATACCACGTCCATCTAATACCAGAAGTTTTTAACCATCTCTGTTTAAATCCGAATTCAAATTGGACGAAAATTAATAGCATTATTGAAGATTATCCCCAAATATTGATCAATAACCTTTTATCGGATGATTTAAAAACTAACCCCTGACGTCTACTTCAAATTGAATTCACATTGGTAAAACATTAATAGCATTATCGAAGATTGTCTGAAAATATTTATCAATAACTTTTTATCAGCTGATTTAAAAATAACCCCTGATGTTTTCCCCTTTTACCGCTTCAATACTAGTCTTCAATACTAGTCTTAACCGGTTGATGGCAACTTCTGTTAAAATATGCTGAATTTGTCGAATATGAAACAATTAAACAATGACGACTAATTATAAGAAAGGGCGTAGGGCAAGAAATATTTATTACTGAATAAATCATACGTTACATGAATAAAACATTATGCTGTAATTTATACATTAAAAATAATTTGGTTATGGATCAAGAGTTCACGTATACATGCACGATCGTTCAAAACCATTTGACAAATATCAATATTGTTTCCAAAATATAAGAAACTGTATTGAAGTCAGAGATTCACCGCCGTTGTAGAAATTATTAGTTTTCGATCTTCTTACAATTTGGTGCATGTTTTGTGCACTTGATAAAATTGTAAAAACAAATGGTATCATAACCATGTTGAACACGTTGCCACCAACATTTAACCCTTTGCAAAAGGGAAAATAATTCATATGAGCCGGGATTTGGAAAACGGTCCCTTGAGGCATTTGCGTACAACATGGATCCAGATCAGCCTGTGCATACGCACAGTCTGATCCAGATCCACTTTGTTCTCAAACTGCTTGTTTATGACCAGTGGCAATTGTAAGTTAGTAAATTGTATCCATTGTGAACTACATTTAACCACAGGTTTATTTGAAAACTCGATTTTCCAAAATGCCAAAAGGGCCCATTTTCAAGATCATGTCTCATAAGTTTGCTCTACCTAGAACAGCTGTCGCAGAAAGTGCATCGGCAAAAACAGAAAATGCTGATGATAAGCACGCCCTTCATTTGTATCAATGTATATGGGCGAATCTAGAGGGGGCGGATCTATGGGCCCGGACCCCCACCCCTGGCATTGGCAGAAAATCAAATTTTGACTATATAACGTTAGTATAACGTTACATATTTAGCACATTTAAAGCCATCATTTGGGCTTGGACCCCCCACTGGGAAAATCCTGGAGAGCTTGGACCCCCACTGGAAAAAAATCCTGGATCCGCCCTTGATGAGCACTCTATTTCTGGACAAATGATATGAATTGGTGGATTCGGTATGGACAGATTGTTCCTGCCAAAAGAAAATTCGAATCGGGTGTTTTATTTTTTTCTAAATCAAACGCATTTTAATCTACTCATCCTGTTCGTTTCTAGTAACACTTTTCCAAAGCTGGCCTAAATCTGATTTTAATTCGATGAAAACTTAAGGTATATGGCCTATCATTAAAATACCACTTACTAGCAAACGAAATGCATCAAATTACATACACGTCTTACACTTCACATAAATTGATTCATCGCACCGGATTTCAAGATTATGGTTCAAGAAGAAAATAATTTGCAAATATTGTTTTACTCTATATTCATATGCAAGGGAGGTAATTTTGAACATTTTTGTCAAATATTTCCATAAGTATGCATTAATTAAAAAATTGTAAACCGTTCAAAATGCTTATGTTTATTTTTAGAATAGAAATGAAACACGGTTTAGGAATTACTAGCACTTTTCAAATTTTGCCTCTGGCTCTTTAGTGCTGATTATGGGTTGTATACGTTAACACAAACATAAGGCATATTGCAGGCACAGTTTAGGGATAATCTTCAATAATTTTTTTGTTCTGACCACTCAAATATACGCTTATAATATTGTGACCCGTCACGCTAAAAGGGACCTTATCCGAACTCAAAAAATCCAAATTTTGACAAACTTGTCATACTCAGCACAGGTCAACCAGACACTGTATGCGAACAATGAGCATAAAGTAAAATAGGGAAAACACTCCGTATTTAGAAAATTACATAAAAGTGAAAAGTGTCGGCCATATGGTCGATATTTTTCACACTTCCCATAAGGTCCCTTTTAGCGTGACGGGTCACTATTCTGAAAGCGATTGAAATGGAAAACTAGCCTTAGTCATGACTCATCAGGACATCACATTTTAGTGTCGCAGCACGTTTGTTTCAGGTAACCTACATATTAAGAGATTCGGCAAGTTAATTTAAAAAAAAGGGATCATGGATTTTCCGGGGTTGTAGAACATGACACCACATCTGTGACTGTCATATGCAACTTTTAAGTTAACATCGGATATTAATCAGATCGAATCTGCTTGAGATTGACTGAGAGCACATGAAATTGCCCACAGAATTATAGAACGAATAAATTCTGTAGAAATTGTGTTACATGTAACAGGGTCTTCCTTGATTTATTGTCAATGCTGATAACATTCTTTAGCCCATTACAAAACGACGAATTTTTGGACTGTTCCAAATTCAAAGATGATGCAGATGACAATTTCAAGTGAATGATTTTTTTACAATGTTTGGTCCTTTTACGTAGAAAACATTGTGGGAAATGAAGAAATTGCCTGTTACAAGCAATTTCTTCATTTTCCTCGATGTTTTCCAAAGCCATTATCTTGTCAGTTGTCGGGAGTCACTGTGTGGTAATGGGTTAAAAGTGATTTTGGTAGGCCTTTCAAGATGGGATAAAAGTATTTAAATGAACTTTTAAGAAACAAATGTTCATTTACTAAATTAAAGGGAATATTTCTCAAATGTTTGGAATTGAGTTGAGTTGATTTCAGACCAAAGGCAAGAGATTACCGCCCGTATATTATGACAGAGTTAATGACGTCATAATCACGGTGGATAATCACGTGATACAATATTTTCAGAAAATCTTCAACAAGTTTGTAAATACAAGACCGATCTGAATTCGGTTTGAAGCAGAGAATGTGGACAGACGTCACGCATTAGATGGACGTGGTTGATTTTGAAAAAAAATCAACTGATAAAAAAGTTATTGAAGATAAACCAAATCACCATCCATGAATACGAAAGCTGTTGCAGACATCGATGGTGGTAAGAATAGAATTCGTAAGTTTAGATTAATGTAACAGAAAACATTAACTTAAACAATGAGAAATTGTTGGTTATAAACAGTTTCTTCTTTGAATTCTTAAAGTTTTCTTCCAGCTGGCTTTTTACTATTCGGGCGTCGAAACCAGGCCCCGGTTTCTCAAAAAAACTTAAGTACATACTCATGAAAACATGTTCGACTTAAAAGGAAATGAAAACTCTCCAATGTTGAAGGATATTCGATTGAAGTTCACGTGGATTTCGTTCGATTTGAGCACGGTGCTCAGATTTGAGCATGAGAACGCACTTTAAAGTTTTTTTTTTCGAGAAACCGGGGCCAGGTCTTCCATGTTTGCGAACGGATTAAAAATATACATACAGTCGACACTCGTTATCTCGACATCGGATAAGTCGAAATTCCACTTAAGTCGAAGTGAATGTTATGTTCCATCCTCAACATATGGATATCAAAATGAATGCCGAAACAAATACAGCCATTGAAATTTAGTAGGAAAAGGATAGAAATTGCTCGTCTCGAGCAATCCATTCCTTTTCCTACTATATTTCAATCATGGACACATATGATGTCCATCAAAAATGGTCAAATATCGTTTTCATAAAAAATAACCATGATCGGATTAGTCGAACTCCGGATATGTCGAGGTATTTTGACGGCCACTCTGACTTCGACACAACGAGTGTCGATTGTAACACTGAAATAATTACCTTTCCAAATGCATTTTTTGTGTTTACATAGTAGGATTGTGCGTGTCCCACAGCACTCCATATTCCGTTTCCACAAGGATGGGGGACCATATGACCATTAGGAATTCTAGTCTTAAAACTTGAATGCGAAATAACACTTTCAAAACATAGCAATAAAATCCACAAATGCCTAAAATTTCCAACCATATTTTCCAAAAGAATTGAACGTAACTGCCTGCTGTTAACGTAACGTAGAGTCCAATTGAATACGACACGTAGCTATAATTATACGATCACAACGTTAACGTTCACAACGTCACATGATGGACGAGGGAAATTAAAAACGTCACTTCACCGTACTAAACAATGAGAAGTAAACGGAAATAATGGTGACTTCTGAACGTGAACCCTTTCCTAGACAAACAATGTTTACTACAGCTGAAGTAAAAGAAGTTGTACACAGCAAAATTGTTACGCTGTGCATACAACTTATTTATAATGGCATAGGAAAGTATAGAGCGAAAAGTAGAAAATGCTGCTATTCAGCATTTTCTCCTTAGGCTTTATTCTCAATGCTTTCGGAGTCCGTCTGACTTATGACGTCCAAATAATGTGTTGTTTTGGAAATAAAGGGTTAAGACTTAATTGCTTTCTTTTACTAGAATGTTGCTGTACTTTGATTACTCAGTTGAAAACGGCACAGAATCTTTAGAATTCTAGGAAACCAAATTTTCGTAAACGTTTAAATCAATTTCCCTTTTCCCGAACAATACCTGTTTTGACGTCCTCGATACAAAGAGGTCGAGAAAACATTGAGACAAAAGAAGAAAAAGACTTATTATGTGCATTTTCTTCTTTTGTCTCTTTATGTTTCGCGCTTTATTGTATACCTTTTAAATTTGAGCTATCTATAACTCGTTGGCTTTAGTTGAGACATTGAAGCAAAAGAAAAAAAATAGTGCTGGTGTCGTGCCTTTTTTGTTGCTAGTATTTAGTCTTAAAGGAACCCATGCTAGCCTGTCTGAAATACAAACAGGTAAACGATGTATACTGAGAGGCAAAAGAAAGTATACACTTTTTGTCTTTAAATATCTCTCTTAATTTCCATCATATCGACTCAAAATTTTGTATTTTTTTATTTCTACCCCGAAACCAATAATACAGCTTTGATAAATTTCACATGAAATTGCTTGACTACCCATACTCCTGCTACATGCCGATTTAGCAAACTGTGCACGTGCGACTTAGCGGAGCATCAAATATTGCCGTTAATCCGTATTTGGTGTCTTTAATTTTTATCACAACAAATCACAACGTTAAATTTTCTCTAACATTCTGACCCAATTCTCGGTGACTGGTAGAAATCGATCAATATGCCACTTTTTCCATCAAGACCCATTTTTCTATGACGCAGCATAATAATAAAAGAAACGTGACTCTATGTTCACTTAGTCAGGTGATTAGGAACATTCTACGCAGATTTTATCAAAATCCGTCAATAAATTTAGAAGGAGTTATGTCAGATAACCAGTTTGCACCAAGTCCCATTTTGCCATGACGCATTGTAATATGGAAAAGCGCTAACAACGTACATGTACGCATAGTCATAGCTGATTGGACTTCATCTGTGAAAATTCCACCAAAATCCGTTCATAAATGTAAGGGATGTGTCAACGTCTATGCTTGCATTAATTAAGCGATTAAGTCCCCTTTTTCGATGACGCTGTATGCTATGAAAAAAACCGTCGCACCGAAAGAAAAGATAGATGGACGGATAGGCTGAGAAGGTTACAGCAATAGACGAATACCTCCGGCGGCGTTTAAAAATCGTAAACAATCTATTAATCGGTTTCTCCAAGAAAGTGAAAAAACTAGGGTGTATACTTAATTTTGCCTCTCAGTATATTTTAGAAATAACGAATGGAATGGTCAACCTGCATAGCTAGATTATTTATGTCCAATGATATTTCTTATTAAGGTAGTCCAACCCTGTTGAGAATCACGCGACGTCGGGTTTATTCGGGCGACGTCGTAAACATTCGGCGGTGGGACGTTCCACCGCTGAATGTTTACGACGTCGCCCGAATAGGTTCGGATACGTAACAAATGTTAACGACGTCGCATGAAAACTTCCAACGTCGTATGAATCTCATTGGGAATGGAATACCTTAAGTTTTTTTAGTCATTCTAAATCACGTTTATATGCATGTATAATAAACTTACCAACACTTTATATTAGTATGCTGGTAAACTGGACCTTGTTAGATGTTAATAGTGTAAAACTTGGTATTGTAACATCGCTTAAATGTTTGACCCTAGAAAATGTAGATAATACAATGCCCGATACAACAATGCAAACTCTGACTTCCTAATATTGCTCTTATCCTTCAAGTTGAAAGACCTTGCATGATTGTGCCACTTTTATGCATCAACAAACAACTGTTCATCTTTTAGTGCCACCTTTAGGACTCATGCACAGGCCTTTCTGGAGACAGCTTGACCCTTTACCAAACGGCATAATTTTGGACTATTCCAATTTGAAAGGTGTTGTAGACAAAACTTCCAAGTGAATGAAATTATAAATTTTGGATATTTTTGGGTAGAAAACATTGTAAGAAATGAAGAAATTGCTTGTAACAAGCAATTTCTTTATTTCCCACAATGTTTTCCAAAGCACCTTCCTCAAGGGTAGTCAAAAGGAGTAGATGTAAGGTAATTGGTTAATTATAGGCCTATTTGAGAAAACTTTAAGGAACTCCTTCGTTCAATTTACATGTATATTATAAAACAGGACGCTTGAAAAGTTGCGCGAGCAATGGCTAGCCAACATGGCACAAGCTGGATACAAAATCAAGACGTCGTCAAACGTTAGGTATTTCTTTGTCAAAATTAATTAACCCTTTACCAACCTGATTTTGACGTCCTTTCAATACAAAAAGGTATGGGAGAGCATTGAAGGAAAAGAGGAAATATCGAAAACAAGCAGTATCTCCTTTGAGCCATTGTTTTCCAAAACGTATTTCACAATTTTCATATAATTTATAAAACGAACTTTGAGCTTTGTCTACAACTCTTTTCAAATTTTCACAGTGAAAAATGTTTTGTTTGGGAAAGGGTTAAAGGACATCTTTATAATGACACGTCATATTAATAGCTTTGTCATTGATGTAACATCATATCCACATGCTTGTAACTGTCAATTAACGTAAACGTTTGATCACGTAATGATGAGAGACGTTAACGTTAATAACGTATATGCCGCTAGCCGAGACGTTACCAAAGTTAGTGATCAGGTTAACCGCAACGTTGTTTATAATACGACGTAGACCTTTGTGGACAAGTCATAATATTTATCAAAGGAAATTGTCATTTTGTAGTTAAACGATAGGAAAATAGAAAATACATGAAAAGGCGAATATACTTTGATTTATAATGCACCATATTTGTACATGTAAAGCACGTAAACAAAATCGTTCAGTCAGTACGAAACAACGTTAACTTGAAACTCCGTTTGATCAAACTATAATGGCACGAAGGTAACGAATAATAAGAGGCGCGTTCTTTAGAGCGAGATTTTTTAAGATTTCTTAAGGTGTTTTGGATAAAGCGTTTTTAAGACCGAGACTTTGACCGAGCTTTTCCGAATGCTCCATATTTATACAAATGACGTCATTATGACGTCATTTGTATAAAGTATGGAGCTTTCGGAACACCACGGTTTATGAATTATGGAGTGTTCGGAACAACTCGGTCAAATCCCTTTTACATTGTTTGTACAGAGTTGACCGAGGGGTTCCGCACGAAGTATAGGGTTATGGCGCCCCCCATTGAGAGTCTTAAAAATCTTGCTCTAAAGAACGCTTTATCCTAAAATATCTTAAGAAATCTCAAGATATCTCAAGAAATCTCGGTCTAAAGAACGCACCTCAGAAGATCGAGACGACGACGTTACCAACGTCAGTGTTCCGTCTAAACGCAACATTGGTTATGCTACATAACGCCACCATACAAATCTTATATGAGTTCATTAATTACTTCGCGAAAAGATTCAAAATAGTTTTCAAAATGCAGACTGTCGTGAATTTCGTTCCCATTTTCTCTAGATGTAATATAACCCTTTCCCAAACAAGACCTGGTTTTGACGTCCCTAATAGAAAAGGCTTGGGAAAACATTGAAACAAAAGAAGAAACTGCTGATAACCAGCAGTTTCTCCTTTTGTCTCAATATTTTCTATGTCATATTTTACACAAATTCTATCTTTGATAACATTCATTTTGTCATTTGTGGCAGTTTTTGAAGTGGATCACCCTGATAATATCCTTTTGGGAAAGGGATAATGATAATGCGTTAACGTGTAAACGACCATCCTAGACGTCATCAACTTTGCTATTACACCACTTAGATATTAATACACGTTGGCCTACGACTTATAGTGGAGTGACTTTCGCTGAAAAAGTGGCCTATTTCATGGGGTAGGTGGTCACAAAAGTACCACATTTTCTAACCTATACCAAAATGTTTGTCATATCCTGAAGTTTGTCAAACGGTCAATATCATGTCTTGGATGTTGGTACGAGCTGAGAAATCCAAGATGGCGTCCAAGATGGCCGCCAGAATTAAAAACAAGGGGTTGTTGTATATGATTGACTGTACTGATTTAATGTATATCTATACATCATACAAACTAAGTTTAATTTCATATACTAGGATTGAACTTTCTCGTGATACATTTTACAATGTTCATAATGTCAAGGTCAAGGTCAAATTCAAGGTCAAATGTAAAAAATTGTGAAAAAATATGTCATTTACCAGTTTTCTTTTCTTATTACTCAAAAGTTTACATAAAAAGCCAGGAATTTTATATACCAAAATAAATAACAATATATAGGCTTTAATAAATTAACATAAAGATTAAGATATCTTGTGTTTCCATGGAGATATTCAAGATGGCGTCTATAGACCCCTAATGGAAAACTGTATTTTACGAGTTTTCCCATAATTTTGATATACATAATGGTCATTAAAATAAATGTCAAAGTGTTAATTTAATTCTCTTTATTTTAGCAATGCTCATATTCTAGATAAAACTGTCATGTAAGACTAGAAAATATTCTTATTTGTTGCAAAATCCAAGATGGCGTCCAATATGGCCGCCACAATGAAAACCAAATGGGCTGTCTTATATGATTGTTTGTACTGACTTAATGTATATCTGTATATCAAATAAAGCAGATTTTATTTCTTGCAGTGTGTTTGATCTTTTTTTGATACATTTTTAAAATGTTTTCAATGTCAAGGTCAAGGTCAAATTCAAGGTCAGATGTGAAAAATAGTGAATATATCTGTTATTTTACGGTGTTTTTTTTTGTTTTCTTTTTTTTTTTTTTTTTTTTTTTGTACACAAAATCTTGAATAAAAAGCTATATACTAAAATGACCAATGGTGTATGAACTTAAATAACTTGATATTAAGATTAGGATGTGTTGCATTGTCATGGAGATTTTAAAATGATGTGTACAAACACCTTGTGGGTCACATTGAGAGGCTAATAAAAATCTTTGTTTTTACCATATTTCAAATTTGATTTGTGGTATGGTAATTCAAATAATGTCGAAGTTGTTCATCTTTATATTCTAAATTGGCACAATACTCATTTTCTATATCAAGTTATCTGAAGTATCACCATAATATTATCCGATATAGAATCGAATACTAGTATGCCATACAAAATGATAAAAAAAACCATCTGAATTTAGGTTGATGGTAGCCTTTTGAGCTTTGAAATGTCAGAATTCGACAACAGGAAATATGTAGAATAAAATAAGAGCTTTAAATACAGTATATATGCAATTTAGTTCTTCATTTAAAACAAATTTGAGACACAGTTCATTTCAACAAAAATCAAAATGACGATACTTCTTTAGTGGCTACATCACACAATACACTGTATAGAGCAATTTTGCCGTCCTAACCAGTTTAGGCATTTATTTTCTAAATTCACTAGAATCACATGACCCATTTAAAACTTTATGAGGCCACCAATTATGATGGAATTTTTCTTTTTGTAATATATCATGACATCCTACTAAAATCTGAATAAGTGATAATTATCAAGTTTCGTATATACACACTGGTTACTTGAGAGAAGCTACATGGACAGTTTATGCAATCAAAGATCTTAGGTTATGGTATATCCATTAGGTTTTGTGTACATTGGTGCTCATATATATCTATTCTATCACAAACAAAGTCACTGAGAAGTTCTGGTGGAGTAACTGGTAGACTCATGAGTTATGGGGCTGATTGATCTGTCTTACTGTCCATCATTTATCCAACTTTAGTGGGTCAGACCGCTGCTACATTGCAGGATGGCATCCTCTTCAGACCAGCAAGTGATACTCGCATTGTAGCACATACAGCAAAATTATGTCATTTGCTGGCAGAATTTTAGGGTTTATTTTTTTTACCTTTAAGTTTTCTGTTCAAAGTTTGTTCAAAGAACTACCAATACTGCTACCATATAAAATATCAACACATTTTATTAACACTTCCCTTACTATTGTATGTAAGTTGTTGATAGTTCCAATTTTTGTAATGTTCTTGATAGCCACAAGGCCTCTCTCTCCTTATTCAGTAAATATATGTATCAGGAGTTTTAGCACATGACCTGTATATGGACTAACCAAGACTACTTTGGCCACAGTCTGGCAACCAATGTAGTCAGAAGGCAGTTTCATTCAAGTCCCAAGCATCTGCTTCTTCTTGATTGGGGTAAGGTTCTTGAATGTATTGTGATTTCAGATGGTGAAATAAAGCATAGACAAAGGAAAAAACTTCTATGATCCTTTACTTAAAAGTAAAGTAGCAGCAATAGGATCCATAAAACCAAAATTGAAATACAAGATTAAAAAGATTGTTATCAGTTTGTAAGCGATAAAGAGCTTTAAAATGTACATGTACCACTGGAAACAGGGGAGAGTTATATCATTTGAAAATGCACAAGTAGGCCCCTACCACTTAGCTTGTTTGATGAGATTGCGAAATGGTAACAAACAAGTATAGTATGTGAGACTTGTTTGATAAACTCCAATTGTATATTGATGAAATTGTGTGTGGGTTGACCTATCATCTTAGGTGAGATGGCAGTCGCTGATGTGTTATAGTCTCTTGCATCACCACTCCAACCTATAGTCTGTGATCCTAACAATATGTTCTAGACTTACATTAAATGCAATAGTGGAAGTGTAAATGCCGATAATGTCATCTTCGACCTCATTTCAAGAACAGAATCAAAACTCAAGCCAAGAGCTTGGAGACCTGTCATTGATGGTATCAAATAAACAAACAAATGTGAAAGTCATATATCCCAAAAAAGTTCTTGACCATCTTTAAGAAGACCTTAAGGTCATCTCAACAGGCTTTAAACAAAATAATACTGTAAGTAAGCTCTAACTCTGTTGCCAGAATATTAATCCATGTTCATCAGTAGTGGGGTTGATTAAAATATTGTACAAGTCAATTGTTATTTTTTACAATACATGTTTATCTCAAGTATTCTTGCTTAGTCCAGGTACAGACATCTTTTATACTCCTGCTACATCATTTTGCACCAGTTTACCGAACTAGGAGTCTAAGCACTTTTATTTCAAAACCAGACGTTTACATCTATTCAATGCCAAACCCAAGCTTAAAAGGAGATTTCTTAAGTTTTCATGATATGTCAATTTAGTGATTTACACAACTTTACATCTTTTTAACTTAACCCTGTTTATATAAAAACAGTCATGTTTACCCTTTTATTATTGTTTGAATTTGACTCAAAGTTGTTATGATTCTTTTTGCAATACATGTATAACTAATTCACGGGTGGTAAACAGAGAAACTAGCTCCAAAAAGAGGTAGTTGCATAGAGCGAAAATTTGTAGGTCACGAACACATCTTCTAAAATTATTTCTTTTAAAGCGAGTTTTTGAGAAATCCGACGATGCTGTAATATGAAGAAATGGTCGAAGTTTGTTGTGCACGGGAGTATACGGTATCAGTAGCAGGGTTTTAATACAATCGTTGAAAAACATTTCAAAATCGAAAGTAAAAATGTTTTACTTTCGATTTTGAAATGTTTTTCAACGATTGTATTCAAACCCTGCTTAATAACATCGAATATTCGCATGCACAACAAACTTCGACCATTTCTTCATATTACAGCATCGCCGGATTTTTCAAAAACTCGTTGTAAAAGAAATAATTGTAGAAAAATGTGTTCGTGACCTACCTTTGTTTACAGATTTTCGCTCTATGCAACTACCTCGATAGAGGCCGGATGTCACGAGGAAACAAATTACCGTTGACTCTTTTTGGAGCTAGTTTCTCTGTTTACCACCCGTGTAATTGGGTTATTTCATTTCAACCAATTTTGATCAGGATTTTTATGTCACCTGACCTAAGGTCATGGTGACCGATTGCCACCATTTTTGTCGGTCGTCGTGCGCTGTGCTTCATCCGTCATCTTCTTCTTGAGAACCATTGGACGGATTTCAACCATATTTGGCAGGAAGTATCCCCCATGGAAAGCCGTCTCAGATTCTGACATTCTGACATTTGACAAAAGTCATTTGTCTCTCACCAATGGGTGTGAATAATCTGTGAGAGAGCAGCTGGAGGCTCGGTTTGGATATTGTGGCTATACTGGTGCTAGAAATACCAGGAACCCACGGTTAGGTGCTCCAGCCGCCGCGATATGACCATAGAAGTTGAAAACGGCGTAAAACCCCAATAAAATCAAATCCTTTCACCCAGGTATATAAATGGGTACATAGGAATGTTGAAACCCAGATTGCTGTGGCTGCCGAAGGCGACAATTAATAACAGCCGACTTGAGACTCAGTGGTCCTGGGTTAAAGTGTAAAGTCGGTTGAGTGCGTTTCTCGGTTCGTAAAACAGACTTTAAACCAAACTTTAAAATATAGAATGGTCAACATGCATATTATATGTTGCTAGATTATTTCTGTCAAAGGAAATTTCAAATGAAGTTCATCTAGTACTTATAGATCAAATCTGTATATGATTGACTGACTCACCTTTTATATTTATAGTGATATTTGTGGGAAACTGGACCTTGATAGATAGTAAAAATTTGGTATATTCCTTTCTTTTGGCCCCAGACAATTCAATGCACCACATAACAATGCATACTCTGACTGTGCCCATGTTGTTCTGATCCCTTGCAATGGCCCTTTTAACATTTAATCATAAAAGCCTGCATATTGTTGTTTATTGTGGTATATAACATTTCATATCTTTTGCGCAAGATTTTCTGTAAAAACAAAAGAGTATGTAAAATTACAGATTTATTTCACATTTGACCTTAAATATGACCTTGACCTTGAAACCATTTTAAAATGTGTGTGTGTGGTTTTTTTTTTTTTTTTTTTTTTTTTTTTTTTTTTTCATTTTAAAATGTATCATTAAAAAGACCAAACACACTGCATGAAATAAATCTAGATTATTTGATATACAGAAGTCAGAACAAACAATCATATATGATAGCCCATTTAATTTTCATTGTGGCGGCCATACTGGATGCCATCTTGGATTTTACAACAAATAAGATTATTTTCTAGTCTTACATGACAGCCTTATCTAGAATATGAGTATTGTACTAATATAAAAAATAACACGTTGACATTAATTTCAATGACCATTATGTATATCAAAATTGGGGGAAACTGGTAAAATACAGTTTTCCATTATTTTTCAGGAGGGGTCTGTAGACGCCATCTTGAATACCTCCATGGAAACACAAGATATCTTAATATTTATGTTAAATTATTAAAGCCTATATATTGTAGTTTATTTTGGAATATAACATTCCTGGCTTTTTATGCAAACTTTTGAGTAATAGGAAAAGAAAACTGGTAGATGACGTATTTTTTCGCTATTTTTCACATTTGACCTTGAATTTGACCTTGACCTTGACATTGTGAACATTGTAAAATGTATCATGAAAAAGTTCAAACATAGTATATGATATTAAACCTAGTTTGTATGATGTATAGATATACATTAAATCAGTACAGGCAATCATATACAACAACCCCTTGTTTTCAATTCTGGCGGCCATCTTGGACGCCATCTTGGATTTCTCAGCTCCTACCAACATCCAAGACTTGATATTGACCGTTTGACAAACTTCAGGATATGACAAACATTTTAGTATAGGTTAGAAAATGTGGTACTTTTGTGACCACCCCACCTTCAACCAAACCTTGAAAGTCACCCTACTATTAGTGGGGAAAATTTTGTACAATGATTCAGAAAAAAGTTGTGAATGCAAAGTAAGCAAAGACTATCCCTATATTTAATCGTGACGACGTCTATATATGTCACATACGTTTGTATTGTCATTGTTAACCCTTTCCCATACGACACATTTTAGAATGGTTCACTTTGAAAGCTGGTGATAAAGATAACACCTGGTATAACAAGCGCGGATCCAGGTATTTTTCACAGGGGGGTCATCCGATCTTCAACCCCTTTTTCTCCAAATTCCAGGGGGGGGGGGGGCAGGATCATGTCATACCATGAAGGACTAAATATCGGTATAACAACGGGTTGTCATGTTTGTCGTGTTTGTCGTGGCACACAGGGACGAATGCTGCAGCTTATTTGGGAAATGACCAGTAATCTTTTTGATAACCCCTTTTTTCGCCAAATTCCAGGGAGGGGTGGGGGTCATGACCCCACTGACCCCCCCTCTGGATCCGCGCATGTATAATATAGGATAGAATGTAGAGGCAAATGGAGAAAGTACTGAAAATCAGCAATTTCTTATGTCCAGTGTTTTCTTTTGACGGATCACATAATTATATGAAAACAAACAAAAACAACCTGGGAGAAGAGGAATAATCCAACACTTCCCTCTCCAGAGACAGATACAGAGTTGCGTTTCGTCTCTTCATGAAGACTAGGAGAAACAGGTTTTAACCCATTACCAAAAGTCAAATTTTGAGCTTATCCAAATTGAAAAGAAATAAAAATGCTAATGACATTTTCAAAGTGGGGAAATATTGAAATTCTACTACTCCTTCGGCTAGAAAGCATTGTGGGAAATGAAGAAATTGCTTGTGACAAGCAATTTCTTCATTTCCCACAATGATTTCCACCCTAAAAGTCCTAAAAATTGAAAAAAATACATTCACTTGAAATTGTCGTCTGAAGGATCTTTTAATTTGGACCGCCTTAATATTTTGTCGTTTGGTAATGGGGTAAATGACCAACACTTGCTCCCCTCTCACTTATTTCCTCTTCACTTTCGCTAGTCCTCGACAGCGAAGTTGGCAACGTCGTCGGAAACTACTTTTACAGCATTGACTTTCCTCAATCGTTCATATCCCCTCACCGCCATTATTCTTTCTGAAATTTGACGAAATTCCATTACTGGAAAAATCTTTTAAGGATCATATTCTTTGGATCAGTAGTTTGCGTCTCAGATCAGAATCTAGAAATATGTGGTTAGATAACCAAGGATCGCAATATAGCTGCAATTTGCACGTGGTGTAGAACCAAATTCACCAAACAGTCTCTTCATATTTGTGACCCGTCACGCTAAAAAGGACCTTATCGGAAGTGTGAAAAATATCGACCCTAGTCAGTCTGCGCAGTCCGCGCAGCCAGACTAGGGTCGACACTTTTCACTTTAAGGACAGATCCTCCATTTATTTCCCACGGTAAGAATTTTTTTATTTTTTCTGTACTGATATTTAAATATATGAGAAGTAAAAAAATGAATTAAAAACTATAGGTCACCAAGCGAATTAAAAAGTTATTGGATTTCAAGGGAGACTACTCTTGTCTAAAATTGCAAAAACGATGTGTCACTTAAATACCCACAAAAAAGGTGTTCGAAAGGACTAGGAGTACATAAAAAAGTCTTTATTGTGTTCAATATGTTTTATTCTGTCTAAATGAGTACCAATTTGGGAAAATTTAGTGATGATTTTGAAATTTTTAGTAAAACATTCTTTCAAAAGTAGCTGAAATTGCTCTTTTTTCGCAACGTTTCTGATAATAAAAAAAATTCCAGCGGTAAGAATTTTTTCTTTTTTGGTATAGACATAGTGCTTGGTCATACCTACAAAAACAAAAAAAGAAATATATATCAAGCCAAGCGTTTTTCTTAGTTATAAGTAAAATTTGGTTTTCTTTTTGCATCTCTGTCCGAAATTTTTTCACTACTTTTATCCATTTTCTTCCTTATTACCAACTTTAGATAATAAAAGGTGTCATCTTTTGTTTCTATCTGAAGCGGACTAGCCCATAAAGACACCACTTTGCTTTTGTTGCTCCGTTTCGTATCGCTAACGCCACATGTTGAACGCGCAACAGAAAGCGAAATGTACCATCCGAGTACTATTACACTTTAATTGACCAAACTGAGAAAATTGAAATAACCGAAAAGGGTCTTGTCATTTATTAACCAAACATTAGCTAAATGTAAGAAATACATTTGCTGAAAAGGGCAAATTACTGAAACAGCTTTATTTCGTTATTTAGGATATGCGCAGTAAGTTGCGCAGTAACAATTGGAGGATCTGTCCTTAATGTAGTTTTCTAAATCCGGAAAGTTTTCCCTATCTTACTATATGTTCATTTTTCGCAAACGGGAACTAGTTGACCTGTGCTGGGTCTGACAAGTTTGTCAAAATTTGGATTGTTTGAGTTCGGATAAGGTCCCCTTTAGCGTGACGGGTCACATTTAGACAGCAAAGGTAAACTGTTTTGGTTGCATCTGTGTAAATATTTGAATGGCTAAATTGGAATTTCCTTAAATTTTCAATGGAAATAACGAACATTATTATTATTTTTTTTTGGGGGGGGGGGGATAATCCCCTTAGTCTCACTGTTCCTTTGGGCGTGACTTATCAGTGAATACCGGAATTAGCATAGCTATGCAGCATCGCTTGTATGCCAAATTAGCTGATTTGCATGACAGATGATTTATTCTATTCATGCAGTTTTAGTAATACAGATATGTACCTTTTATGTCTTTAGGTGTCAAACTCTCTCTAAGAATAAATAAGAATAAGGTTAGGCATTATGGGATGGCAACATACCTATTTATTTATCTACAATCGTGATTTCGTGATTTCCCATAGATTATGCAATTTTGAAACTTGCGTCAATCAGGGCTGTCAATGTATACTGACGGCCATAAAAACGCCTCAGTCCTATGTAATATACGATTTTTCAGTATATTTGATTTGAAATTACAAAAAGTCATTTTCATCTGTACATTTGATTATCTGTTGTTGAAAAATGATTGTAAAGAAAGAATCAAATTGTTACAGTTTAGAAAAAAAGCACATTTAAACAAGAGCGGTATCAGATTTTCCATTTAAAAATCAGTTGCACGTGGTTAAAACTTTACTTGCGACAATACTAGGTGCCGTGAAACGTGTTATTTGGCGTCCACAGTTAGTGAATACTAAATGCTACGTTGATCCCAACGTCATAAATATGAAACGCATATGACGTTAGCGTGAGAAATCCTCCTCTATAACAGGCGTTATCCGAGGTCTATCTGACTTTTGCCGATTGGCAAATGTTTCTGTAACTCTAACTCGTTGACCAAGTACTTGTTTGCGTATTTCTCGCATTCGAAAATGGCCATATCGTGAGCTCCCTTTTCAGAATTTAGCCTTGGCATCCTTTAATACGGATGTTTGACAAGAAAATCTATAAATTCCTGATTGCCTATCCACTAACACATGTTATTGTGTAAAATGTGACCAATTTCATCACATGACAAATAAACACGAAGTGCACGTAGAAAACGTGACCAGTCACCGGAAATGAACATCTTGATGAATAGAAAAGCATATTTGTTTATTTGACGTAACTGTTGGTCAAAAATATTATATACAGCATATAATTCAATAATATTGTAACAGGCTTAAGGAAAATAATGACAAATTTCATTGGGGCGTTTCTTATGGCAATCAGTATATTAAGGAATTATTCTTGCTATGCCACACTGTTTGTTTGCCAAATTAGCTAATCTGTAAGTAAACGGTTTTATTAAAATCGTGCTGTTTTAGCAATAAAAATGTGTCACTTTTATCTTTAGTGGTATCAAAATCTCTCTACAAATAAATTAGGTTAGAAATCATGGGAATATGTCGATCTATCTAAGGTAGGACCTGGGTAATGGGCTATGTTACCATTAATTTTATGGAACGAAATCTGTTTGGTGCGAATAGACGATTTCAAGGGAAGTAATTTAAATTGCTATCACATTTTGAGGTTTTGACTTTTGTTGGGGCATTTGCCTACTCCTCATACAATTTATAAACATTTTCACCAAAACTGTATAGAATATTCCTTATTAGTGGGGCGCACAACTCCGAAAATTTGACCTAATCGTTCACTTTGTGATACAAGCATGAATTTTGGTATGGTAAGTCTTTGAGGGTCCCTGAATCAGAAAAAAGTGCTAGCCACTTGAAATTCGCATCCGGTGGCCATTTTCCAAGATGGCCGCCATTCGGATAAATGTAGTATATATATCAGATAGAAAGACATTCCAAATGCTGAAATCCGCCGAGATTTTTCAAATAAATCGTCCCAATATAGTCAATTTTGTAATTTATTAATAAACTAGCATGGCTTTTTTACAACAGTGCGGTCGTTTATCCGAGATGGCCGCCAAAATACTCCACAAACGGCCGTTTCTTCAATTAGATATTATTTTTTAATAAGATATCATCAATCCTTGTCATCAAATTTCAACCAGCATAATAGAATGAAACACAAACCGATTTAGCCACATGAAAATCGCTTCCGGTGGCCATCTTTCAAAATAGCCGCCATTCTCATGTATTAATTAGGCCTATATATGAAAATACCAAATAGAAATGAATCCCAAGTGATGAATTTCGTCGGGATTTTTATATACCTTTCCTGCTTAGTCCTTTTTGTAACCAATATAAACCAACTTGATGTCTTTATAACATGGCTGCCTTTTTCCAAGATGGCCGCCAAATTATTCAAATGTTCATAGTTTCGTCAAGGAAATCTTATTACTTTTAACAAAAAAAAAAGATATCAACCCCTCTCTTTAAGTATCAGCTAATAAAATGAATGAGATACAAACAAAATTGTTCTAAGAGAATATATATTTTGCTATTGAAATGGCGACCATTTTTGTATTATCTTAACTGTCTTATTGGCTTCCATAATTAAATACCGATTATCGTCGATTACTTTAAAAAAAACAGCAGCTTCATTAACATGGTTCAAAGCACTTCCGTGTGAATAGTCGCTTTGCGCTAAGTAAGTCAAAACATAGTGTTCAAATCATCCTTGGAATCGTCCACACCAAATATCAGAAAACAAGCATTCTAAACCAGATAGTGTAAAAGGAAGTCTTTCTTAAATTAATAATGGATGATTGTAAAACAAATCAACAAAAATATGTAAAGTAAATGTTATCCCTGCCAAGAGGACAAATCTAATGATTTGCTTATTTCTCTTCTGAGTAATTTACAGAAAGAGCAAGATCTTAGTGGATACAAATGTACAATAATACTGCAACAGATATTTCTTTATACCTTGCCTTCAATGATATACCAACTTCGTTCAATCCAGCTCTATTAGATGATAATGATGGTAAAGAGAAAACTTTGACACTGCATAAGCCAAGTATCATAATAGATACCGTCTTTTATTTACAATATAAAGCTCAAACGGGCACAGAAACAAGGTTCCATTACAGATGGAGACAGCTGTAAAAGGTCTATAGAATCTGATTTGCAAAAGATGCCACGTTTCTTATGCATTCGTAGCACGATTCGCAAAATTTGAGACAAGCTTAATCAATGTGTTTACACTATGGACAATGGGAAGTTGCTTGTAAAACTCAGCGCAGTTGTACGTGTTGTCGTTCAAGAGTTAAAGTATCACCCAAACAGCTTAGTAGAGTTGTATAACACGACGAGGTCTTGATAAAATATGATACAACAATAGTTTTGTAAAAGATTTTCAAGTATCATGTGGCTTTTATAACTTGTTATATACTGGTATATTATGGAATTCGTGGCTTCTGAGAAAGTCCAGTTTTCAAACTCCATGACTTAGTCCTATTGTAAAAGCAGTATATCAATGCGCAAAATAGGCTACATACAAAGCTGGCCATATTTAGAGACTGTGTAATTTTCAGCAACCGAATTATTAATGCCGGTCGAAATGGGGATTGTCAAAAGAAAATGAATGTTGAAGAGTTGTTTGAACCCAGTTTGGTAATGCTGCAGAGAGATGGCTACGAATGGGTGCAAAAACTTGAAGTGGACGGTGTAAGTTCAAGAAAGCCGGGCTTTTCTGCACTTCACTCTATATCTGCGTCTGTGAAATATCACATGAAAGTTAAAATCATATATAAGCAGTAGTGGCCATCTATGTTATAGCTTCTTCAGTGTTGATATGACTATGTTCACAAGCACTAAACCTTGCTTGTTTTCGACATACCATCTCTTGTTGTCGAGGGATCCCATATGGGGTGAGGGCTAGTTTCCTTGTAAAGGCTGTTGATTTACAGAACTATTCTGGCCAAAAAAACAAGAGCCGTCATAGACGGATTATGCTCCCCGAATAAGTGTTTGTCACACACAAAAAAAAACTATCATACATTAAGCCCCCTTTTCCCATGACAGATTTTTTGTACACACATTATTTGTAAAATATGGTCTAGAACATCTTATTTATCACACAAGTATAAAATTTCATTAAATTCTGCCCATTAGATGAAGAGAAATTAGAGAAAAACTAATTTTTGCACTAAGGCCCCTTTTTCCGTGACGCAGCCTCAAATTAAGAAACGGAGAAAAGGGTCTCTAGGTATTGTCACAGGGAGTTTATTTGTGAAGTTTTATTGAATTTGGTCCAAGGGTTGCTGAGATCTGGCTGTGGACGGACGGACGGAAAGACGGACGGACAGACGGACGGAAGGACAGCGTGGCGACTATATGCTCCCCCGAAATTTTTTCGGGGAGCATAAAAACGAATACACCGGACACATGGATGTTGAAAATAGGAATCAATGGATGTTGAAAATAGGAATCAACTGAGACTGCGTTAAAACAATAATTAGCCTCAGTGGGTTTGGCTGCCATCTCTTGTAGGCATATTGTCGAAATTGAAAATCGTCTGCTATATTTTTAGAGACCTTCTTTGAAAAAAGCCGGTTGGCTGCCATCTCTCATGGGGACCATATCAAATTTGAAAACTATATCACTGGGGACTTGTTCCAGATGATTGCCATCTTGGGTCCACAAACACTATATCTCACTTGTATTCTACATACCATTTCTCTTTGTTGAGGGACCCAATCTTGTAGTCTACTTAATTAATTGTCTACACTACATATTACATTTGCAGATATCTATGTTAATGGATTAAAAAGAGTAAGAAAATAATGATTACACGGACTTGGTTGGCTGCCATCTGTTATCAAGTCAGTCGAATTTTATATAATTCGTCAATGAAATAAGCCAGTGGGGCTTATAAGTCGAAATAAAAAAATTTTCCAGTGGTAAAATCGCAATTTTCATATAAAAATGAAGAACTTTATATTGTATGGCAGCCGTATGAGATTTTGGTTGCCATCTCAAGCATAAATTTTGTCTTCTTTACATCTGGCATTTATGTCTGAGTGTTTGAAATGAAAAATGCAAGTTTCTATTAGTTTTAGTGCATCATATCATTACACAGGGAAGCTCTATAATGCCCAGATGGCGGCCATCTCAGAAAATGGCCGCCGTATTGAATTTCAAGTGGCTAGCACTTTTTTCTGAAAATGTACACTTGAAACTATATATATACTCATTATAGTAGGTTCTGTGGCTCTAAATTAATTGTCTCACCAAACTGATATACACTACATATTACATTTGCAGATATCTATGGCAATCGATTAAAAGAGTAAGAAAATAATGATTACACGGGCTTGGTTGGCTGCCATCTGTTATTAAGTTAGTTGATTTTTTTTAAATTTATGAACGAAAATAGCCAGTAGAGCTTATAAGTCGAAAAAGCAAATCAAACATTTTTTCCAGCGGTAAATTTGCAATTTTCATATAGAAATGAAGGATTTTATATTGTATGGCTGCCATATGAGATTTTGGTTGCCATCTCACGCACAAATATTGTCTTTTTTACATTTGGCATTTATGTCTGAGCGTTTGAAATCAAAAATGCAAGTTTCTATTAGTTTTAGTGCGTCATATCATTGCACAGGGAAGCTCTATAATGCTCAGATGGCGGCCATCTCAGAAAATGGCCGCCATATTGAATTTCAAGTGGCTAGCACTTTTTTCTGAAAATATACACTTGAAACTATATATATGCCAAATTTCATGCTTGTATCACAAACTGAACGATTATATGAGTTATGCGCCCCACTGTATAAATCTGAGAACGCTCAATTATTTCTGTTATTACGAAAACAGGCGATATTGCATCTAACGGTACTTTAAAAATGCTCGGATTTACGAACGTCACGTCAATGATTCGAAATATAACGGTTTTACCGGAATTGCATTACCCAGGTCTTACCTTAACCACAACCTGCTTTCTTATTCGGAACTTCCATTGAATGCGATATTTGTGAAACTGCAATCACTGCGTGAATCAGGCTTGACTATATATCAATTAAGACATTACTATTGCAATGCCACACTACTTGTTTGCCAAATTAGCTTATTTGTAAGACAGCAGTTTTATTACAATCGTGCTGTTTTAGCAGTAAATGTATGGCTTTTATGTTTAGTGGTGTCAAACTCTCTCTCTGGGAATAAATTAGGTTAGAAATCATGGGAATATGTCGATCAATTTAAGGTAAGACCTGGGTAATGGGCTATGTTACCAGTTATGGAACGAAATCTTTATGGTGCGAATAGACGATTTCAAGGGAAGTAATTTTCATTGCTCTCAAATTTTGAGTTTTTGACTTTTGTTGGGGCATTTGCCTACTCTTCATACAATTTATAAACATTTTCACTAAAATTGTTTAGAATATTCCCCGGAAATCTGTTGTTACGAAAACAGGCGATATTGCATCTAACGGTACTTTAAAAATGCTCGGACTTACGGACGACACGGAATAAGTCGAAATATAACGGTTATACCGGAATTGAATTACCCAGGTCTTACCTTAACCATAATCTGCTTTCTTATTCGGGATTTCCATTGAATATGATATTTGAGAAACTGCAATACCTTTGTGCGAATCAGGCTTGAATAAGTATTAACTAAGACATTACTATTGCTATGCCACACTGCTTGTTTGCCAAATTAGCTTATTTGTAAGACAGCAGTTTTATTACAATCGTGCTGTTTTATCAGTAAATGTATGGCTTTTATGCTTATTGGTGTCAAACTCTCTCTGTGAAAAGATTAGATTAGAAGTCATGGAAACGTGTGCTTAGATTTACAGAATTTGTTTCTTTGTTTTGATTCGATTAAGGTAGTCCACCCCTAATGATATTCACGCGACGTCGGAATTATTCGGGCGCGGACGTAAACATTCGGCGGTGGAAATTTCCACCGCCGAATGTTTAAGACCGCACCCGAATAGCTTCGGACACGGCTCGAAAAAAAAAAATGTCAAAATCCCCACATTACGGGTATTTTACCTTAATAACTTCAAATACTTAGTTCCTATACAATCCCATTACAACAATGATATCCATGGAAATTTCTGGTAGGGCATCATGATCAGACTGTACTTGGTATGGTTTAACCCTTTCCCAAACGAGACAATTTTAGGTTCAGTTTGAAAGCTGCTGCAGACAAGAAAATAGATGCTGAGTGTGCGATTTGATACAGAAAATATTGAGGCAAAATAAGAAACTGCTGATCATCAGCAATTTCTTCTTTTGTCTCAATATTTTCGAAAGTCTCTTTTATAAGATTTTTCAAAACCAGGTCTTGTTTGGGAATGGGTTAATGAATATGGTACAATTTAATATTGCCCCGATTGCTTCAGAAAATAGGAACGGCTACCTCTATACGTAAGTTCTATTTTAGATTATTTAACCAATGATATTAAATGTCTATGTCCTATGATATTAAGGTTAAACCTTTTTGCATCAACAATTGCGATAACCCATTTTAGCACTAAAACCGGAGATGTGTCTTTTTCGATTGAAATACCCTTGTGTCCCCTTTTAGTGCCCCTCAACCTTACCTTAACACTTTTCCCATTAGGACATAGCTTTGACGTCTTTATTAGAAAAAAATCCCTTGGACAATATTTAGACATGAGAAATAGCTGATGATAAGTATTTTCTCCTTTTGTCGCAATGTTGTCTGTGCTAAAACAGACACAGCACAATTATTCGTTTATCACCAAAGGCCTTGGCGTCCGCAGCTTCGTTGAAACTACTGGACCACCCCTAAAAATTGTTTAGGAAAGGGTTATTTTGGGTTATTTTGAGTGATTTTGCGCTAGGTCTATTATGAATTAAGGGATTAAGTATACCCTATGTCTGATCATGTCCCAAATAGTCACGGTGGGGATTGTGCATGATGGGATGGATAACGAATACGAAGTATACGGACAAAATTTGCCTCGCTTCAGGTAAGAAATTGTGCAATAATTTTCTTATTTCTGTTCCAATTTTCAAGTGGTTTGTTGCATGTACCCCGCATTAGTGAACTCTTTCCTCGGATATATGACTTGTTTGTAGAATCTTTGTACTTTGTCCAAAAATTGATCCCAACCGACCAGAAAAACGACAAAAAAATCAGGCCATTTTTCTAGTCGGTTGGGATCGGCCACTTAAATGATACATCTGATAAAAGGGCCCAGTAAGACGGAGTACATGCAACAAACCGCATGAAAATTGACGCAGAAATAAGAAAGTTATTGCACAAATTCGTAACTGAAGCGTGGTTAATTTGGCCGTAGTCGTTACCATTTCGCTTTCTGGTCGGTTCGGACAATATTTCGGAAAAAGTATCATGAGTTATCTAATATGTCATACATCCGATGAAAAAGCTCGATAAGGCGGGGTACATGCAGCAAACCGCTTGGAAATTGATACAGAAATAACAGAGTTATTGCAAAATGTCTTACCTGAAGCGAGGCGAGTTGGCATCAAATTTTGTGCAAAAAATAGACTGTTTTGATAAACCGTCGGTGTTGTTATAACATCTCGTAACTACGGTTTGATTCAAGCCGTAGTTACGAGATTTTATAACAACACCAACGAAATACTATTTATTTGTCCGAAATTACGTCACGGTTTACTTGATAAAATCGTTCCCTATTGTCGGTAGTCGTTATCCATCCCATCATGCACAATCCCCACCGTGATAGTAAATGGTTGTTAAAGGGCGACGGTAACAGATGGTCTAATTGCAAAAAATGAATTTTTTTGAAAAAATATGCAAAACTTTTGTGTTGACCACCTCGGGATGGTTAATAATATGCGATTCAGACAGAGAATGAGCCGAAATTACAAGACAGATAGCTGAATTTAGGGAGAATCCAAACCTAAATTCAACCCCGTCTCAGATGGGGTTAGAATTATTTTCAAATTGCTGCGCATGCGCATACAGCGCGGACCATGATTCAAACTGCTTTGACCTACTTTCGACATCGCTTCATGAATTTGGTATCAAATTGCGAAAAAATGAGTCGTTGCTTCAATAGTTTGTCGTAATCATTTCATCAGGTCATATAAAGCTTAAAAAGTGTACATTTCGTTTGTATTTGACAATTTTTGGGTCCAAATCTGGGAAATAGTAGCTTTAAAGACAAGTAAATGCTAATTAGCAGTAATTTCTCCATTGTCAAAATTCTTTCTGTGCTTTATTACAGTACATACACAGATCATATTTTATGTACATCAATTTTGTCGTGTGCATGCAGTACAGTAGCTTTCAAATTCGAATGCTCTATTGTTGTCTGCTTGGGAGAAAATAAGGAGGCGCTATGAAAACTGTAAGAACAACAACTTCTGCTATTTGGTCAAACAACATTTTGTACTATAGTTGTACAATAATTGGGTATGTGGTGGTTCGAATCTTGCAGGTGTCTTACACCTGCAAGATTCGAACCAACGCATGAAAAATTCAATGCAGATTTTGAACGCGTTTCCCGTTATTTACATACAGTCATGTATACATAAAATTTGTACACATGTGCCAAAATATAATGACTGGACTATACATATTTCTAACATAATGTAACCGTTATTCATCCGTTCGCACCTAATTCGAAATCAATTGAAGGCTAATTTTACGGGATAACCAAAACTTAAGAAACGAAAAAGACCTATCTTGAGTGTGGGTGCCAAAATGAGCTATCAAATATGATAAAAGATAAAACGAGCAATCGCTTGGTTTTAAGATATGATAGATATACAATAGAGTTTCTAATTTACTGTTTGTTCATTCCCAATATGTGATATCTGGCTGACCTCTGCTGCGTCTAATTTTATTTGCCTCCCCGATTTCTTTTTATTTTTTTATTTTATTTTTTCTTTGGGGGGGGGGGGGGTCCATTCTTCTGCCCGAAGCTTAAATCTCAACAACCCTTAGAGAAAATTGGATGAAACTTATGAATTAAGTTCCAGGAATATTTCCAAGACAAGTTTTTTTTCTCTTATTCGCAATTTCAAGCTGCGCTGCAGAAAAAGGGTCCATTCATCTAATGGTCAGAATCTTACAAAATTTTGAAAATAAGTTATTAATCAGATACTATAGTCCATACGCTATTTTTAATGTATGTGCAACAGACTTGTCATGGGAAAAGCGGGATCGACATTTTTTGTGACAAACACTTATTTGGGAGCATAATCCGTCTCCATACTTTCTGAGATATTTGTATACAAACCATATCTTTAATAAGTTCCATATTGTCACCCGGAACAGCTTTCAAATTTGACGGACCTAAAGTTTGCTGTTTGTGAAAGGGTTAATCATAAAACAAATGGTATAGTATAACATGACTGTTTTACGAGTCTTTATTTCAAGTGGAAACGAAACCTGCAGATGATCAATGTTCCAAATTATTATAGCAAAGTCAAAACATTTATCATAATTTTCATTTCTAAAGGATCAAAACGTCGAAACAACAGCTTTTTAAAGCTGATATTATGGTTTTGGTGCCATCTTTGATAGATCTAGATAAAATTTGCCTAATCCTTACACAACAACCAAATTCGAAATAGACGTAGTATCACAAAACATTTTGACAAAAAGCAGAACGTCTGTTACATCTGTTGTATCATATTATAGATTGAGAGACAATGTGAAAATGTTTATCATAAGCATTTTTTTCCTTTTCCATGATTGTACACGAACAAGTATTTTTCGGTCATGGACGCCAAAACCAGTGATTGCAAAAGAAAGCATTGAAGTTTTCATGATCATCTCATTAGTAAGGATCATCTGCTCTTTTGAACATTTGGCAAATAAGTATTAGACTTTACTTAAATTTGCATTCCTAATTTGCGTTGCAATTTTGATTGTCAATTTTCTTTTGTACCGATAATCCTTGTATTTGCATTATTATCCTTGGAATTTGTACACCCCTTTGACATCAAAGCAAAAACTATTCATTTCAATTAATACAATGATGTAACATAATAAGATTGACAGATTAAACCTTTTTCCTGGTTTTAAATTCATTAATAGAAAAGGGCTTGGAAAACATTGAGGCAATATAATGAAATGCTGAAGACCAATGTCTCACTGTTCTCTTTGTAGGCAGCTGGAGGCTCGGTTTGGATATTGTGGTTGTACTGGTGCGAGAAATACCAAGAACCCACGGCTCCTGCCGCCGCGATATGACAATAGAAGTTGAAAACGGCGTAAAACCCCAATAAAATAAAAAAATCAAACTCTTTGTAGAATTGTAAACATATCAAATATTTTCCAACACCATTTTCTTCGTCTGCTGCACCTTAGGCCAATGTATTTAACTAAAATTTGCCGTTTGTGAAAGGGCTAATGAGCGTAATTTATCTTTTTTGTGATGAAACAATATGGAAATTAGTAGATGGTGAGCATTTCGTTATGCAAAGTACAATGGACGGATTCCATTAGTATAAAAATGATACAAATGTAAAAAATGATTTGGGCAAAGGAACTTTATTGCATTTAAAGTGACATTTCAGAATTATTTTTACATAAATTTTACCTTTATTCTACCTAAAAGAGCGTGTTTTCTTGAGAAAATTCTGAAAATTTCAAGCCAAAATATTGAACCGTTTACGAGAAATAGATATCTTTGTGCTAAAATTAAACAAATTGTTATGGACAACAGTTCAGATTTATATTGTCATTTCTGTCTCAACCTTGAAGGCGTATTTTTCGCTTATAAATAACAACTTCAAAAAACTGATAGCATTTCTACGCATTAGAATAAACAAACTTTGCATCAAGACATACTTTTAAACAAGAGCCGTCACAGACGGATTATGCTCCCCGAATAAGTGTTTGTCACAAAATAAAAACTATCATACATTAAGCCCCCTTTTCCCATGACAGCTTTTTTGTACACACATTATTTATAAAATATGGTCTAGAACATCCTATTCATTACATGAGCACAAAATTTCATTAAATTCTGCCCATTAGATGAAGAGAAATAAGAGAAAAACTAATTTTTACACTAAGGCCCCTTTTTCCATGACGCAGCCTTAAATTTACAAACGGAGAAAAAGGTCCCTAGGTATTGACCCAGGGAGTTCACATGTGAAGTTTCATTGAATTTGGTCCAAGGGTTGCTGAGATATGGCTGTGGACGGACGGACGGACGGACGGACGGACACACGGACACACAGACACACGGACACACGGACGGACAGCGTGGCGACTATATGCTCCCCCGAAATTTTTTCGGGGAGCATAAAAATGAAATAAATGTGAAATGTCACTTTACTTATACGCACGTTGATCCCCATTAACTTTTTTCTGATCAATTTCTGACCGCAGACTTTGTTTGGCTTGCTGATGACCCTTCATAAAGATACATCGTTGGTGTTATTGCAAAACCCCTTTTTAAAAAGGTGGAGTTACGGGTTTATGAAATAACACCAACGACATGCATGTTATGTTATACTTTTGAGAAAAAGAAAATCAGCATTTTCTATATTTCACTCAATGATTTTTATTCCCAATATGCGCCTCGTAGATTTTTTTCATTCGTCTATGACATTTATTTTGTCGTCCACAACTTTTGAATGAGAATGTCCTAAATATTGCATTTTTTGAAAGGGTGAAATGATTTTTGAGTGTTTTGATACCTAGTATAATAAATTGGTCATTTGTGTTTAGTACATCGCTGCTTCTCAACAAATACCTCGTAACTGCAGCTTAAAACAAGCTGCAGTTACGAGGACTTTGTTAAAAACCAATGACATGCTGAAACCCTTACGTTTGGTTATCAACTTTACACTCAACCTAATTATAACATAATTTCCGGTACACATTTTCCAAAAATTTATGTTTTTGCCACCCATCATCGACTACTTGAAAACAAACAATAAAAAGTTAATTTATGCCATTATACTTTCGTTCAAGAGGTGGGCGTTTCTCAATTTTTATTCAGCAATTGAAAAATGCTGTTCGACAGGTTACCCAAATGATTTGAAATACCATGCTCTACTTCTCGCTGCTTATGCTTTATGATGTTAACCTAAATGCACCAATTAAAGTATCACCTGGGTAATGCACGTACTGTATAATCGTAATGTTTCGTCTCATTCCATGACGACCATAAGTCCGAGCATTTGTAATGTACTGTTTGATGCAATATCTCAAGTTTCCGTAACAACGGTAATAATTGAGCGTGCTCAGAATTCCGGGGAATACTCTAAACAATTTTCGTGAAAATGTTTTTAAATTGTATGATGAGTAGGCAAAAACTCCGACAAAAGTAAAAAAAAAAAAAAAAAAAAAATAGAGAGCAATAAAAATTACCTCCCTTGAACTTGTCGAATCGCACCATACCATACAGATTTAGTTCAATAACCGATCTCATAGCCCATTACCCAGGTCTTACCTTTAACTCTCTCCCAAACAAGACCTGGTTTTGACGACCCTAATAGAAAAGGCTTTGGAAAACATTGAAACAAAAGAAGAAACTACTGATAACCAGCAGTTTCTCCTTTAGTCTCAATATTTTCTGTGCCATATTTTACACAAATCCTATCTGTAATAACATCCATTTGTAATTTGTGGCAGTTTTTGAAGTGGATTACACTAGAATTTTGACGTTTGGGAAAGGGTTAAACTCGACTAAATGGACTTCTTCTCCATTTCAATTTCGGATAGGAAGCCAGAAGGTGAAGACCAAGCTCAGTCACTGCACCCTCGATCTTCCAAGCAGACTGATCTCGATCTGCGGTCGATTGCTTGATCGAGTTTTAATATCGTTTGACATGTCCTGCTTACCAATGTTTAGAACGAAAATGTGATCTTGAATAAGCCGTAGTTACAACATTTTGAACGCAATAGGGAACGATTGTATCAACTAAAAATGACGTATTTCGGATAAATAAATAGTATTCCGTTGGTGTTGTCAAAAAACCTCGTAACTACGGCTTCATTCAAGCCGTAGTTACGAAATTTTTAAACAACACCGACGGTTTAGCAAAACAAAACGGATAACCCAGTCTATTTTCAGCACGAAATTCATTGCCATTAACCTGTTATCGGTAAGTAAGATGTCTATATATCAAAGGAAACATGAACAAATTTTCCCGAAATAATTTGGAACATTGACAATGAGCAGGTTTCGTTTCCTCTTAAAATGTACAGTCGTAAATCAGTCGTGTTATGCCATATCGTTGGTTTTATGATTAAGATAATTCATCATTTTACTGGGTGGAAGCGGTATAATTCGAAGAGTGTCTACGGATTTGTGAGAAGGGCATTCATGAACATATCTTCATTAGTACCCATTAACATTATGATCACTATAATTGATAACATCATTTGTTTTATGATTATCATAATCTATTTTGTTCATCGGATGAAACGGTGTGAACAGTAGGATGTCATAGAATTGCGTGAAAAGGTATCAATTTACGCCGCTCCCACTGCTAACATTGTAAAGGTATGTCATGGTCAGATGATGAAATAAACTGACACGATTTAAAAACGAAAACACGTTTTCATTAACCATCCCTTCCCTATTGCCTCGATTGGCGCCACATTCGGGGACATGTATGAGGCAATGTATACGCTTCACGCCCCAGCAATTTTGTTGTGTTTACTGTAAACTATCCGGACATCTGAACCGCCCATCACTAAATGCTCGTATGTCTCGTGTATTCAGACCACGTGCTAAATCACCAAAAAAATGTGTGTACAAATTGCCACTTTGATTTACTTATTGTAAATAGACGAGAACTACGAAACAAAATTGCGTACAAAATACTGAGGCTTACTTTGGGAAAAAGGAACAGAGATTTGGGGCTTTTGGTTGCCGGTGTTTTGCAAATGAAGGTAGCTAGACGCTTTAATGTAGCCGAATCGACGGTTTCAAGGTTTATGAGACGTGTTAACAACAAGGGAACATTTACAGACCACCCATGTCCCGGTCAGCTGCGTGTAACAACTGTACGTCAACACAATTGTATACGTCTACGTCACTAACGTAACAGATTTATGACGGCTCAGTCTACAGCAAATTCTATCGTTGGTAATCGCGGATGGCCTAAACTTCATGGCACGGTGATAAATAGTCTGTGAAAACACGGGGTTCGCTGTCGTTGTCCTGTTCGATGCCAGGCCCTTGACTCAGCGTGCTTTTTTTTGCATAATCTGGCGTCCATTCAGGCATAATTCATGGCTTCAAATGTTATTTTCTGTCCTGTTATGTTAACACTTGTAACATTTACAATTTTACATGGCTATACATCGGTTTTGTAAGATGTAGTGGATACCATTTGTAAAAGTACTTTTTGCGTTTTTAAATCGTGTCAGTTTATTATACATTCAAAGTTAAACGAGAATCGTTACAAATATTTTGGTTTATTTTAGGTTGAACAGGTATCAGAGTGTATAGGTTGTTACTATAAATAGTCACATATACATCCTGCCTCCCCTCTTTTCCGTTATCGGTCTAGTCCCTCATTAGTAAACGATTTGAAATCGTTTATAGTGAGAATATTATGGCTTGATAATAGGGAACGATTTTATCCAGTTAACCGTGTCGTAATTTCGGACAAACAATAGTTTTTCCGTCAGTGATGTTATAAAATTTTGTAACTATAAATAAACCACAAAACGTGGACAGACGGGTCTAACTGAGTAGGTAAACCAGGTATGTAAACGTCGTGGTTTTAAGAAGGCTTTTACCGTTAGATGTAATCACATCACCCCTCTTACGTAGGGCAGTCAATTGTTTAAAGTCCATTTGAGTCTCAATGTTGATGTGGCACTTACTATACGGCTTGATTACGAAATCTTATAACAACACGGACGATTTATCAATACATGACAGTTAACAAAGTCTATTTTAGCCCAAAATTCCTTGCTATTTGTTTTTTACCCTTTCCCACACTTCAAAATTATGCATCTTCCAATATCAAACCTGCCGTGGAAGTGTGACAAAATGGGTGTTTATAAAGATAGGATAAGTCGTAGCACTTAAAATATTTAGACTAAAGACATAATGGCCATATAAATCAAGACAGGGAATCATGTGACAACAATGCAGCAACAGTGGCAGCAACAGCATCATCATCATCATCAACAACAACAACAACAACAACAACAACTACAACAACAACAACAACAACAACAACAACAACAACAGAAACCGCAACAACAACAACAACACCACCAAAAAAACCCCAACAAAACAACAAAAACATCAATAACCATGACGATGAGGACAACAAATTAAACAACAAATGGAAAATCTGTTAATAATACTTGTCCGACTTGAATTTGATTTTAAACAGAGAAAGTGTACCCATGTAAAGGATTTGTTGGGTTTGGTTGATCTGTTAACTAGCATTCGATCAATACGTTTTTTACGAGCAAACATACTTTTTGCTGTATCCAAAAGTATGAACAACTAAAGGAGTAAAATTTAGATAACCAATTCAAGGTGTCCAATCGACAAGTGGCCATCGAAAGAGAGAAGTTGTAAGCATAATTGTTGTAGAGATTAGAGAGAGTGGCTTTTAACGCTTTACACATACTCACGCTTTTGATATACATAGTAGAAAATGCTCAGTAAAATATTAAGGCAAAATAAGAAAATGCTGAAAACCAATATTTTTGTTATATATATTACACAAATTTTCATTTGTATACATCTATGTTGTTGTCTGTGGCAACTCCCGAAATGAGGAATTCTAACTCTATGTCGGTTTGCAAAAGGGCTTAGAGGGCAATGAACTAATTAGTGGCGGCATAAACAATGTTAAACAAGTACATTGTTACTAAAGAATGCATTATATCTTCAAGAATAAAGAGATTCTCTTGGAACGTAGCCTTGGTTCCAGTCTGATCATTTCTTTTCTATTCTTACGTTTCCTCTGGTTTGTCAATAGCACCATTGCGGGGAATCACGTGACGCAGCAATTTCAGGAAATTGTTATCAATTATTATTTAGTCATAAGTCACTCCTTTTCACTGAGAAAGAGTGACTTTTAAGTAAATATTAACTTTAGTTCCCCCTTTTAGGAATAATTTGAAGAAGTTATTAATTATGCTACCAATTAAAATTCTGTTTGAAGCAAAATTTGAACCAGCGCTTGCAACAGAGTAATAGATGCAATTTGTAAACATATATCATAATATCATAATTGTACAGTGGATGATATATACTCAGTTCCAAAAGAAAGTGTGCACTTTCACTTTTTGCTTTTACCTTAATTTTCACGATGTTTATGGCAATCTATGGAGTAAAACTGATGCCATACTTCAGATTAGACCTTAAAGATAATTGGCATCAAAACAGATGTTGATATAGTTGCTCTTATTGCATACACACAGTCAGATCATCATGATTTTGACGATGTCGAGATTTGCACTCCATACAGCTTCTTTCCCAGATAGAGTTGAACGCTAATACGCCATTGTAAGGTTTGACCAGGCCTACAAAGCCATTTCGAAGCAAAATTTTGAATTTACACATAGACGTTACGTGTGCGTCAACATGAGTAATCATTACGTTAGTAGTCTAGTAGATTGTCGTCGAACGGTGCAACAACGTTCTACAACAAACTTTTATGCCTCTAAGGAGCCATGCAATTGGACAATTGGAATTAGAACATAAATGCCGTACTAATTCAAATTTAATGAGGGGTTTTATCTAACTAGGCTCGGTCTCGTTCACATACGTTAATTGTAATTCGTTTCACGCTGATGTAGTTTGTACAAGTGTTATGAAAATGTGATTTAATGCTAAGTAGTGCCATAAGAATTTAAGTGAATGTAAATTTTTAATCAATAACTCATCCAGCACGTGAGGCACACGTAAAAAATCGCAACTAAGCAGAAAATTCGTGTGTGCCATGTATTTTTTTCATCTACAGATCGTTTGTCGAAACTCTTAGGATGTGTCGTACAAAATTTCCCGACGGTAGGTGGTATACTTTTCGAGATATTCAAAATTTAAAAGTGTACACTTTCTTTTGGAACTGAGTATATTTTGTTTTGAGACAGAAACTTTCATGTTTTCATTCCAATGTGATCAGTGACCTACGGTGATTATATTTGTAGTACAAGCCAGATTAGTCCATTCGACGCTGCTATTTGGCCTATATGACAACCTTGCAATGTGGAGTACAATGAAGTTTTATTTTTTCTTTGCATTGTATAGGTGCTCTAGAGCAGATCTAGCTTTGTTGCCAGAATGGCAACCTTGGGGAACTCCCACAATCCGCAAAAATCCAAGATGGCCGCCAAACGCAACTGGAAAAATCAACTTGTTCTCAAATTGTCCGAAATTGACGCGAAAAATGTGTAAACAGGGGTTCTTCGGTACGCTGAATCCAAATCTGATGATAATAATCGCATTTGGATATCAGAAATATGCCAAAATAGTGATGGCCGCCGGAAGCCATCCTGAAAATTACAGTTTTATTATATTTTTTGTCAAATTGTCCTAAATTGGCGCAAACAATGTGTTTCTAGAGATTCTTTGGTATGCTGAATCCGCATCTGATGATAAATATCGTATTTGGATATTAGAAATGTACTAAATTAGAGATGACCACCGGAAGCCACCCTGAAAAATACAATTTTATGATATTGTTTTAGATGGTCCACATTAGACGTTTTATGGCTTACTTCGTGAGTCATGTTAAAAATGGGTTTTCGTTTCACATTGGATTAAGCTGGTGTATACCAAATTCCGACATGGTCGCCAGAAGCTATATTAATAATTATCATTTGTTGAAATACTGATACAAATACATTCAAAATCATAAACTGTATGCATATTCTATTCTCTGTGTTTACTTCTAACACTTTGTAGTCTTCATGTGGATGTTATAATATAGATCTCGTTGATAAATTCTAAAATGGTCAGCAGATCCCATTTTGAAATTGATTCGTTCTTATATGTAAACAATTGGTGCAAACAATGACTGTAGAACTTTTGCTACACATTTTCAATTGCAATGATCGACGCTTGCCATATTCGATGATTTTAGAAGCCGTTGTAGCAGACAATCGTCATCGAAAGAACAAGTAGACATATGTCATCCTTATTTCGTGGCTGAAAAATTGACCCCGAAATAATCCAACTAACGTACTAATCGCCTTCAAAAAGATGCCATTCATGATTTATTCTCTATCACAGGGAATTCTAGCGATGTTTATGTTGTCTATTCCTTATTAAAGACAAAGATCCCAAGTTTTTAATATCCAGAAAATCATATACATCCTCGCAAAACACATATTACGTCGCCAATATTGAAGATACATTGTAATTACACGAGATCTTCTTTAATTAGCTCCTTACATACCTATTTAGCGAAAAATCCGGTGGTCTGTACGGGTAACGATCAGAGTTTTTCGTGACGGAGGCCGGTTTCTCGACAAAAGGTTCGAAAAAAACGTAACATGTAACGTGTAACATTTGACAGAAAATCGCCATTCCATCAAGTTTTACTTGATAGAGTATGTTAAAATTGTTGGAAATTATTACTTATGTTAAACGTCAAAAGATTTTATATTGCATTTGCAATAAAATGAGGGATAAAAATCCGATTTCCTTTACTTTTCAATGCGTTTATATTTGGGTATAGATAAGAATAGATGAATAAATGCTGCATACGTCTTTCGATGTTTGAAAAAGTTGACATATCATCCACGAACAGGAGATTGACAAGGACAAGAAAGTAAACGTGTATCGGAGAACAACTCTGAAAATGGCAAACAATATGTATGTCTGGGTCATAAAAGACCCCAACTGGTAGCTTGAGGGTCAAAGCAAAAATCTGCAAAAAAGACAGGGTTGGTCAGTCTGTTACTACCGTACAAGGTAGACATTGACGATGTACTGTTTACATGGATTTTTGGTCAAATAGATCGAAACAATAAAGAATAATTATTAGGGTGGTCAAAATTTACAATTATTAAACAGCTTTAATAAGGTACCATAATTACATTGATAATTGTGTAGAAATGTGCCAATGTTTCCCTACATTCAATTACCAACATCAATTGCATAAATGTTTTGTTAAAAAGATCATTTAGATTCATTTTAACTGTACCCGAATACCTTATATACATGTGGCAGCTTCTTAATTTTGACTTATAAAGAAAAGTAAAGGAATGGCAAACTGGATGATTTTATGAAATGTTACAATCGAACAAGCATGCGTTTTTTTAACAACCACTGACACCTGATTACTTGATATAGATCGAGCCTTATAAAATGGGCTCGTCCTATTTACTAGATTTTTTTCATTATAACCGTTCAACAATTCCTCAAATGCATTGTCGTTTGTTTCCAGGATTCAATTAACAAATTATTAGTGTGTTGTTTTATTTTTCAGTTTTTTTTATTCATAGCATATCAAATGTCCTATAATCTATAAACTGAAGAGAAATCAAACTATAATTTCATTATGATTATAAGTCCATTTTTATTTTGAAATATTTAGTCTTCTAACAGCCGTCAAGTTTTTTTTAATATCTCTTGGTGAATCTTTAGATAAGAAGGATCTAGCACACTCATGCAAAATGTACCAACATTAATTGCACATCCTGAGTAACTAGTGACAAGATAGCACGATACTGTTGAGATTTATTATGCAATTTTTAAATGGAACTACATGTAGATTTGACTCATCCATACAGACACAAGTATGCTTATTATGTTTCTTGTAGTTATTCCATGCTACTGACCAATCAAACGGTATCTACATATAGAAACAATTGATTATTGTCATAATACCTTTTTAGAGTTTAATACACATATCTTAGTCAGAAAGCCCTGGGGTCCGGGCTCCCTCTTGAATTTGTAAAAAAAGGCTAATCAAAGTGATTTTTAAGGAATCTCTCATTCGCCAATGCAGTCGGGTTCCCTCTGGAAACCCCATTCCCTTGGGAAAAATGTCTGGATCTTGCAAGTGGTGCATATAATAATGTTTCAGAATCACTCATTGATACATGTATGGCAAGAATAATCTTTACATAAATTAGTCCCATTTAAGGGATATAAAGATCACCCCCTTTAACTACTAAAGTAAGGGCATAATTGTTAAAGCGATCAGCTTCAAAAGATGAATGGTGTTTTAATAAGTATTATTAAATTAAAACTCACAGGGAAGTTCAAATGTGAAAATGATTTATGAAATAGATATAGACAGAAGGAGCATTTTATTTTATTTATTTTTTTTTCTTGCCATGGATAATATCGTCGTATTTTAGTTCAATCTGAAATCCTTGGATGAACATATTGAAATTTATTGGAATGCTAAGAATAATACCGACAAAGAAATTTAGTGCAACTTATTATGTCTACAGAATCAACTTTGTCATATTTCAACATGGCAACTGGTGGCCATAATGATATAAGAAAAGTGACACACAGACATATCTGAAGACTACAGCGCAGATTTTTTTTCATTTCACGGTATGGCAACTCGTGGCATGTTTACTATAGTTTAGATATGCATTTAGTGCTAGCAAAAATAAAACGTACCGTTACTCGCAATAAACTAGTTATTTTGTATACACAAGTTTATATTTTTCCAGGACAAAAGCTTCAAATAAATCTTACATGCACAATAATAACATACGATAACTCACTGGAAATATTTCAGTTATTAACATTTTGATAGAACTAAATAAACATTAAGTTTATTAAGATATTAATCTCGGTATGTTCTGCTTAAAATGATCCCCCATTTTCCCCCTCTTTTTCAAGATGGCAACTAGTTTGCATATTCTTTCTTTTTTTCTACATTTGGGAAAAGTGTAGCGTCTACATTAAATATAACATTTTGCATTAGAATAAAAATAAAAGCAACAAAATCCAGAAAAATATCAAAATCTAGCCACATTTTGTACCATTATTCAACTCAAAATCATTTTAAAAATGGCATGTGGCGGCTATGTCGAAATTTAATATACATCAGGTTGATTCAAATGCCAGATGAAGAAATTAGATTGAACTTGGATTCATAAATATGTCTTTTGTAGGTCATTTTTAGAAAAATATCATAAAATTGTATTTTTCAGGATGGCTTCCGGCGGCCATCTCTATTTTGGCATATTTCTGATATCCAAATGCGATATTTATGATCAGATTTGGAATCAGCGTACCGAAAAACCCACATTTATAAATTTTTCGCGTCAATTTCGGACAATTTGAGAACAAGTTGATTTTTCCAGTTGCGTTTGGCGGCCATCTTGGATTTTTGCGGATTGTGGGAGTTCCCCAAGGTTGCCATTCTGGCAACAAAGCTAGATCTGCTCTAGAGCACCTATACAATTCAAGGAAAAAATAAAACTTCATTGTACTCCACATTCCTGGAATTTAACCCTCATTTTTGGGTAAAACACACAAAAACGTTCTTATTCCAATCTGATCCAAGGGTTCTTTACACCGCGCATATATACATGTTCTTTGTGTATTCAGAAAAAAAGGTCGCCATTATGTTTAAATTTTGAAGCGAGCAAAGAATGGAGCATCTATCTGGACTGTAAATAATCAAAAACGACTTAACGAAAGAATAAAAAGCGAACTGAATAAAATTATACCTTACTAGTCTATAATTCATTCGAATATTCTCGGATCTTATCGTTACTCAAGATCGGCTCGAACGTATTACAGTTGCCGGCATGGGCGGATCCCGCCTATATCACTCCGCAAGCATAACAACGGGAGCAGACCGAACAACTATTTGAATCTACGCCAAAAATTGTTTGAAACAAACAGCGTTCAAAAGTCGATTGCAACCTCATAAATGTGATGAAATTTTATTAGATAAAAAAATGATGTGATTTACCGATTATTGACAGTATATTTCACTTTTATCCTGTCACTTCCGGTATTTACTGACTGATAACAGGGTGCCTGATATTTTTTTTGATATCAGTCAGTTAGTCACGTGACCAATAACGTCGGCACTACTTTCATCAAGCGAAGGTCACTCGATATCTAGGTTGTGCCTTGAAGCTTGTAATATTCGCAATAAAAACTCAGAAATAGAATTTGTTGACTTAAATATCATAATAAAAATTCTCTATGATAAATTCATCCACAGAGATAGTGAAAGATCGAGTAGATCGCTCCAAAAATGTACAATGTAAATGCCGAGTTTGAGTTTTACTCCTACAACGTAATCAGATGCGAGTGGGAAATATAGAGCATAACAGACATTTTTCATTTCCTTATAAAATACCCCCACTTTAGGTTCACCCTGTAGTATTGACCCAATTTTAAAACTCTGTGACGTAAAAGTTTTTGATGACGTAATACACAAGGTTATTTTTGACAGTTGGAAGCCGTGTTTATGTTTACAACAAGATGAACAGGAACATTTAAGGGAAGGATTTAAATACAAGACTTGAAGAGGGGATAGAGAATGAATGAGATAGTTGGTTAGTTATTTTATTTCAAAACGATTGTAGGCTGCTACTTTTGAATTGTCTTCTCCCCTCACAAAACACTTGTCTTGTTGATGAATTCATGTCTAAAATAAAAATGGACGACATCGGAAACATTCAGATAGATGACAGATCATGACACGTTTGTAAACACGTCCATGATCGTGTAAATAGAAGTTGGGAGGACATATAAATCCATTTAAGGTATGCTTCATGTTCTTGTTACTTCATTTCAACATTTTCAATATATTTCAAATGAATGTGAAACTTGTTCTTCGTTGAAACAGAACCTTCCATTCCCAAACCGAGGACAGATCTCGTCGTCTACTTGATTTGAACTTTGCAGTTCCTAGCAATTTGAGTTTGTTCTATGGTTATAATATTTAGATCTACCTGTTAATGATAAAAAAAAAATCGAGAGAAGATCTATTTAACACAAGTTCGAAAGTTTGTTTGTTTTCCACCTTAGAACTAACTTCTGTCGCGAACACGAGTTATGCGTCTAACGGTCTTTAGGATAACTAACTAGGTCATTAAATACTTCCCGTTTGTTCTTTTAACGAGAATAGCGCCTCTTTTTTAACAAATGTTCGTAACAGGATGAATAGAATAGATGGTTTACTGTCTGTAGATTGAAAAAAATATCCGACTCGGCTTCGGAAATTTATCCGGTTCGGCTACGCCTCACCGGATAAAAATTCCTCCGCCTTGTCGGATATTTTTTTCAATCTACAGACAGTAACCATCTATTCTCTATGAATTATAACGTAAGCAAAAGGATTGATTTGTTTTGATGACGTCATTTACGCGCGTCTACTTTCATGTTCAATATGGCGGTCACTGTATTAAGCTCGAGATCATGTTGCAAACTCGTTCCAAACGGCAAAAGATTGCAAACAGTCTCGAGGGTCGCGATTGGTCTATAATTTTCAAAACAGCCAGTCTAATTTATGAAGAAACAACAACAATAGAGGTCCACAACTGGAATGTCAGATTTATGAAATAAACAGAATTCTCAGCGGAAAACTGTCGATTTAGCGTGTTTTAGACAAAGGTAATGGGATAGCACCAATCTTTATCATATTCTGTGATGAGTCGTTCGGTTGCTTTGAGCATACGTAAAAACAACAGTCTGTTCGAGTGATTTGAATATGTCACTCACAGAACAAATTTCGTCATGTTCCTGATTTCTCTCCAACACACCAGCGCTGAATCTGGACCCTCGCTTCCGTGATTCAGCATGTAGGGCAAACACAAAGAATATCTATAGGTTAGTCCTCTTTAGACGTTTTTCTCTTTTTTTATTGCAGGTTTTTGTTTTCAGTTTTTGTTCTTTGCATGAATTTTTGAGAACTCTGTATCAATGTGGGAAAATATTTTTTTGTAAATTTTCTTTTTCACACGTTGTTTTCATATTCTATCTATTTCAACATGCACTGCCATTACTAGTATTGTTTTATTTTGATATTTGAACTGTTCATTTTAACTTTTACATGAAATCTGTAAAGGATAATGAATTAATGGGAAAAAAAGAACAAAATGTAGTTCCGGCCGGAGTGAAAATTGTAGTGAAATATTTCACTGCAGTGAAAGTATACAAATTTATTTCACTGTGAAATTACAGTATTTCACTGCTAGGAATGTAATAAATTGGTCTTTATTCTGCACGTCTAGGGTTCGAATCCTGCTTGAGCCTGGTCTTTTTTTCTTTTAAATTACTTTTATTTCAAACAACCTTTGGGAAAACGTCCGCAGTGATTTAGTCTCAATCAAAACACAAATTGAAAGAAATGGAAGAATGAAACGCATATCATTTGCGTATATTACCTTGTATTATTTTATCTTTTGGGAAAGGGTTAAGGCATGTCAAGGACGCATTAATGATAATAGATGATAAAGAAATCGGGTATATTTCCGATCAAGTAAATAGCAAAGTGTTTTTTGCTAAAAATAAACTGAGCTTGCTGTTATGTTTTTAGAAACCGTCGTTGTTTTCATAAAGTCTGGTAGCTATGGTTTGATTCAAGCCGTAGTTACGACATTTCATAACAACATCTACCAAATACTATTGTTTGTCCGAAATTACGTCATGGTTAACCAGATAATATCGTCTCCTATTTAGACATCACCTTACTAAGGATGGGTCGCACGCAACAAGGGTTTGGTTTGGTTTATTGGGGTTTTATGCCGTTTTCAACTGTTATGGTCATATCGTGGCGGCTGGAGCACCTAACCATATAATATATTTTTGTTGGTTGATATTCTGTACGCGTTCTTCTGTCAATCTCTGTTAATTAATACTGGAGTTGCTAGGTTTTGCAATAACAACGATGTGAAATATTTTATTCTGTAGTCTGCAACTTCTCTCAAAACGGAGCAGTCTAAAATAGGGAACGATTTTATCAAGTAAACAGTGACGTAATTTCGGACAAACAATAGTATTTCGTATGTGTTATTACAAAGTCTCGTAACTACGGCTTGATTTAAGCTGTACAATAGTCCCAGCCGAAAATGACAGTGACGTAGGCTGATGTTTTCTGCTGCAAAACCAATCAATTCGTCTGATTTGCACCGTTACAAATACGAACAGAGTTGATTGGTTGTCAAGTAGTAAACATTAGCCCACGTCACTGTAATTTTCGACCGGTATATTTTTTTCGGGAGAAAGGGCGGAGCCTAGTAAACGGTTATTACATTGAAGATTGAGGAGAAGCAGCGTTTTCAATTAGCGGTAAATCGTCGGTGTTATTGCAAATTATTGTAACTGCAGCGTGAATCAAGCTGTATTTACGAGGGTTTTTTAATAACACGTTTTACAATCGCACAGTCTTTCAATTTCGAAATGATTTCATGCTCGTGCCGCACGTTTTTCCGTTATGTTAACCAAGGTATCGAGAAGTAAACTCGTCGAATAACCTTTTGGCTTAGCCACACCCTTTCAGGTGAATAAAAACGCAATATACTATTGTAGTTGAAAGATTTTTTAACAACACTAACGGCTTTTCAAAACAAAACGGTTAACCCAATTTATTTTTAGGACAAAATGCATTGCTATTCCGTCGTTTGGAAAGATCTTAATAGTTGAAAGTCATTACGTCAACGTGACTGATAACCGGGTTTTATTTGTTATCAAAATCAGAAGGCATAAATAGATTATCGTTGGATACGTTCGAAAATGACGTAACTACAGCTTAATCAAGCTGTAGTTACGACGTTTTCGAACGTATCCGACGTAATAGACTTTGATTTGTAAAATTTAGAGTATGAACCACGATTATCTAAAGATATTTGATATATTTTAGGGGGCAAACACTTTTGGATCTGATCAACTGAAGTTACTTGTCAAGATTCGCATTCGTACTACATTTTGTTACTGCACTAAAAATCGTTGCGGCTGAGACTTGTAGATCTTTACTCGTTTACAGATCTAAATAGTGGTTCTTGTTGCAAACAGCGGGCGATAGGAGAAAAAGGCTTGAACGGAGATCAGACTATTACGGAAGACCGTCAATCAGTAAGTGTTATTTTATTCAACCCTATACCAAAATGTTTACGTATGTCTATGACTTTTTTTTATCAGAAACGATGACAGGAAATGAAGGTGAATGAAAACCCTTTTATTTTAATAGCTGTCCTTTTTTAAGCTCCAACGACCGAAGGCAAGCAAACTATTGTCATGGCGTGTTGTCCGTCATGCGTTTGTGCGTCCGTCCGTTCGTCCGTTAACTTTCCATTTAAAAATCTTCTCCTTTCAAACTAATGGACCAATTTTGACCACACTTTGCAGGAATGTTCCATGTGTGACCCTTTACTTAGATTGGTCAAAAAATTAATTGGTCCGTAAATGTGGGCGTGGCAATGCGGGGCTTAACAGTCTTAGAGAAATCACAAAATAATTCTTTAAAAATCTTCTTCTCTCAAGCCAGTGAGCCAATTTTGATAAAACCTTTGCAGGAATGTTCCTTGGGTGACCCTTTACTTAAATCATTCAAAGAATTTCGATTGGTCCATACATGTTGGCATGGCAGGGCGGGGCTTATCAGACTTAGAGAAATCACAAAGTAAGTCTTTAAAAATCAACCTTTTGGCCTTTTTTGACCAAACTTGGCAGCAATGTACCCTGAGTGACTTTTTATCTACTATGTCCATTAAATTTTGATTGGACCATTAATGTGGGCGTGGTAGGGCGGGGCTTATCAGACTAGGAGAAATAAAAAAAAAATCTTTAAAAATCTTCTCCTCTCAAGCCAGAGGGCCAATTTTGACCAAACTTTGTAATGACGTTCCTTGGGTGACCATTCACTTAAATTGTTCAAAGAAAATCACAAAATAATTATTTAAAAATCAACCATTGGGCCAATTCTGACCTAACTTAGCAAAAATGTACATTGGGTGACTCTTTTCTTAAAGTGTGAAATTTTGATTGGTCCTTCATTGTGAGAAAGGCAGGGTAGGGCATATCAAACTTAGAGAAATCACAAAATAATTTCTTTAAAAAAAATCATCCATTTGCCCAATTTTGACCAAACTTGGTAGAAATGTATATACTTTATTAATTCCTCCTTTGCAGAAGATCAGTATAAAATGTACAACATGATAAATTACAACACATAATAACACAAACTGAGACAATACAAATGGAACATTACTATACTAAGAAACAAAAGAAATGTAAATGTACAACAAAAGGATATAAATTCATTATAAATCCTTTCCCAAACGACAAAATGGTAGACAGGCCAAGATTGAATAGAAAGATAGATGACAAAATGGATGCGTATTCGTATCAATTCTCAATATTTCGAACCAGAAAACTGTGGAAAATGCTGTAATCAATGTTTTCTTGTTTAAGCATTTTAAACGAATTTTTAAAAAAGTTTGTGAAATGATTGCTGTTTGGGAAAGCTAACACTCATATCGACAGCAAATAGATAATTACACTTTCGCATACCATTACCGAAACGAAATGCAATGGCACACAATGTAAAGACTCAAACCTGTGCCTAGACAACAAAAGTTTAGACTGATCCGAAAACAAGAATTTCCTTGCATATTCTGTGATTCTAAACTGCATGATTATGGGAGAAGACATTAAGGGAAAAGAGGAAAACACTCGTTTAAAGCATTTCCCTTCTCTCCCTCAATGTCCTCTACCAAATCATGATCACAGCTTTGTTATCATACTTGGAGAAATCACATAATAATTCTTTATAAATTAACCCATGGGCCAATGTAGACCAATATTTGCAGTAATGTTCCTTGAGTAGCCTTGTACTTAAATTGTTTGCAAAATTTTGATTGGTCAATTAATGTGGGCGTGGCACGGCGGGCTTTTCAGAATGGGAGAAATCACGAAATAATTCTTTAAAAACAACCATTGGGCCAATTTAGTACAAGCTTGGAATAAATGTTCCTTGAGTGGTCCTTTACTTACATTGTTAGTGAAATTTTGATTGGTCTATAAATGTGAGTGTGGCAGTGCACGGCTTACCAGAATTGGACAAACAATGAAATAATTCTTTAGAAATAAACCAATGGGCCAATTCAGACCAAATTTGGCAAAAATGTTCTTTGGGTGAATCTTTTCAAGTTTTGGCTTTTGAAGTGCGAGGCTTACAAGAAATCACGAGTTATTTTTTTTACTTCAGCCGTTGGAGCGATTCAGGCCTCTTGTTTATTAATTCTAACCCGGACAAATACTTTCATTTGAATGTTTAAAGAAACCAAGTGATTCGGTATAGAGTTAGAACCAGGAACGGCGCTCTCAAAGGCGCCTTTAGAAGATGCTTTTATCTCGTCAATATCCATATAAGCTGAAATATTTTAACAAATTATACCCTGAAACGGACGCTTTTTCGGTGTGAACGTTTCCCAAAAGTAATGTGGATTAGCTACCGTGTTAAATTATACACTCCGGTGCTCATTTTTGGCGCGACCATTCGTAGAGGGGGGGGGGGGATTCTGGACACCCGGGCGTCGGCGTTGGCGTCGGCGTTAGCGTCGGCGTAATGTTTTGGTTAAGTTTTCAAGTGCAAGATTCTCAAATCTCTGTTTCTACTAATGCTTTTGCTCTGAAACTTGGCACATGCCTCTGTGACCAAAATATCAATCTCTAGGCAAAGATTGGGTACACTGACATTTGATATAATGGATTGTTTACACATTTCGCACTTAGAAATTCATGGTTAAGTTTTTGCGTGTACCTTGCATAATATATCTGTGATAACGTTTTTCTGTAACAGGGTAATTTCAAAAATAATGCATCCAAAACGTGACATAGGGGGTCCAAAATGAAGTTGTTGATATTGAAATATTATTCGTCAAAAGCACATCCCAATATGTCAAATTTTTATAAACCAGACACGAAAATATAAATATGTAACATTTTTTTCAAATTTCAACGGTTTTATTTGAAACATTGGATAATTTTTAAACAAATACGTTAGCCTTATATCGCTCCTTTAATTCTATTAAATATATAAATTTCATCTCTTATGTCACTTAATATTGTTACACGAACGTTAAGGTAAAATTTGATGTATAACATGGCTACCTAATGTGAATATACCAACTTTATGGCAATTTTTAGTGATGTTTTAGTAAAAAAAATTATCAATTACCTAGGAAAGTTTACATAAAATGTTCCATACATGATATACAAAGCCAATACTTAATCTGTTACATAAGGAGGGTACTTGCAGCCAGCATACAAAAAACCATTTGGGTACAATAACTTGAAATGTGATGAGGACACATCAAAAATCAAATTTCAGCAAGACCGTTACACTTGGGACAAATTAATGACATAAATAGCTCTCAGAAAATCCATATTCTAGTTACAATTCATGTTTGCTTTTGATAATATAGATAAGAACACACCTGGACGCGATTGTAAAAGTAGCTGTTTAGATACAGATGGGTGCCATTTTCCAAAATAAGCATCATAAATCACTGGAATTTGTTTAAAAACTCCAAGAAGTCTCTTATTTGTCGAAATCATTTATCATTTTGTATTAGATATTACCAAAATGTAAGTGGGTATCAAAATTTGACACGTTAAAGTTGTAATATATATTTTTTAAGTGTTTTGGATTTAGTTTCAAAGATAAAGAAAAAAAATACACTTTTCTTGAAACAAAAATTATTAATATGAATTTCTTTTGAAAGAGACTTTGCTGTTACGAAATGGGTGTATTAGTGAAAACCGACATTAAAACATCGTGAATTGATGTTATTCTTGTTTTCCTCACAAAGACACACAGTTTCATTACTGCAATCACCACATTTTATATGTGAAATACATTGCTCCAAATATTTCCCATGGCATATCAAATTTGTTGTTTTTAGCCCAAAGAGTCTCATTAAGTCAATATATGATTACTTTACTTGATTTCCAAGAAACACAAATGAAAAAAACACTTTCCAAACTATCACAGGATAAGATTTTGCTGAATTTTTCAAAGTTCTACACCGTTACACTTGGGACAAACATTTTAAATACCTTTAAGATGGATTTAAAGGATGTTAAATGAATTAAACTGTATATGTTGATTAAGGATGTTCAAATAACTCATGCAGATCCAAAGAAGTCAATGATATGTATTTCTGCAAGATAATTGGTATGAGCCAGACAATAAATTAAATTGACACATAATTCAATCATTTCTGAACAAAATTCAGACAGAATCCTACATGTTTTGCAATATTTTGATCGAAATTTCTGTGCAACTTAAATTTTTAAGCATTTCTACTTGATCACTCTAAATCGCAAAAATAGCGTTACACTTGGGACAATGAATTTTGGTTGATTAAGTTCATAGTAACAATTCTTTTTAGATTTAACTATTACTGATCTTTCATGGGGCCGATGCGCATCTGTAAAAAAGAAATCAGAATAAGTTTCAATATCACATGACAAAAATACAGGCTTTCTAACACAAAACGTTACACTTGGGACATTTTTGGGTGTCCATAGACATGGCATCAGGAGAACTTGATTATATGAAAGTAATTACATAAAATCATACTAACATTGCACCAATGATATTTGTCTAACAAAGGATGCCTATTTTGAGACATAAAGATGTCTAGTAGCAAAATAATAACCTTTGATTGTCCAGAGTATTGTATTTTTATGCCTTTATGTTTTTTGAGGGTGTGTCATTTTCTGGGCATGGTTCATGGACAATATATATGTTGTCCATTAAACGACTATTGAAAAACTGTTGTATTGTTTCAACACTTTGTATAATTGTATGTTGTGGGGTCTTTCAAATCCCGTAGTTTTAATGATTGCCACTTAAAAATTGAATTTTTATACAAATGTCACGCTAAAAGCGTTACACTTGGGACAATTTTGGATACTAAAAATGCTATAAAATTTAAACGAAAGTAGATATTCTCTTAAAATTTTGTACACATTTTAGCAATAACAGAATACATATTCTGGAGTAAGACAATCACTAAAAAAGCTTTTCACCCGCACTGTATATCAGTTTTTAAAAAAGGATGCACTGTTTTTGAAATTACCCAACAGTGATTGCTTTCAAACTTTGCACATCCTTCTATGATAATATCCTTGTATGATAATATTATTAGCCTCTATGCAATTTGTTACTCTGAAATTTGAGTTAATGGAATTCGTTTACCCTTTTTAGGACTTAGAATTTTTCATTATCCATCACTTGATTGTCGCGCTTTGCCGGTTTTACATATATCGGTTGTTAAACCTATAACACAAACACGACAAAAATTGTAAATTATGATGAAAACATTTTTAAATACACAAACATCCACTTCTATTTGGATATTTTTCAAATACATTTTGTTTAGTTTGGATACTGTATTTATTTGCAAGAGCTAATTAGTGAGTTCGACAAGTTATCACTGGACAATCATCTTGTATGTCGTTAGTGGTAGGTCAAAACCTCGCAACTACAGCTTGAAAAAAAGATTTTGAGCTCCCACCGACAATTAAATAGAATTTAAATATATCTAGATACACTCGTATTTCTTTAATTCCAGTTTAGCTCGGATAATATGAGATCACGAGTAATCTAGAAAAGCAGATCTACTTAAAACTGAGGTACACGTAAGTCTAGTTCTATTTATTATTATTTTACCGATTTAATTAAGCTAAGATCTATTCGTACTTACTTACTTACTTACTACTTTGAAGAAATGCTTTCTTCTCATTTGAATGTTTGCCTCCGCGAAATCGCTGTTGGTAGCGCATCTGCCTATCACTCATTCTAAATAGCGATTGCGTCAGGGGCAGATTCTGGGTAGATAACTGCGTGTGAGACTTCTAAGTGCCATTAAAGAGCTGGAAGACCGGAAAAAATGATGTGGTGTTACAAGTAATGGGAACAATAGGAATCCATGGTTAGGCACCTTAGCCGCTATGATACGACTGAAACAATGTTTTAAATGGCATTAAACCATTAATAATCAATCAATGAACCAACTGTGTGTCAATTTGTGTTGGTATTTTTAAACAACTTTAGTTAAGGTTATATGCGACTTGTATACTTAACAAAAATTAAAACTTTGAAATGTCCCTCATTTTTCTCGGATAAAAGGAGGAGTTGCCTTAGCTCGCACAAACGACAGCTTGCCACAAAAAGGTCAAAATCCAAGGTCAAGGTAAATGGTAATGGTCCCTAATGAAAATCCATGGCAGTAGGTATCAATGTGTGAAATGCATATGTATGAAGACTCTGTATCTAATAGTACATAAGATAAAGGTCGTGTTAAAGTTTTTGAAAAAAATAATATGTCAAACTCTAAGGTCGAGGTCGATAGGTAAACGGACATATTTACAAATGAAAGGTCTTGGTGGGAGGTATATTTGTGTAAATATGAAGAATGTATGTGTAATAGGACATAGGATATAAGCCATACCATGTTTAAGTTTGTTGTTAACTCCAAAATAAATGCCAAAATCTCAAAAGTCAAGGTTACATATGGAACATTTTAGTTTGCGGTAACGATGTTTGAAATATCAAGTCTGTGTGTGTTATAGGATATACATGTAACATATAGGCAACGTTAAATGTTTTAATAAGAAGGCCAAACTTCACGGTCAAGGTCGATTGACACTGTATGTTATGGGAAAAACTCAATACCGACTGGAAAACACACAGGTAGAAAGACCGAGATTACATTACTACACGACCATCTTCGGTGACGTTCGAAAATTGTACACAATCTATGAATCCTCTCGTCAGAAAACACCAAAGAACTATGATGTATACTTAGTTTTGCCTCTCAGTATATAATATTCAAAATCTGGTCACAGAAATCCGATTTCCAACTTTTCATTTTGCCCAGTTAGTGAACTAGATTCGTATGCACAGTTTGACAATGAATGGTGTATCCATGAATGTCTTATTTTGCGCGGCATGTGTTGGTATTTACATGTATTCCATTATAATTATATTTACAGCATAGCAGCAAGATAGAAAACTGCCCATTGATACAGATTTGGTAGTATTTTATTTAGGTAGGTAAAATTTTCATTTTGTATCGTTAGAGCAGTGATGCTAGAGACGATAAGAGAAATTGATTTATATCTTAATAAAATTAGCTGCTTTTATCACATATATAAAGTAGTGTTTGTCATTTGGTTAGATCTAAAGTATTTATTAACTTGTTTTGTACATTCTAGTAAGTGCACCGAAGGAAAGAAGAACCTACAAGCTAATTGTCAGACTACACTCAGCAGGCTTGTCTAGAAATGTGACAAGTACGATGGCATTTTTCCATATTCCGCATATTTATTAATCTTTTTTCTATGTTCCTTCTCTTGTCGATCTATTCGTTCCTCTTATCATCTTTCATTCTTTCCTCCGCTGCCACTGTTGTTTTCATTTCTTTCTAGATACCTCTCTGATATGGCCGAATCTAATCCAGGAGGATTTGACAACCACCTAACAGGGAGGGAAGATGTAGACACAGAAGAAGAATTGAACGATATTCTAGAAATCAAAATTTATAACATACAAAAATCAGGAACAATTTCTGCCAAACAAATACACAGATGTGATATTTGTATGGCAGAAAGTATTCTTACACTAAGTTTATATTTGTGCTATGTTTGTGGAGTTTACCTGTGTGAGAAATGCTTAAAATTATATGATAAAACACATGAATTTGTGAAGAGGACGAATGTGGGAATGGAGAGAAGGGCGAGAGCGGAGGGTTTGTTGTTGGGAATGAGGAGAGAGGGAACGGTAGAAAGAGACGAAAGCCTAGATAGAGACTCTATTGAAGTGATTGAACGAGTCAATGTGAAACACGAGTTGGATGAAAATGATTGTTATATAACTGGATTATGTAGTTTTGAAAACAAAAGGTTGGTAATTGTGGATTCTGGTAATTTCTGTATCAAAATATTCTGTTCTGCCTCAAACACGTTATTGCGATATATAAAGTTTGGAACAGGACCTTGGGGTGTTACAGAAATAAACGTTCAACACAACTCTACTGATCCAGACTCAGCGTCTGGCAGTAAAACTGATATTTCTGGAGCAGTCCAAGGTGTGTCGGATAAGCACTGTTTGTTAGCTGTAACTGTACCGTTTATAAAGCAAATATGGTTTATAGACGTGAAAAAAACTTCGACCTTAAAAACTAAAACAATAAAACTAGATAAAGTGCCCTGGTCAATAGATTTCAATAAAGACAAGATCTTTACCCTCTGTAATGAAAGTGTCGTGTCTGAATCTCATTATTCTATCTACATTTTATCTACAGAGGGGAACAAGCTTAAAGTAATACAGAGTCCCTGTTTATCTAGAACTAAGAATATTCATCACCTCGCAGTTTATAAAGAACGGATATATCTGTCCGATCTTGAAAACGGCAAAGTATTATGTATAAATGTGAAGGACGGGAAAACTATCTCTGAACTCACACTAGAAAAAGGGTCGTGGCCGACTGGGATCAGCGTGGACCACGGTAACGATGTGTTATATTTGTGCGGGTGGAAGCGCGACAAAGTGTATAAACTGTCTCCAGACTTATGTGAATATGAACCATTAAGTGTGGATACTGTTTATACAGAGGAACCAAACAGGTTGTGTTATATGGACAATAAATTATTGATTGTTCATTTTGGATTGCAACAGTCACCTCTACATAACGTTATTACTGTGGTCCATTTGCTGACATAAACATCCACCACAATTCTTCTATTATCAAAACTAAACGGGAATCGTTACAGTTGTTTTGGTATTCTCGTTACAGCTGTTTTGGTCTATCAAAACAACTGTATAGATAGACAACGACCTGTGAATGATCAAAGATCAGCGAGTCTAAATAAACGGGGGGAGAGGGATTTCGAATTATAGAAATATGTGACTCGAACCCGTCTCCCTGTGATAAATCGATCAAGTACTATCTGGATACAGCTACTAAACTCACACGGCATCGTGGACAGCGCGCAATACCTGTCATTGTTCGCTTTTTATTCAGTGGAAAATAGGTACTCCTCCCTATTTCCATGTATTGGAATATACTGTTACCTTTCGTCGAGGCTCACGACTCGATGTCCATTTATAACGATTCTTGTTTAATTTTGAACGTATGATAGTGTCCACATACTAACTTTTTGTTTACGAACTGTTTTATAGTGACTGCAAACCACATGATGTTCTGTTGTTACCATTGTAACGGTGACTTCCGTGGTTTTGGTAGAATTTTGTTGTGATGCCAACGACAGCACATAGATCAATAAAAGTCAGAGTATACTTTCCCTGTCCCGAATTTTTCACAATACTTTTTTTTCGTTTTCTCACAATTTATTATCTGTATTTCTGTAAAATTATTGTCTGCATTTAATTAGATTATTTCTGTTTAGATATACATGAAGAATTAAATCCTTTGAATTTAGATCTAGATTGGATCTACAACATTTAAGAAAGTATGATTTTCTAATTTTTATTCTGTTAATGCAAACAAATTCACGTCTATGAATGGTTACATCCTGATTAACATAAGGTGTTAACTTACATTAACATCTGACGGGCAAAAGTGTGTGACCCTGGGGAAACGAAAATCGGATATATTTTACTCTAACCGATTAGATATTTTGTTATTTGTGATTTTCCATATCAAACACATGATTCTGCACTGAAATGTGATGTCATCGTGGCCTAATTGTCGTTTACAAGGAATTAGATTGTTAAGAAGAAAACGTCATTGAAGATGACCCCTGTCTGGTGCCTGTTAGATAAAACTGTAAGTTAACACCGGATTTTAAACAGATTGTAAATGGTCATGTATTTTTACGTGCACATAATACTTCTTAATTAAGTTTCTTTAACCCTTTCTCAAACGACAAAACTTTATGGTGATCCACTTCAAAAACTGCCACAAATGACAAAATGGAGGTTATTAAAGATAGAATTTGTGTAAAATATGGCACAGAAAATATTTAGACAAAAGGAGAAACTGCTGGTTATCAGCAGTTTCTTCTTTTGTTTCAATGTTTTCCCAAGCCCTTTATATTAGGGACGTCAAAACCAGGTCTTGTTTGGGAAAGGGTTAATGTTCCGCTATATTAGTTTTTAAGAAAAGGAGAAAAAACTATATTTATTTAATCACTCATTCGTGTTCGAAGTCGTTTTTATAACAAAAGAAAGTGAATTTACTTTCAATAAATTTTGTTTTTTCCGGCAATGAAAATCTTCCGTTTCTGCATTTGTAAAACCAGTCCGTTTGTCATAATTTCTATGTCATCAACCTCTGTTTTTCAACAAACACAAATGTGCAATAATATACTCAACGTCAGAAAAAAGTAGCCACTTTTAATATATCTCCAATTTTTACAATTATTTTATGTTTAAGTTTACATAGTTACGTTTTCGTGCATTTTCCGTGCCTCTATTTGAATTTCAATGTTTAAACATTGTTGAAATGCATTGAAACATTAATGAGTTTAGTTATGTGCTCAAACCACTGTTCTCGAAAAAAAAAGTTATTTTTTGATCATTGATAATAGTCGTTTTCTCATTTTTCTGCATATGTAGACACTGTGGATGGATAAACAAAAGTCCGATGTGCAACTTGTCATTTAGTTTTAATTTGATAGACTCATTCAAATTTAGCATTAGAAGCATGAGCATGTTTCAGTATTAAAAGCTCGAATAAACTGGAGGTGGTCGATAGTTGAAGTAAAGGAAGACATTTTCTCAATTTAGAATATACCAATAGGAGCGAACTTGCAATGAAATAACATTAAAGTGACATTTCACATTTATTTCTTTTTTTAAAAAGTATGTCTTGATGCAAAGATTGTTTGTTCTAATGCGTAGAAATGCTATCAGTTTTTTGAAGAAGTTATTTATAAGCGAAAAATATGTCTTTTAAGTTGAGACAGAAATGACAAATTCTATATAAATCTGAACTGTTGTCCACAACAATTTGTTTAATCATAGCACAAAAATATATATTTCTCCTAAACAGTTCAATATTTAGGCTTGAAATTTTCAGAATTTTCATAAGAAATGATGCTCTTTCAGATAGAATAAAAGTAAAATTTATGTAAAAATAATTGTGAAACGTCACTTTAAGATTAAACTCGTACTAAATGGGTGGCCTAAAACCGGAGACCACCATGCGTTATATTTACGAAACAAACTATAAGATCTCCGTCCCTTTCACATTCAACATGTGGCCACCTTTTTAATGACGATGAGTATATATTTGAGCTAGGATCCGAAAAAGGACCCCTTATGGCATTTAAGACCAGCGACTGCCAGATTCAAGATCATCCTGTGCAAATGGACAGTCTCATCAGGATCTATGGTGCTCTCTATCTGCATCTTTAGATCACAAAGAAGATAATTTGACGACAAGATGGATCTTGACCAGAATGTGTGTATGTACAGGCTGATCTGGATGTATGTTGGTCTCATTGTCTTAAGGCCCTTCTTTTCAAATTTCGGATTATTTGTTTTACGTTTGTCCAACTCGTGTTTCATATTGAAGGAGAAAGAGAATGTGAGAGACTGAGTAAGAGAGGGTTCAAGAATTAGTTTGTGTATTTATAAAACATCACTGCTTTTCAACACAAACCACGTAACTGCAGCTTGACACAAGCTGCAGCTACTAGTTTTTGTTGAAAAGCGACGAATTTTTTCAAGGCAGAGTACCTGTAATGTGGCTATTATGAGAATTATACGACGTCGGAATTATTCGGGCGACGTCGTAATTGTTCGCGGTATCCGATCTATATTGATAAGTTACGAAGAGGGAATTTTCCGTACTTCTTACTGTCGAATTATTACGACGTCGCATAAAAAAGTGGCGACGTCGTGTGAATCTCCATTACGGGTATTCTACCGTTATAAAGTTATTTAAATGTAGAAAATATATTCGTGCATTTATTATGTATATTTGTACCATTTGTTGTTAGCATTTATAAATTTTGTGATTTGTCTTTCGCTTTTGTTTAGTAGTGACTGTCTTATTAAACAAACCCAACCTTAAATGGTGTAACAATTACGAAAACATTGTGTGGAAATAGTATTAAAAACATCGTCAATTAATATTTTATTTCTCACAACGCTTTTCGACATATCATTTCTTTATATTCTTAGTTCGTATTGATATATTCGCATCCCGGTGTTTTTTATGGTTAACGAAGAAGCAACATGTATGCTATTCGAGAACAGTGCAATCTGAATCATGTTGATCATACTGATCTTGATTCATGAAGTTATCAAATTAGCTTATTTCCACTAAGACCCTCCCCCCCCACACATAACAGCCACCGGAAGCCACATTTGATGACAATTATGGCCAATCACCGTTCGTTGCCATTGCACGTGGGATACTTTGCTCGGAATTGGGTCAGAGCCTCGATCTGGCATAAAGAATATGTTGCTATTTGTAGTAATTAATTGGAACCGTTTCTGTGTGTAAATAATGTTAATTTCCCACAAACCCATTGTTTGCCACCAGAAGCGGCTCATACGTACGGACTAAACGATTGAATTGAAAGGGGTCAATTCCATAAGGAACCTCTCCTAGATCCTTGCTCATTACATTATGTAAAAGATAACAACAGTGATATAGTAAATATACATTTGAAACATATTTTTGTTATACAAGAATTTCAAGTATTTACACAAAAAGATAACTGTGTGGAGTAAAATTCAATTTTGTGTTTTAGATGAACGCAATTCCAATCTATATAACTGTCTTTGAACATTCAAAAACGTGTTTTGTTACCGAAAAAAACCCTCTCATTATCAAAAGTATATTAGTCACAATTCAAAATTGATTTGATGGTCATTTCAAGATAACTGATTTGTCTCTATTAGTTTCTATGAACAAACACTATTGAATTAATTACCCAGTTCAACTAATGTCACGTGTTTACCAATAGGCAAAGAATTTTTGCTAAAGATAGACAAAGTTTACCGTCATGTTTTGATAAACCGTCGGTGTTGTCATAAAATCTCGTAACTACGGCTTGTATCAAGCCGTAGTTACGAGATTTTATGACATCACCTACGCAATCATATTGTTTGTCCGTAATTACGTCAGCGTTAACTAGATAAAATTGTTCCATATTTTCTTTCTCTCCCTCTCTTGTTTCAATATAGTCATTGTATTGTCGTGAGTTGCACATTTCGTTGATTGTATAAACACGGTGTATAATCACGTGACTCAGAATTTCCGATAATCTTCAATAACTTTTTTTATACTTGACCAATTTTAATTCAGTTTGAAGCAGAGAATGTGGGAAAATGCCAGAAATAAGCTGTACCTGTTGGATTTTTGAAAAATCAACTGATTAAAAAGTTATTGAAGATAGACCAAAATTTTGGTTTATCTTCAATAACTTTTTTATCAGTTGATATTTCAAAAATCAACCACGTCCATCTAATGCGTGACGACTGTCCACATTCTCTGCTTCAAACCGAATTCAAATCGGTCCAATATAAACAAAGCTATTGAAGATTCTCTGAAATTTGTGTATCACGTGATTATACACCGTGATAAAGGATACGACAAAGGGACGTAATCATGATATAATATAAACCCACTACGTCATCGACAGCCGTGAGAGCTCATATTGTAAAGCATTCGCCTTGTAACCCTTACACAAGCCGACATCTTGCACCTTGTAGGTTCGAATCCTGTTGAGCTTTGACATTTCTTTACTTTTAGTTCCACCAACTTTAGGGAAAACCGACCGAAGTGATTTAGACGTAATCTAAAACCTTTAAAGAAATGGAAGAATGAAACGCCTATCATTTATTTAAAATTCCGCCTATTCAATATAAGACGTCCAATAACAGTGCTCTCAGCACTTTGATTTACATACTGCAATATACCATCTTTCGTAGTGCCTCATGATTCTATGATCAGATTATAGAACTTTACGAGATTTATGAAGAAAACCGACGATTTGTTATTTGCACCATAATCCATTAATCGCCGACGATTCATCAATATATCAATAAACAAATCAAATATTCCGTACCGTATTTTTCACGCAACATCGGAATTAGTCGGGTGACGTCGTAAACTATCGGCGATGGAACGTTCCGCCGCCGAATGTTTACGACTTTGTCCGAATAGGTTTGCATACGTAACGAATATTTCCGACGTCGTGCGAACAATTCCGACGTCGCGTGAATCTCATTAGGGGTGGACTACCTTAAAAAGATACTGAAATTTTGGAGAGATCTATTCACCCTTCCCCAAAAAGCTACAACCTGATATTTTGATTCAAAATGATGGAAACATTAAGTATGTGACCCTTCACGCTAAAGGGACCTTATAGGAAGTGTGAAAAATATCGACCCTAGTCAGTCTGCGCAGTCCGCGCAGTCAAACAAGGGCCGACACTTTTCACTTTTATGTAATTTTCTAAATCCGGAATGTTTCCTCTATCTTACTATATGTTCATTTTTTTCGCATACGAGGTCAGGTTGACCTTTGCTGAGTCTGACAAGTTTGTCAAAATTTGGATTTTTGGAGTTCGGATAAGGTCCCTTTTAGCGTGACGGGTCACATATTCTAATTATCAGCATTCTTTACCACGATTTTCCAAATGCTTTAGGTCGCCGGAACAATACCGTAATTTGTTCGGGAAAAACTAAATAAAAAACTCTGCATTTATATGTTTAAGACAAGAGTATGTTCATTTTTCCACCGACTTTATAAATCAGGAAACAAAAATAGAAAAAGTAGCGTCGCCAAGTGTTTTTCACAAAGTATTTGTAACTTGCCAAAACATAATGCATTTCTTAGAATAGCAATTGTTCTACATTGTATAGTTGTCTAAAAGAGACTTTTCAAGTCAAAATTATTTAAGAGATTATTCTTTTTGCTATGAATTTTTAACAGTCCTGTCAATACTTAAGCAATTTCTCTCAAATGCATTTACTTAACCCATTACCACACAGTGACTCTTTTTGACTCCTTACAGGATAATGGTTTTGGAAAACATCGAGGAAAATGAAGAAATTGCTAGTGACAAGCAATTTCTTCATTTCCAACAATATTATCTAAACAAAAATACCACAAAAAGTGTAAAACGTCAATCAATTTAAACTGTCGTCTGCAATATCTTCAAATTGGAGAAATCCATAATTTTGCCGTCTGGTAATAGATTTAAGCCAATCGTCGCTTTTCAAGAAAACGAAATCGTAACTGAAAAATATGTGACCCGTCACGCTAAAAGGGACCTTATCTGAACTCCAAAAATCCAAATTTGGACAAACTTGTCAGACTCAGCACAGGTCAACCAGATCCCGTTTGGGGAAAATGAACATACAGTATGATAGGGAAACATTCCGGTTTAGAATGTTACATAAAAGTGAAAAGTGTCGGTCCTAGTCTGGCTGCGCGGTCTGCGCAGACTGACTAGGGTCGATATTTTTCACACTTCCGATAAGGTCCCTTTTAGCGTGACGGGTCACATATATAAAAATGTTGTGTCACGTGATTCCCCGCCTTGATATTGGAGATTTTCTATCACATCTGTCACGATGGTTAATCACGTGACTTAGAATTTCAGAAAATCGTCAATATTTTTGTCAATACTTGAACAATTTGATTTCGGTTTGAAGCAGAGAAGTTAGGAAAATCTCAGAAATAAGCTGTACGTTGTAGATTTTTGAAAAATCAACTGACGAAAAAGTTATTGAAGATAAACCAAAAGTTTGGTTTATCTTCAATAACTTTTTTATCAGTTGATTTTTCAAAAATACAACACTTTCATCTAATGCTCGACGTCTGTCCACCTTCTCTGCTTCAAACCGAATTCAAATCGGTCCCGTATTCACAAAATTATTGAAGATTTTCTGAAATTGTTGCATCACGTGATTATCTACCGTGTCTGTTGAATGCACAAACAGACAATGGTCTTAAATTTCAGTAAAACTGCAGCATCTGAAGCAATCTTAATTCTCAGAAATTGCGTCGAACGATCGATTGTAGACATAGGGTAAAAGAAAAGAGAACGACACAAATGATCAAATTTAATACAATATAATTTAGTTCATACAAGGAACATTTTAATCATGATTTGTTCATCTCGTTAATTCATCTAACAATAGGCCTACAGGAATATTCAAAACAAATAACAAAATTGAAAGCTTTTGAAAACATCGAAAATAATTTTTCGTTTTTGTTTACTATTATACGTTTATAGGTAGCACTAGGAAGAAAATGATAAATCCTTTCTGAATGTATTCTTTATTTAAGATAGCCTACTTTAGCACTTTGTCCAATGGGACCCCTTTTGGTGTAACTTACAGATCTATCCGTTTATGGAAAGGTGCAATAAGAAACATCAAATCGGGATGTTTGTTAAAGGCCTAGCTCATTTACAAGAAGGCGACATTTACACCAAATTCAAAGATGTTGCAGACGACAATTTCATTTGAAAGAAATTGTACGAAATTGTACATAGCTTGGTTTTTCTATGTAGAAACACATTGTGGGAAATGGTGAAATTGCTTGTCACAAACAATTTCGTCATTTTCCACAATGTTTTCTAAAGCCGTTAATATGCAGGGCGTCAAAAAGCATCATTATATAGGAATGAGTTAAACATTCACGGGCAAAATAACCTGGGCAGAATTAATCTATTCCCACACATTGTCTCTTTTTGACTCCCCAATAGATAAAGGATTGGGAAACTATTGTGGACAATGAAGAAATTGCTCGTGACAAGCAATTTCTTCATTTCCCACAATGTTTTCTACCCCCATAAACCAAAATATATTCACTTGACATTGTCGTCTGCAATACTTTTGAATTTGAACCAGTCTATAGTTTATACTTCTTGGTAATGTGTTAAAGTCCCCTTTCGGCATGACGGGGCGTATGTATTAAGCTGATTGTCTAGACTGATTTGTTCGCTACATGCATTTTTAATTTGATTGTCTAAATTAGTGGGTCTTTTACATTTGAAATTTAATTTGTCGTAGAATACCGTATATCACCGACTATGATGTAGGGGCTCGAGGGAATAAGAAAACAAAGAATAAAATGGATTGCCATGAATGGTTGTTTTAGAGGAGGAAACTGTCCTATAGCCTTTTTGTTTTAAAAAAAATATATATGTGACCCGTCACGCTAAAACGGACCTTATCAGGAGTCCAAAAATCCAAATTTGTACAAACTGATCAGCTTCAGCACAGTTGAATCAGATCCCGCGTGTTGAAATGAAAGCACAGTAAGATAGTGAAAACATTCCAAATTCAGAAAATGTACATGTATATAAAAGTGAAAAATGTCGATCCTAGCCTGGCTGCGCGGACTGACTGACTAGGGTCAACATTTTTCACACATCCGTTAAGGTCCATTTTAGAGTGATGGTCACATATACAGGTATATTGCATTGTATGTCTTTGTATCTTTATCAGTAAATCATGAGCGCCATTTTGTCTTTTTGCGCCTACATGATAAAGTGCACGTTTTTCAGTATTTTCGAATCATAAGGCGTAGCTAGCATAATATTATCATAGTCAAAATAAAGTCGCCAGAATTGCATCTCTATATAGCGACTTATGCCAGACAGAGCAGCATATAAGAGGTTGCGAAATTATCTTGATATTAGTATTTCAAATCCAAACCCTATGTTGTGTGCACTCATTTGCATCGTGTCGATGAGACGATTCAAATGAGTACCAACAACATAGATTTTGGTGATGAAGAATAGTTGGTAGCGAAGGAGGACGGACGTTTTGGCCACGGACGTTTTGGCATTACACGTTTGGCCAGCCTAATTGGATAAACGGACGTTTTGGCAAAACTCAATTTATATAGAGATGTCATAGATTATCATGCTAAATAGATTTATTTTTGATTGATTAAGAAGGTAGACCTAATCATAATCATTTAATTGCATTAGTTAAAGAATGCAATTATTTAGAAAATAATCTACAATAACATAACAAAAGTTGACTTTGGCCAAAACGTCCGTTTTTCCCATAAGGCTGGCCAAATCGTCTGTGGCCAAAACGGCCGTGGCCAAACCGTTCTGACCAAAACGTCCTACATTCGGTTGCGAATTTTGTATAATATTGTCTCCTGTATCATATAATATGCAAGTTCCCAATTGTTAATAAATGTATATTTCATTTTACAGCCACAAGAAAGACGTGGTTACAGTTTCAGTTGTAGCTAGCGCGCTGTGTGGAGTGTGTAAAGGTCCGTCTGTGTTCTCGTAGGAAAGTAGTATAGAGAAATGTCGCTCCTTGGGAACCCTTAGCTCCTGTATCATCTTTGAATGTTCTCACTTAATCACAATAGTTGATCGAATTTTGATTTACAACCGTAAGAAAGACGTGGTTACAGTTTCAGTTCTAGCTAGCGCGTTATGTGGTGTGTGTAAATGTCCGTCTGTGTATGAACTGTGTAGATAGTCGTTGGGACTCGGGGACGAAGAATGATAAGTAGTGAATCTTGAGGTCTTGAACTTGACCGCGCCATGTCGGACTGTCTTTTTGCTTTTGTCGTAGGAGAAGGTTCTGTGTAAAAGCGCTTTTAAATCAGCCTGAAAAATAAATGAGAACGTGTTATTATTTGGTTCATAGCTATTCTTCAAAACTTTATCACGGTGTATAATCACGTTACTCAGAACTTCCGATAACCGTCAATATCTTTTTAATACTTGACCAATTTGAATTCGGTTTGAAGCAGAGAATGTTGGAAAATGCCGGGAATAAGCTTGACGTGTTGGATTTTTGAAAAATCAATTGATAAAATAGTTATTGAAGATAAACCAAAATTTTGGTTTATCTTCAATAACTTTTTTGTCAGTTGATTTTTAAAAAAATCTACCACGCCCATCTAATGCGTGACGTCTGTCCACATTCTTTGTTTCAAACTGAATTCAAATTATTCCAGTATTTACAAAGTTATTGAAGATTTTCTGAAAATATTGTATCACGTGATTATCCACCGTGTTTATGCCTTCAGCTTGTATTGAGCTGCAGTTTCGAGGATTTTGATTTTATTTGACGGCATAATTATTCGAGTGGCTTTCATCCGAAGGACCTTTCTAGAAAAGTTAAATGTGCTTGACTGTGTACCTGAAATTCTGATAAAAACAAATAATGGTCAATAAATAATTTAAAATTAGAGATTGGGTTATAATTGTTTATGCATTGTTATCTAGAATCTAATTCTGTATTCAAACCCGTTGCCAAAAAGGGCTGTTGATACAAATGGCAAAGATATTGATTACCAGCATTTTCTCGTTTTGCGACAATTCTTTAACTCTTTTCTATTTTCTGTGATAAACTGTACACAAATCCACCTGTTTTTTCGTCTGCATTAGCCTTCAAATCGGACCAGCTTTAAATGTTGTCGTTTGGGAAAGGGTATTAATTACCCTTAATAGATGTATTCGTACTGCCCCGCTTAGCAGGCTTTATGAAATTACTCCTAGTTTTAAAATTGTCGTTGAAAAAGCCATAAAAATGCACCATCATGTTTACACAACTATACAAGTGAATGTTGTAAGCAATATGGGATTTTCAGCAATTTTGAAATTGCCAATACAGAGCTATACAAGCAGTTTTAAATTGCTTAAGCATGTAGATGTCTAATCACAAATGTTTGATCAAGCACTAATTATTCTTTAATGATTCAAAACATTGTAGCATATGGAGAAAGTACTTATGACAATCAGTTTCTTCGTTTCCTACAATGCTTTCTACACAAATGACACCAAAAATGTGAAATTTCATTCAATTGAAAGAGGCATTTGCAACATGATTTTGGATCAGTCTGAATTTTTGCCATCTGGTTATGTATTAACTTTTGTTACGGAACCAAAAGAAAATACAAAACCAAACCACATGTGATTTATGCATCCTTTAAATATCCATATATTGTTCCAAGCAATTAAAAGATTGACAATGCTGTTGGATAGAACAGTTGATACGAACATAATATTAAAACAAGAGGGCCATTGGCCCTGAAGCGCTCACCTGACAGGCCCATAGGAAATTCATATTAGGGGGCTATAGACTTTATCCTAAATATTGGGGGTGGGGGCTAATTGGGATTTCCCCAAAATTTTAAGTGTAAAATTAAAAAAAATTGGCATTTTTGGCCAACTTTGGAAGGGTTTAGCCCCCCTAGCCCCCCTGTTCCTACGGGCCTGCCTGACATAAAAGCTTTCTGTATATGGTGTGTCTGAGCCTCCAAAATGATCACATTTTACTAAGATTTGTGGCCTGTATAAGATAATCATTCTGACAGATTTTCAGCTTGATTGGGCAAAAAAATCCCCAAGACTGGACCCCATGACCTATTTTAGGACCCCAGATGACTAAATCTTGAAATTGTCCTAGATTTTATCAAGATAATTATTCTGACTAGGCATAAAATGTGGCCTCTAGAGTGCAAATAAGGTTTTTCTTAAATTAGACCTAGTGACCTAGTTTTTGACCCCAGATGACCCAATTTCAAACTTTTAGTACATTTCATCAAGACAATTATTATGAGCTGATTTCAAGTTTATTGGGAAAAAATGGACTTCTAGGAGTACAAACCAGGTTTGAATCTGTGACCTAGTTTATGGCCCCAGATGACCCAATTTCAAACTTGTCCAAGATTTCACCAGGACAATCTTTCTGAGCCAATTTCAAGTTTATTGGGCAAAGAATGTGGCCTCTAGAGTGCACACAAGGTTTTTCTAAGATTTGACCACATGACCTAGTTTTTGACCCCAAATGACCCAATTTCAAAGTTGTCCGAGATTTGATCAAGACAATCATTCTGAGCAAATTTCAGGTTGATTGGGCAAAAAATGTGGCCTCTAGAGTGCACACAAGGTTTTTCTAACATTTGACCCCGTGACCTAGTTTTTGACCCCAGATGACCCAATTTAAAACTTGTCTGAGATTTCATCAAGACAATCATTCTGAGCAAATTTCAGGTTGATTGGGCAAAAAATGTGGCCTCTAGAGTGCACACAAGGTTTTTCTAAGATTTGACCCTGTGACCTAGTTTTTGACCCCAGATGACCCAATTTCAAACTTGTCTGAGATTTGATCAAGACAATCATTCTGATCAATTTTCAGGTTGATTGGGCAAAAAATGTGGCCTCTAGAGTGCACACAAGGTTGTTCTAACATTTGACCCTGTGACCTAGTTTTTGACCCCAGATGACCCAATTTCAATCCTGTACGAGATTTTATCAAGACAATCATTCTGAGCAAATTTCAGGTTGATTGGGCAAAAAATGTGGCCTCTAGAGTGCACACAAGGTTTTTCTAAGATTTGACCACATGACCTAGTTTTTGACCCCAAATGACCCAATTTCAAAGTTGTCCGAGATTTCATCAAGACAATCATTCTGAGCAAATTTCAGGTTGATTGGGCAAAAAATGTGGCCTCTAGAGGGCACACAAGGTTTTACTAAGATTTGACCCTGTGACCTAGTTTTTGACCCCAGATGACCCAATTTCAAACTTGTCCGAGATTTGATCAAGACAATCATTCTGAGCAAATTTCAGGTTGATTGGGCAAAAAATGTGGCCTCTAGAGTGCACACAAGGTTTTTCTAAGATTTGACCCCGTGACCTAGTTTTTGACCCCAGATGACCCAATTTCAAACTTGTCCGAGATTTTATCAAGACAATAATTTTGAGCAAATTTCAGGTTGATTGGGCATAAAATGTGGCCTCTAGAGTGCACACAAGGTTTTTCTAACATTTGACCCCGTGACCTAGTTTTTGACCCCAGATGACCCAATTTCAAACTTGTCCGAGATTTCATCAAGACAATCATTCTGAGCAAGTTTCAGGTTGATTGGGCAAAAAATGTGGCCTCTAGAGTGCACACAAGGTTGTTCTAACATTTGACCCCGTGACCTAGTTTTTGACCACAGATGACCCAATTTCGAACCTGTACGAGATTTTATCAAGACAATCATTCTGAGCAAATTTCAGGTTGATTGGGCAAAAAATGTGGCCTCTAGAGTGCACACAAGGTTTCTCTAAGATTTGACCCCGTGACCTAGTTTTTGACCCCAGATGACCCAATTTCAAACTTGTCTGAGATATTATCAAGACAATAATTTTGAGCAAATTTCAGGTTGATTGGGCATAAAATGTGGCCTCTAGAGTGCACACAAGGTTTTTCTAACATTTGATCCCGTGACCTAGTTTTTGACCACAGATGACCCAATTTCAAACTTGTCCGAGATTTCATCAAGACAATCATTCTGAGCAAGTTTCAGGTTGATTGGGCAAAAAATGTGGCCTCTAGAGTGCACACAAGGTTGTTCTAACATTTGACCCCGTGACCTAGTTTTTGACCACAGATGACCCAATTTCGAACCTGTACGAGATTTTATCAAGACAATCATTCTGAGCAAGTTTCAGGTTGATTGGGTAAAAAATGTGGCCTCTAGAGTGCACACAAGGTTTCTCTAAGATTTGACCCCGTGACCTAGTTTTTGACCCCAGATGACCCAATTTCAAACTTGTCCGAGATTTTATCAAGACAATAATTTTGAGCAAATTTCAGGTTGATTGGGCAAAAATGTGGCCTCTAGAGTGCACACAAGGTTTTTCTAACATTTGACCCCGTGACCTAGTTTTTGACCCCAGATGACCCAATTTAAAACTTGTCTGAGATTTCATCAAGACAATCATTCTGAGCAAGTTTCAGGTTGATTGGGCAAAAAATGTGGCCTCTAGAGTGCACACAAGGTTTTTCTAAGATTTGACCCAGTGACCTAGTTTTTGACCCCAGATGACCCAATTTCAAACTTGTCCGAGATTTGATCAAGACAATCATTCTGATCAATTTTCAGGTTGATTGGGCAAAAAATGTGGCCTCTAGAGTGCACACAAGGTTTTTCTAAGATTTGACCCCGTGACCTATTTTTTGACCCCAGATGACCCAATTTCGAACTTGTCCGAGATTTCATCAAGACAATCATTCTGAGCAAATTTCAGGTTGATTGGGCGAAAAATGTGGCCTCTAGAGTGCACACAAGCCAAAGGTTGACGCACGACGCACGACGCACAACGCACGACGCACGACTGACGACGGACGACGGACACAGCGGTATCACAATACCTCACCATGAGCACTATCGTGCTCAGGTGAGCTAAAAATAGACCGTTCGACTACATTTACTATCAACATGATATTTGTTTTAAGTACACAAGGTTTCTTAATAGAGTAAAGACTCACTCTAAAACCATCATTGAGAAAGCCACACTCAATCGTTTCCACAACTGTTGCACATACCGATGTCTATTAAATGGCACACGATGAACAGTGATCGTGTGCTAAAATGGCTATCTGCTTACTAAATACTAGTTCTGACTACGAAATTCCACGTGCATAATAACACTGTGTTGTAAGTTGTCCGTTAGATTTGTGTAGTTTGTACGGAAGTTTTGAGTGGTCAATCAAAGAAGGCGTCCGTGGAAAATCGTGAGAGGTAGGTGTCTAAGTTTTTCGTCGATAATTTCCTTAAATGGCCGTATCTTGTCTTGATACTGATATCATCGTACAGGAGAAATGTATACCTATTCACGGTGCTATATAGCCAAGTACCAGTGTTGTCCTATCGTCTTTGGTCGTAGTGCAAAGACAGCCCAACACGGAAAACTTTTTTTGAAGCGAGAAAGTTGGCCTTTTAAGGATGATTACATAGTAAACAGCGAACTAGGGAACAAACTATTGCTCTAACTTGGATGCTTTTAACATGCTCTTTTCTATGGTTACCGCCATTTTACACAAAAATATCCAGAATGACCACAAACACCGTGTTTACTAAATGGCCAAACAACGGTGTAGTCACAGTGAAAATATGCAGACACAACGGTGCAGTTTCTGTGTTATCTGTACGGTGTAGTTATTATTTTCATAACAAATTGTGAACGGTGTAGACTTGGTATGTTGTAAAGGGCGAAATAGCTCTAACAGCTAGCAGATCACATGCAGCTCTGATTTATCTCCCTCAAATACTTTGGTCTTAGAAAACCCAGTTCTTCCCCTTGATGAAAATGCCGCCATTCTCAAAGTACACGAAAACAAAAGTTAAGGAAATATGCCGTATTCTCTTTTCTTCACTCACCTAAGCCTAAAACATTGTATGTTTAATTTAATTTTCGGAAGACATTTTTTATTGAATTAACTTCTGACGGAAATATCAAACAAGACATGCAGTAAACGTCATTTTAGAACAATGTTTACTGACTTACCTTTAGATGTGGGTGCAATGGCCAGTTTCTTGTTCATCCGTTCATTTGATTTGTAAATTCGAAATTTCGGCTCTGGCTTTGAATTTTTCTTTGTAACTGTTTTAATTGGTTATTACAATCAATGCTTGTAATTATTGAAATGATTTCAACTCATGGAGTATGATACTCTCCATGCCGAGCTCTATTGATTAAACCATCAAATATGACCTCTGCAGTTTTCGGTACGCCAACAGCCTATTTGGTCGTCATAATCTAATTATAGCACACCGTTTGAATTATCGAATCAAAATCATTCAGTTTTATCTTGCATGATCATTACGTATACATTACGTCGCTTCTATTTTTGGCTGAAGCCGGTAACATTTGAATTATCGAATCAAAATCTTTCAGTTTGATCTGGTTTGATTACGTATACATTACGTCGCTTCTATTTTTGGCGGAAGCTGGTAATTTGAAGCGTTAGCCAATCATTTCTTGTATCAGAAATTTCGATTGTTTATGAGTATATTGGCGACGATTGGATACCGAAATCCCGCCAAGGCCCCGAGATTAGACGTGAAACGACCCCGCGAGAACAGAGAGTATTCTATCGAAATGGAATGTAGGGAGAATACGCTCTGTTCGTAAGAGAGTAGGAGTATGATAATTATTGATCGACATGTATCTTGTTCTCAACTTGACCCCTCTCCGATTTTGCCCTAAATAAAGGATTCCATCAACAAAACATAAATTATAAATAACAAAACATAAATTATAAATTTGTTTCATAAACATTTGGGCAATTGTTTAGTCTTGTTCGACTTAAAGTAATCAAGTCTTGAAAATAGAATTACGGAACTGCAAAATTTATTTTGACATTTTCAGACGTAAATAACCTCTTCTCCCGGACTGACAATTTTCTGACCAAGATTTTTTGGGCCCACTCATAAAATGTAACCACTTGTAATGAAAAAGACAATATCATATTCGCCAAAACCGTTTGACTATTGGAGTAAAACGCATTGAAGTACTTCCAAGAGAGTAGAACTTACACACATCCTTAAATAAATGAAATAAAATGTTTTCCATCGGGAACCGACCTTCCTTGACCATCTTTTGAAAGGATAACCAATTACCAAGTTGATCAATGCTTCTCAATGACCTAATCATATCTAGGATCAAATTTCAGTCCTTATTTTCATGTCTCGCGAGCCCCTATCCGTATCATTTGTTTCAGCACGTCCAATGGAAATATCAGTGATTAAGGTCGGAGCTTTTTGAACGACTTTATGGGGTGTTGAACTTCGTATTTGTTTATGTACAGGACTTGTGCATACAAAATCGGGGATATCATCGATAGAAAATTTACTAATTCCAAAATCCTGATTTTCTACGTTGATGATGTCTATCTTGTGTATTCTTTGCTCGCAAATGGGGATGATGTCCTAGTCTGACTGCTTGATAATATCCGGAATTATACTAAAGTTCAGAGTTTCCAAACCTTTTTGGCCTGTCTGTTCATTGATCTCCCGCCTGCGCACTTTTAATATCTGTCTAGAATGGTCCTGTTCCGAATGCTTCACAACCTTTTCGAAACTTCATTCGAAATGACAGTAGTAACAAGTGAACTGCATGGAACTGAAAATAAAAGAAAAAAAAATAAAACAGACGCCGGCAGATTCTTGGTATTTTCTACTTTTTGACCCTTACGGAATTGCTTTGACAAATAGCGAAGAAACTAGATTCTTTCTCTATTCTGATTAAAGAAAACTTTGGAGACATATTGTCACCTTCTTTACTGCAAAGCATTTACAAGTCAGTAACATATTAACATAATTGATGAATTTCGGTAGTAATTGTAAAACGTGATTCCAAGGCATGAAAATGTTATCATTAAACATTACAATATTATCATTCAGAATTAATAAGTTCTGTATTGCTTCAAGTCTACACCGTTCACAATAACATTATGTCTACACCGTTCACAATTTGTTATGAAAGTAATAACTACACCGTACAGATAACACAGCAACTGCACCGTTGTGTCTGCATATTTTCACTGGGACTACACCGTTGTTTGACCATTTAGTGAACACAGCGTTTGTGGTCATTCTGGACATTTTTGTGTAAAATAACGGTAACCATAGAAAAGAGCATGTTAAAAGCATCCAAGTTAGAGCAATAGTTTGTTCCCTAGTTCGCTGTTTACTATGTAATCATCCTTAAAAGGCCAACTTTCTCGCTTCGAAAAAAAGTTTTCCGTGTTGGGCTGTCTTTGCACTACGACCAAAGACGATAGGACAACACTGGTACTTGGCTAAATAGCACCGTGAATAGGTATACATTTCTCCTGTACGATGATATCAGTATCAAGACAAGATACGGCCATTTGAGGAAATTATCGACGAAAAACTAAGACACCTACCTCTCATGTTGTATCGTTGTCGCCATCTTTGAATGACTGCACAAACCTAACGGACAGCTTTCAACACAGTGAATAAATCGGATTTAAAATAAACCCTGTTGGACACGACTATACAATGACGCATAAAGTATAGTGATCTTGTCAGCATATAAAATACTTCATCTAACTATAAACCATGTATGTGTACGCGTAATAATGAATTTAAGACCTATTCTAAAACTATCGTTGAGAAACCAATAGACAATCGGATTTACAAAACTGTTGACACATGGCTATCCAACGGCACATGAAGTACATGTATATGGTATATAATGTTTGGCTGTTTACGGGAGCCCCGAAGTTTAGCACCAGGAAGAATGTATGGATGGACAACCATTCGTGTATTAAAAGTGATTTCTGTTTTGCGGCAAAAAAGATAAACAGTCAGGTTGAATGTTTTGGATATATTCATCAATTGTCCAAGAAGGACGAAAACATTATGCTGAATACAGGACTGAGTATTACCAAAATTGTAAAATTGTTTGTTGTACAAAGATTTTACAATTTAGTCAACAATCAGTCATTGTAGGACATAAAAATGACAAACAAATACTTACCATGAAATAGTTGTTGGGTAAGCCATATCCAATATGAGTGATAAAACTGTTAGAGTTACCTATTGAAGGCACATGCTATTATGTAAATAATTACTGCTTTCAAAACGAAGATATCCACCTTAACCCTTTCCCAAACGGCAAAATTTTACGGTGATCTTCTTCAGAAACTGCGACAAATGACATAATGGAAGTTATTAAAGATAGAATTTGTGTAAAATATGACATAGAAAATATTGAGTCAAAAGGAGAAACTGCTGGTTATCAGCAGTTTCTTCTTTTGTTTTAATGTTTTCCCAGGCCTTTTCTATTAGGGGCGCCCAAACCAGGTCTTGTTTAGGAAAGGGTTAAAGCTATCGTCTAGAAAGCAATTATAGACAATCGCATTTACAAAAGTGTTGAACAAGATTATCCAATGATATATAAATCACCGGCATATGGATGAGGCGATCTTATGACTTCCTTCCAACAGAATGCTTGTTTAAACTACAAAATCATATGTACAGTTTGAAGTGTAAATAACTTACCCTAAAACTATCGTTGAGAAAGCCATAGACAATCGGATTTACAAAACTGTTGGACATGGCTATCCAATGGCACATGAAGTATATGGTATATAATGATTGGCTGTTTACGGGAGCCCCGAAGTTTAGCACCAGGAAGAATGTATGGATGGGTAACCAGCAGAGAGCGAATAATACGACGATCGTGATCAGCATCTTCATGATCTGGAACGAGAAAAGGAACAGGTCATCAGACAATTATTAGTTACTGAAAACTCACCACTGTCAAAGAAAATATCAAATTAACTGCATATGTTTTCAACCAATTAGTTTGTTGGACAAGTACAACTGTATTTCAATGTGGAATATGAGCTTATAGGCACGACCTGATCAGTTTGTAAAGTATGAAAAAGTCATATTGCTCATTAACTTACGAACTGCAGATGTTAGCCAGACTTCGAGGAGCTATAAACTGGCCAGGTTTAATGGTAGTCTGAACAATGCGTGTTTCAATGTTTATGTTGTAATTGTTTCTACGTGCTATAATTTTTACACTTAAGAAGGAGTGTTAGACTGTCGCAATTTGAAAGCTGTTGTAGATGATAAAATGGATTTTCATCAACAAAAATGTAGGCAATATGCTATAGAAAATATTGAGACAAAAGAAGGAAATGTTGATTATCTGCATTTCTTCTTTTGCCTCAAATGTTTTCCAAGCTTATATTTTGTAAGAGACATCAAAACCAGATCTTAATTGGCAAAGGATCAAAATCTTTAGGCACCAGAAACAACAACATGTGTACGTATATCATTCGATTCTGTAAATAAAAATATGGATATTTACGTCACCGTAAACTATCTAAAACACATAAACAGTCTGAAATTCCGACCCATGACAGTCAATAATAACAAACAACATTGGTCCTAATATACACCGATTTGATTAAGATTTTATTGAACATACGGCTGGCATGTAATAACACATTAAGTCAGCCATCTTTCCTTGTTTGCTTTTTTTCTGTTTGTTTAGATCGTTGCCTTGTTTTTCTTTTTTATGTCTCACTTGAAAGTTATTTTTTATCGCTAAAAACCATTTAGTATTGTAATTGTTAAACATCTATCAAGTGTTAACTTCGTTAATTGTTATTCACTCAGTGTTTCGTACCATTTCGCAAAGCAGTGTCGTGAAAGTTTTTTGGTCGCTCAGATATGGAATAAATATATTGCCCGTTAAGTTATACAAGCGAAGTTCTATCGTAGTATATTGTTATCTAACCACGGTTCTGAGTTAGGCGACACAAAAATTTATTCATATCCGTTTAGACAATGTTTAAACACAAATTTAGATTCAGTATGCTCATTTCTGATAAACGAAAATGCAAGCAGGTATATATATAAAAAGGCACGTTTTATGAAATTATGATATCATTTTATGTAGTTATACCGTGCCTGTTAATTCAATTCATTTAATTAGATTAGGTGTGGATTTGACCGACCCACGGTACCATTTTCATTCTTTTACAGTAATTGGAAGTCTGGCATTGAAGGAATAACATGGATTTTGAGCTATGATTTTGATTTTGTGTTTTCCTTTGCCAATGATAAAGTACACCTTTCAACTGTGAAAGCTGAAACTGTCTAAACCAGGAACATTTAGTGCATTATACTGAACAGATAATACTACAGTTCGTGCGTTTACTGCATTCTATCAAAAAGCCGTAGTTCCAAGAATGAAATCAATACCATTGACGAAAATCATTTTTCGTATATTTTAACACATTGTGCAGCCTTCAATAAAGTGGCCCTCAAAACGTGCACTCTAATCAAAGGCCTAATTGTAGGGATGTTTACAGTTGTTTACCTACGCGCGTCAAAATAATCCCTTTGTCTGAGAATTTTCCTGGTACTTATCGTTCTGCTATTTATGCACTTTATGTTCATAGTTCCATCTTTACCCAATTAATCAACCCTTTCTACATACATATCGATGATGCATCAGCTAGAATTAACATACACTTATTATAGAATATATTTAATTTGTCTGTGTCCAATCACTAAACGGAAATCCACACGATGCATGGAAATATGCATGTAAAAGTTCCGCAAAGATTTCAAGTATTATGAAATGATGACACGAGAAGGGTACGTGCACGATTCACAACAACGTATTAAGAACGAAGAGATGTGTGTTTACAAAATATTGGTGTCAACAAGATGAAATATGTGCATGTATCTCCATTCAATTGCAAGCAATATAATCCTATTCTTGTAGTTGCGGAAAAAACCAACAAACCATTCCTTGCGCAAAGCAGAATATTTAATATAAATATGAATTAACAAATGTAACAGGCTATGTGATGGCAGTACTTAATATTATCATAAATTAATAACAAAGAAGAAGATTCAAAGACAGAGATGGAGGTAATTCTCGTGAGAAAAGTTATGACAGACGTGGAGATCATACTGGGAATAATCTTTCATCACTCAGGCCGGGCAAAATCAGACTCATTTGTTTTACATGAGAAAAACTCGTTCTGTCTGTATGTCATTCATCAAACCAATACTTTGTTCATAACCCCTAACGACCATGTATATTCAAAGCTATTCCAATAGTGTAATTTCTGACGAGTTCTTCGAATAGCAGGTAGACAATGTTCTTATGCTTCTATACCGCATTTCTAAACTACAAGAAACGGCTGGTCCGAATCGAAAGACCATGCATAATGAGTTGTATAAACGTATAATTATAGAGCAAGCAATTGTATTAGAAAATTATGTTTATCAGCATTTTATCTCCCCTCATTCCTCTTTGAAAGTTTTCTTTACTTTCAAGTTATTGTGAGTTTTGATGTATTGATATATAATAATGAGATCACTCTACTTTTAACAATGAGCGAGGACAGGAATTTTAGTAAGTACTATTCTTATATAATAATCGAAGCTATCCCCTAAACATTACCCGAAAATATTTGCAAAATTCTCCTTTACATGGTTCTTCTTTCTGTACCATGGAGAAACTATTTATGAGCTCATTATTGTCAGGTCGACGTGTTAAATCTATTTGATTTGTGTGTTAACATTGAGGGGAAATAATGCATAGGCTCAGTAGTGCTCCCTTACAGAATTATCATAACATTCCTTTGTCGAAATGCGGAGTTGTCTGAAAAGACCACTTGTAATAATTATAGCTAGATACTGAACTTTTGATAAGATTTTATATATAACGTCGTTCATAAAAAACTTATTGAAACGTATCTGTATAGCTCATTCGCAAGTGGCTGCAAGGTCAGATCTAGGATTCTTTCAAGGGGGAGGGCTCCAAGCCCAAATAATGACTTTTAAAAATGTGTTGAATATGTAACGTTACACTAAAGTTATATTGTCAAAATTCATTTTTCGGCCAATTCCAGGAGTCCGGACCCCTTGACCCCATCTAGATCCGCCCTTGATCTAATATGCATTTAAATATGCCAATATTTTGTTTGTGATAGCGATTATACAAATGGTCGATATATCCGGAGAAAGCTTTGAACAATAACCCACTGGCTAATGACCATTGGAGCTAAAACACTGCGAGAAAAAATGTTAACTATCGACAACTTCTACTTTTCTATCAATGTTTTCTTGTCTATAAATAAGGAATGTAAGATTTATTTTTTGTTCATGTAGTCCGCATTTTCTTTCAATTTGGACAAGCATACCCTTTCCCGCATGGAAGAAGACGAAGAGTCCATCGCTCAAGCAACATTCCAACTTTTTGCACATTCGCTTCCTTACTTCAAAGATAACTAGGTTGTTTTAATTACCAACATTACCTACCAGAATAAATTATGATGGACCAAATGTTAATTTAAAACCAATGTTTACATTATAACTCAAAGGAATCTGTTTTCATCAGATGCTTTAGGGTCAATGGATTAATAAACGTTTAATGAGATAATTTGGAAGGGAAATTTACGTGTTGTTGGATAAATGCACACTTTGATTGACGTACCGAAAGTAAAACATGCACAGATCGAGATGTTCTCGAAGGAAATATGAAGTATCAGAAAAATAAACTCATTGAGCCCTTCAAAGTTAGAGTTTAGATAGTGTACAAGACGGTCTATCGTAAATTAGTATCGAAGCGTATCATTATTGAATCAAAGTGCTGTCAGCACTGTAGATTTGGCATCACTGAGGAATTGATATTGTGACAAAAGGACAATATGATGATTTGCAAAATTGCCCCATTCTCTATTCGATGGTTTTTTTTAAGCATTTTCTATGAAGCGAGTAAAAAAGCGTCATCGTTTGGAAAATGTTTAATTAAATGTTTAATTGGCTCAAATTGGACCAATGGTTGATTTTTAATGAATTTTCTCTTGATTTCTCTAAGTCAGATATGCCTCGCCCTGCCACGCCCACATTTTTTGATGAATCAAAATTCCGCGAACAAGTTCTGAAAGGGATCATCCAAGGAACATTCCTGCCAAGTTTCATTACAATTGACCCGATGGGTAAGGAGAAGGAGATTTTTAAAGAATTATCTAACGATTCCTCTAAGTCTGATAAGCCCCGGCCTGCCATGCCCACATTTTTTGAAGAAATCAAAAATTCATGAACATATGTTGTAAAGAGTTACACAAGGAATATTCCTGCCCAGTTTGGTTGAAATTGGACCAACGATTGATATTTAATGAATTTTCTCGTGATTTCTCTAAGTCAAATAAGCCCCGCCCTGCCACGCCCAAATTTTTTGACGAATCAAAAATCCGCGAACAAGTTTTGAAAGGGGTCACGCAAGGAACATTCCTGCCAAGTTTGGTCAAAATTGGCCCACTGGGTAAGGAGAAGAAGATGTTTAAAAAAATTGTGAACGGACGGACGGACGGACAGACGGACGGACAGACGGACGCCGCATGGTGAGTGACCACAAAAGCTCGCCTTGAGCACTTCGTGCTCAGGTAAGCTAAAAATCAATACCATTGGAAATATTTATCGTACATTTCAAAACACCGGGCAGCCATCAATTAAGGTATCCAAACCCTCAAAAGCACCAAAGACCCTGATGCCAAATATGAAAAGTGACAAAATTCCTAAATTGTGTCACATTTTCATTCCAAAAACAAACATAAGCATTTTTAGCGGTTTAGAATTTTGTATTAATGCATACTTATGGAAATATTTGACTAAAATGTTCCAAATTACCTCCTTTGCATATGAATAAAGAGTAAAATAATATTTGTAAATCATTTTCTTCCTGAAATATAATCTTGAAATCCGGCACGGAGTGAAGTGTATTTACAAGTGTGTGTAATTTCATGCATTCCGTATGGCTAGAAAGTGGTGATTTTTTGAGGGTCTGTAAACCTTAAGTGGTTCTCAATAGGTGCTCTCTACTCAAAGGCCTAATTGTAAGGATGTTTACAGTTGTTTACCTACGCGCGTCAAAATAATCCCCTTGTCTGAGAACTTTCCTGGTACTAATCGTTCTGCTCTATGTGCACTGTATGCTTCAGATGCTCATGGTTCCATCTTTGCCCGAGTATTACACCCTTTCTACATACAGCTCGACGATACAAATGCACAAATGTAAGTATTATTTTAATTTAAAATGCAGTGAATTTGTTTGTGCTCAGTCAATGTACAAACAATGTTTGTACAATGTCATGTAAATATGCATGTAAAAGATCGTCGCAGATTTCAAGTTTTATGACACGAAGACTACACACAGAAGGGCACGTGCATGGTTTACAAAAAAAACAGCATGAACAACAACAGTATCTGAAGAACGAAGAACTTTGAGCTTACATAATGTTGGTATCATCCCAATGAATTCACGTGTAGTGAAATACTTCGATTTTATGTTTATATATATTTCCATTTCATTGGATTCTTTCATTGGAACCGGTCTAAGCGATTTCATGAAGTTGCTGAAAAAATCCAACAAATTATTCCTTACGTAATGATAAACAGTTAATATTCAGAGACATGAATTAAAGTCGATTTGTTTATGTAAACTAACAGTCTATGTGATAGATATAATAAATAATATCATAAATAAATAACAAAGAATGACATTCAAATAGAGAGATAGAGGTAATTATCGTGAGAAAAGTTATGACAGACATCGAGATCATGCTGGGAATAATCTTTCATCACTCAGGCCGGGCAAAATCAGACTCATTTGTTTAACAAGAGAAAAACTCGTTCTGTCTGTATGTCATTCATCAAACCAATACTTAGTTCATAACCCTTCAACGACAACGTATATTCCAATAGCGCAATTTCTGAAGTGTTTTCCTGATAACAGGTAGTCAATGTTCTTATGCGTACAAGCTATCAACGATGATATATCTGATATAAAATTCTTGTATAGATCAGGTGTCACAGTGGACGATTTAACATTTCAATCTCAGTGTATAAGATATATAAGCAGATCCAGAGAACCCACAGTGCTCATTTGGTTTGGGACATGCGAATTGACAAATAAAATTGGTCAATACATAACATTATGTGACAACACTTCAGAGATTGTAACGAGACTAGCAGTGAAGTATCGTTATTTCAAATCGGCTATTTTACGAATAAAACTGACTGCCAAAGTAATTTTCGTCAAATGCCCATATTACTCTATCTTAAACTGAAAAAAAGTAAAGGCTGTGAAAAATCATCATATCAAAGATACTCTGAAGAAGAACTCAAACTTGAAACGATTATAGACGAACTAAATACAAAAATTGACGAAATCAACCAAATCAAAACACCTCAACTTGGACTTGATCTAGTAAAATCAAAGAAACCCAAAGAGTACAGTCACACAAAATACAGTGTAAACTACAATCTACTGCCCGATGGTGTACATCCTTTGAGTGACATTTCCAGACTGTGCCTATACAGACTCGTCAAGCTTGGAAAACGAATGAACACAGTGTCAGACGAAGCTTTACCATAAGTATTAAGCAATTTATTCTGATAAGGATTGCCTTGTCCGATACCAAGAAAATTAGCCTAAAATTCAAACGATACGATAAGGATTGCCTTGTCATTCGTTCATTAATTTAACAAATTTAAACAATTTAAAAATCAACTGAAAAAAACTCCTTACTAACTGGCATTTGGTTTGTTTTTTTTTCCTGAATCTTAGATTGATTTCTGCAACAAAATATAAAATAAAAAACATGTATTATTGTAACACTGAGCTAAACAATTAATATTAATTCAATAATGAATATCTAAAATTACATAAACATTATATGTATAAACTCTGTCTAGATAGGGATTGCCCTGTCTAAGACAATTCAACACTACTAGGTAGGGATTGCCCTGTCTAGAGCACTTAATAGGTTATTGCATATCCTTCTATATTTAACAACAACTTCAGAAACTTGTAATAATTATTCTGAACCCTACATTCTTTGATATCCCTTATCTTTTAAACTACAGTGTGGATAGACATAACCAACATTACTAGGTAGGGATTGCCCTGTCTAGTACACTTATATAAAAATTTTGAAATCTATCTACACTAAAGAGCTACTTTAAATATGGCTACATCTTTGAACACATCAACACCAAATAGCAAAAAAAAAGATCAAGAATTGGGAGCAACAGTTGCCCAAAATGTGAAAATATAATAACTGATACCACTAAACATCTTTCCTGCAGTGTATGTGAATTAAATTTCTGTATAAAATGCACAAACATTTCCAGAACCCTAGCGGAAGCGCTAAAAGAAGACATAACAAACAGTTTCAAATGGACATGTAACTGCTGCAAACAAAACTTCCCATGTATGACTGGCTTAACTAATCAACTAAGAACAATTGAAAATAAAACAGATAATAGGCTGAATGTCATAAAAACAAAACTAAAAAATATCGACAAACATATGAAAACAGAAATACAAAAAGAAATGACTTTGGCTACACCTCAATTAGTTGAAACAATTAAGGATGAGATTAAATCTAGCCTACAAGAAGATGTCAGAAGAGAAGTCAAAGAAATTGAGGAACAAAAACGCCGATCCCTAAACTTAGTCATTTTTCATTTACCTGAGAGTAAGAAGACTAACCCAGAGCACCGTAAATTTGAAGATGAACAAAAATTTTATGAACTTTGTGATGGGATCGGTGTAGAAAAACCCGAAGTCAAAACTATTTTTAGACTGGGACCCCATCAGCTGGTAAAACTAGAGCCACAAAAATCATTTTAAATAACAGAATGCACAGAAAATCTATATTAGATAACCTTTCCAAAATCAAAGATCTTCCTTTAAAGACTGGATTGAGCAAGTGCATAGTCGTTAAAGACCTTACAGTAAGCCAGCGAATTGAAAACAAGGATAGAAGGTTAAAAAAAGAAACAAGAGTGCCTGAAAGGCACTGATATCGCTCACCTGAGTTCTTCCTGTATTTGATGGTGTGCAATATAAATTTTGTTGTAAACAAATATGTATGTCGTATCAAGCTATTGTAAATTAAGTTTCATAATTTCCAATGAAGACAATGAAGTCACATCAGTATTCAATCATATTGCATGTAGTAGCATACACTTAAAGACACTTCCAACGCAACACTTACATTTTTCATCATAACTAAATAAATAATGCAGTATATTTTATGAAATTTTCAGCAAATATCAATCAATTACGTTTACATGTTTTCTGTAAGTTTCAAGAAAATCGGCTGATCCGAACATAAAAAATATTAAGGTTTTTTACTAAGACTCAAATATAAAAAGTCACAAAACCCCAGGCAATTGCAGAATTCAATAGTATCAAAGCAGCGTCACCAAATCATGCTCAAATCTCACATCACTGCTTCATAATATTTGATTACATGCTTTCATGTGCGATGCAACACTAGAATACAGTCGCACCTATTTTGTTTAATGTTTTGTACGTGTCAGCATTGCACAAAATCATTGAATTTGTTACCAGACATTAGTTTTTCGCCCTTTTGCTCCAAGAAACTTTCATCAACTGCAACAGGAACTTATTTAGGGACGAGTTAAGAATGATCCCGCAAAGATTCACCATCAATTATGCTTTATCAATGAGAAGGGTGTGTCTTCGTGTCATTTAGGTTCATGACGGACATACAGAATGTTAGCATTATGTCATAAACTTTACTGCTGTTACATTAATAATAGGCCCGTAGGAACAGTGGGGGCTAAGGGGGGCTTAGCCTCCCTGATGTTGCCCAAAATACCAAATTTTCCTTATTTTACATTGAAAATGAAGGGACAATCCAATTTAGCCCCCAAATATCCAGGAACAGGGGCTTCAGCCACCCCAATATGAAATTGCTTCCTACGGGCCTGAATAACATGAATTTACGTTATCAGCTCGCACAGCTTTTTTGTGACTTTTTGTTTTCAAGTCATATTATATGCACTGCAAATTTAATCATTTCCACTCAATGTTTCTTTATGAAAATTACACATATTATGCAATTGTGAATGAATTAAATTTGTTGAAAATTTGATAAAGAATGGTTTGTTAAATATCAAGTTATTACCAAAAAGATAAGTGTTGCGTTAGAAGTGTCTTTAAGTGTATTAATTTGCATACATCTTTAAAATTGAATATCATGTGCTGTTCCAGTTTGATTTTTATGCTCCCCGAAAAAATTTCGGGGGGAGCATAATATTATAGTCGCCACGCTGTCCGTCCGTCCGTCCGTCCGTGTGTCTGTCCGTCCGTCCGTCCACAGCCATATCTCAGCAACCCTTGGACCAAATTCAATGAAACTTCACATGTGAACTTCCTGGGTCAATACCTAGGGACCATTTTCTCCGTTAGTAAATTTAAGGCTGCGTCATGGAAAAAGGGGCCTTAGTGTAAAAATTAGTTTTTCTCTTATTTCTCTTCATCTAATGGGCAGAATTTAATTAAATTGTGTGCTCATGTAATAAATAGGATGTTCTAGACCATATTCTATAAATAATGTGTGTACAAAAAAGCTGTCATGGGAAAAGGGGGCTTAATGTATGATAGTTTTTATTTTGTGACAAACATTTATTCGGGGAGCATAATCCGTCTGTGACGGCTCTTGTTATAATCAGGATTAAACTTTTACAATTAACAATTTACAATTTTGAAACATCAGAATGATACATTACAGGTATTAATACGCTTAATATGATAAGCCCCTCCTTGCCTCATCAACATTTATTATCCTATCAAAAATTTATAACCAAGTGTTTGAAAAGAGTAACTCAATAAGCATTTTGTTCTCTTGGTTTAAATTGGCCCCATGGTTGATTTTTGAAGAATTTCTTTATCATTTTTTGAAGTCTGATAAGCCCTACCCTGCCACACTCAAATTTTTTAACAAATCAAAAATTCACAAACAATATTATTGTTAAAAAGAGTCACTCAAGCAACATCCCTGGTTCAAATTGACCCAACAGTTGATTTTTAAAGAATTTTCTTGTCATTTCTCCTAGTCGTATAAACATCCTGCCATGCCCACATTTTCAACCAATCACAAATTTGTAAAAAGAAAAATAAAAACGCAGTGATTTTTTTACCTGCGCATCCTGCAACTTTTACTCATAATTTGGTCTGTCGGATGCAAAGTTTTAATTCTAGCGAGTCCCAGGATGCAATAATTTTTACAATTTCCTATTGAAAACAGTGTATTGGACTCACTAAGCTAGTAGCTGGACTCATTGATATGGAATCCAGTGAGTCCCAAGGACCCACAGTCTTAAAATTGTAAAATTATCACTGAAACGGGTACCCAAGGAACATTCCTGGATAATTTGATATAATTTGTCCAACAGTTAAGGAGAAGAAAATTTTCAAGGATTCGTTTAATAACTTCTCCAAGTCTGATAAGCCCCGCCCTGCCGCACCTACATTTTTTGACAAATCAAAAAATTCATAAACACACATTGAAAACAGTCACTCAAGAAACAGATCTGCCAGGTTTGGTTTAAATTTGACCAATGGTTGATTTTTAAAGATTTTTTTCATGATTTCTATAAGTCTGATAAGCCCCGCCCTGCCATGCCCACATTTTTTGACAAATCAAAAATTTGAAAACAAATTTTGAAAATGGTCATCCAAGTAACATTTCTGCCAAGTTTGGTAAAAATTTATCCATTGGTTAAGGAGAAGAAGATTTTTTAAGAATTACTTAATGATTTCTCTAAGTCTGATAAGCCTCACCCTGCCACGCCCTCATTTTCTGACAAATCAAAAAATTGAAACACAGGCAGTACAGACACTCACTCAAGGAATATTCCTGCCAAGATTGGTACAAATTGGATCAACATTTGGTTTTTAAAGAATTATTTAACAATTTCTCTAAGTCTGATAAGCCCCGCCCTGCCACGCCCACATTTTTTGATGAATCAAAAATTTGAAAACAAATTTTGAAAAAGATCACCCAAGGAACATTTCTGCCAAGTTTGATAAAAATTGAATCAATGGTTAATGAGAAGAAGATTTTTGAAGAATTATTTTACAATTTCTTTAAGTCTGATAAGCCCCGCCCTGCCACGCCCGCATTTTTTTTAACGAAACAAAGATTTATCAAGAGGCATTGAAAACAGTCACTCAAGGAACATTCCTGCCAAGTTTGGTACAGATTGGACCAATAGTTGATTTTTAAAGAATTTTCTCATGGTTTCTCTAAGTCTGATAAGCCCCGCCCTGCCACGCCCACATTTTTTGACGAATCAAAAATTTGAAAACAAGTTTTGAAAAAGATCACCCAAGGAACATTTCTGCCAACTTTGGTAAAAATTGACTCTATGGTTAGGGAGAAGAAGATTTTTGAAGAATTATTTATCAATTTATCTAAGTCTGATAAGCCCCGCCCTGCCACGCCCACATTTTTTGACGAATCAAAAATTTGAAAAAAATTTTTGAAAAGGGTCACCAAAGGAACATTTATGCCAACTTTGGTAAAAATTGACTCTATGGTTAGGGAGAAGAAGATTTTTGAAGAATTATGTATCAATTTCTCTAAGTCTGATAAGCCCCGCCCTGCCACGCCCACATTTTTTGACGAATCAAAAATTTGAAAACAAGTTTTGAAAAGGGTCACCCAAGGAACATTTCTGCCAACTTTGGTAAAAATTGACTAAATGGTTAAGGAGGAGAAGATTTTTGAAGAATTATGTAACAATTTCTCTAAGTCTGATAAGCTCTGCCCTGCCACGCCCACATTTTTTGACGAATCAAAAATTTGAAAACAAGTTTTGAAAAGGGTCACCCAGGGAACATGCCTGCCAAGTTTGGTAAGAATTGGCCCATTGGTTAAGGAGGAGAAGATGTTTAAAGAAATTGTTGACGCCTTCCGACGCACGACGCACGACGCACGACGCACGACGCACGCCGGACACAGGGTGATCACAAAAGCTCACCTTGAGCATGTTGCTCAGGTGAGCTAAAAAGACAATGCGAATTTCAATGAATATGCAAGTGAGTACGATGAGGAGACTATTACTGACATAACAACAATAGAAATGGAAAAAGCTGAAAAAACACACACACCAATTACCTCTATCAATTCTCATTTAAACAGTACATTTACTCAATTTACTCAACAATCACAAAAATCACAGTCACTTTTAAAAAAGGTACAGATACACAATCTAACTTTAGATTCTGATGAAACAATCATAGGGGGTTTTAACACCCAAACAAGTGTTGCGAAAGACAACACAAACAATGCATAGGACTCAAGTTTTATTTTTAATGAAAATCAAGGTGTAAATATCACAAGCTTGAATGTATTATACACAAATGCAGATAGTCTTTTTGGAAAAATGGGTGAGTTAAACACCTTAATATTTTCACATCCGTGTGACATCATTGCTGTAACGGAAGTGTTTCCCAAATACACAAATGATTTGAATTACAATTCACCCGAGTGGAGTATAGCTGGTTATAATCTATATACACCGCAACAAAAAACATTCACAGGTAGAGGTTGCTTGATTTATGTAAAAGAAAACATTGACTCCTATGAATTAAAATTAAACGTTACCCAATATGTCAAATACATACAAATGGGTCTAAATATTGGAAACAAAAAAGTGCTGATAAGTTGTATATATCGCAGTCCCAACGCAACAAATGATAAAGTTATAGAAGAGCTACGTGGAATATTGTCTACTAGCAAAATTGATGACTGCAAATATGACTCAACACTACACATGGGAGACTTTAATTTCAAAGACATAGATTGGGAAAATGAAACAACCAAAACAAATGAAAATCATCTTTCATATAAATTCCTTGAAATGGTCAAGGACTGTTTTGTATCACAACATGTTACCAGCCCAACTAGACATAGAGAAGGTGAAGTATCAAATATATTAGATTTAATTTTCACAAATGAAGAAAATATTATTGACACAATTAACCATAATGCACCACTCGGGCGGAGTGACCATGAATCACTGTGTTTTACTATTACAATTAACAGCAAAGATGTAAGCCAATATCAAAAATGTAACCAATACAATTATTTTAAAGGCAATTATAGCCAAATAAACGAAGCACTCAACGAGATTGACTGGAACGAAGAATTCAGCCAGGGAGATGTGGAGGATAACTGGGGGAAGATTGCCGATATAATATCGAAAACTACAAAAGACAATATACCAGTGCGCAGCTCCAAACCGGTCACCAACCACACCCCCTGGATGAAAGCAGACGTTTTGAGGGCAGTTAAGAAGAAAAGAACACTCTGGAAGAAATATAAATTCTGCACAAGCGATGCAAACAAAGTAAAATATAATGTTGCAAAACAAAAGTCAATCAAAATGGTTAGAGAAGCTAAAAGAAACTATGAAAGAGAAATAGCTGAGCAATCAAAAAATAATCCCAAAAAATTTTGGAATTTTGTCCGTTCAAAAACTTCTAAAAAAGAAGATATCCCAAGCTTGATTGATAGCGAAGGTGTGATACACACAGATAACACCAAAAAAGCAGAATTGCTAAATAATTTCTTTCAGAGTGTATTTACGAACGAGGACAAGAATACAATCCCCGAGTTTACAATGAGATCCAATACAATACTTAGAAATATCACATTCAAACCTGAAGAAACTATAAAGCAATTGGAATCTCTTAAAGAAAACAAAAGTAGTGGTCCTGACGGAGTACATCCAAATTATCTGAAAAATACAGCTAATTCCATAGCAATTCCACTTACAAAATTTTTCAACAAAAGTATGGAAGAGTAAAAATTGCCACGAATATGGAAAACAGCAAACGTAACACCACTGCACAAAAAAGGACCGAAACAAGAAACTGCCAATTACAGACCAATAAGCTTAACATCAATCCCATGCAAAATTATGGAAAAAACAATAAGAGACAAACTTCTAAATCATATGGAAACAAACAAACTTTTTTCAGAACATCAGCATGGATTTAGGAAGGGTAAATCATGTATAACCCAATTAATTGAAGTCTTAGAAGAGTGGACAAAAAATTTAGATTAAAAAAACACTGTTGATGTCATCTGTAGACATGGATTTTCAAAAAGCTTTCGATACTGTCCCACATGAAAGACTACTAAAAAAATTACACAATTATGGTATCCAAGGAAACATCCAGGGATGGATCAGGAACTTTCTTACAGATAGAAAACAAAAAGTGGTCTTAAATGGTGCAAGCTCAAATACTACATCTGTAACAAGTGGAATTCCTCAAGGAAGTGTCTTAGGCCCTATACTTTTTACAATATATATAAATGATTTACCAGAAACCCTCCATAATATCACTAAATTGTTCGCAGATGACACCAAGATATACTCAATTGTGAACAGCAAACAAGATTAAGACCAATTACAAAATGATCTGGATTAGCTAGATAAATGGTCTGAAAAATGGCAGTTAAAATTTAACCCACAAAAGTGCAGCCACTTACAATTAGGAAAAGTTTATGACTCAAAATACACACTTTCAACAACAAAAATTAAACTTAAAACCTCTGAAACGGACCTAGGGGTAATTATTGATAACCGTCTAGACTACCAAGAACACATAGGCACTAAGGTCAAGAAGGCAAACCAAATGCTAGGCATCATAAGGAGAAATTTCAAGTATTTGGACCAAGACATTTTCTTAAACTTATACAAAACGTTGGTCAGACCACACTTGGAATATGGTAGCTCTATCTGGTCACCAAAATTCAAGAAAGATGTAATAAAGATAGAGAATGTACAGCGTAGAGCAACCAAACTTCTACCAGAAATCAAAGATCTACCATACACGGAACGGCTGAAAACACTTGGTCTGCCAAAACTCGAATACAGAAGACTACGCACAGATATAATAGAGGTATACAAGATCCAGAACGGTCATGACAAAATCGACAAGTCTAAGCTGTTTCCAAGAATAGACAATCAATACCAGAACACAAGAGGTCACAGCAAGAGAATATTCAAACAACGTTGTAATACTCAATTGCGGAAGGGTTTCTTTTCGCAAAGGATTGTGGATGTATGGAATAATTTGCCCAGTGAATTAGTTTTATTTAAAACTGTAAATAGTTTTAAAAATAAATGGAACAAAGTTTGGAAATCTCTACCAGTCAAGTTTAACGCTACGAGCTATGGACCGGAACCCGGACTGGCAGAGACAAACGAAATTGAAACGGATCTAAGAGGTCCAGGCCTACATCGATCTCGTAAACAACGGTAAACAACGGTATACTTCTTTAAAAACAATTAAAGACTTGTCCAAATCGACAGAATTACCATGCAAATGAAAATGACAAAATAATAAATTGTACAGAACAGCACAGCAAAAATTCAAAGAAAAGTGTGCTTATCAGTATTCTATCTTCCCCTCAATGCTTTGCAAATTCTTTCTTTTTTAAGTTTGTCCACCCCTGATGTGATTCACGGTACGCCAGATTCTTTTCGTGCAACGTCGCTTACATTCGTTACGTTTCCGAACCTATTCGGGCTATGTCGAAAACATTCGGCGGTGGAACAATCCACCGCCGAATGTTTACGATGTCGCACGAATAATTCCGACGTCACTTGAATCTCATTAGGGGTGAACTACCTTAAAGTTCGCATGAGTTATAATTTACTGAATTGCACATGAGAGCTCTACTTTTAGCACAGAATTTGAATTTCGCGCGTTTCGTAGTAATAGCGCGAAATGATTGTCTATATGCGGAACGTGTTGAACATAGTGCACGGGATTTTTGGGTGTTGATATAAATGGAGTTGGCGGGTTGAAAACTGGTCATTCTACCAGACGATTTCAAGGCGCAAACTTTATTTTCGTTTATGAAAGTTACAAATTAATCATTAATGTCTAATCCCGAGCCTAAGTTGCAAAACGGCACATTACTGATAACTTTTATTCAATTGAATGCGGTCCAACATTCAGTCAGCGATCTGTCATTGACAAATGGACACAGGTTTCTCAGAGTTTTTCTTCCACAATGGTTTTATCTCTGTGTTTTTCCTGGGCGAGACAGATCGATAGGTTCACCTGTATTGTATTGTCATGTATACTGCATAACTACACTGTTTGTACCATGTTGTTACTCTCGTGCGCCTCAAAAATATACGCTCGTCTGGCCTTGCTATATATGGTTGTTTGTTTGTTTGTATTTAAGCGAAGCATAGACAGTGTGAGAAATCGAATTCTAGCGATACTTTTAGTGTTATTCTTATATAATTAAAGCTTTCGTCCTGAACATTACCAGAAAATATTCGTAGAATGTTCTAAACACACTTTCTTGTTTCTGTACTTGTAAGAAACTATTTATGAGCTCATTATTGTCAGGCCGACGTTTTAACTTTATTTGATTTGTGTGTTAACATTGAGGGCAAATTATGAAGAGGCTTTGTAATGCTTACCGAATAATATTATTTCTTTTTATCTCGAATTGATACTTTTAACCGATTCCAACATAATGACGACCTACAAGAAAAATGCTATGGTAAACATTGCTGAAAATCAAGAATAGCCTGTGCCGTTGTTTCCTATTCAGAGAGAAAATCACTTTATTTTTTTGTCTCATTTGTGAATTTGAAAACCCTAAAATTGGTTATTTGGGAATGGTTTGATAAATAATATTAATATAATGAATTCCTAATAAGGTACAAAATATAAGGTCGTTCAGCAGACAAACTGAAACTGTAAAGTTAATTCAAGTATCTGACATGCATTTAAATCAATCTGTATCTTTATATATGATTGCGATCATGCAATTGGTCGCCATATTCGTAGATGCCCAATTAGATTCTGACTCGATGGAGAGTGAAAACTCTAAAAACATTGAGAAAAAATGTTGTCGATCAGCATTTCCTTTTTTACCAACACTAACATTTTGAACATGTAGTCCGCAGTTCTTTTTAGCTCACCTGAGCAACATGCTCAAGGTGAGCTTTTGTGATCACCCTGTGTCCGGCGTGCGTCGTGCGTCGGTCGTCGGAAGTCGTCAACAATTTCTTTAAACATCTTCTCCTCCTTACCCACTAGGCCAATCCTGACCAAACTTGGCAGAAATGTTCCTTGGGTGGCCCCTTTCAAAGTCTGTTCGTGAATTTTTGATTCGTCAAAAAATGTGGGCGTGACAGGGCGGGGCTTATCGGACTTAAAGAAATCCTTAGGTATTTCTTAAAAAATCTTCTCCTCCTCAACAACTGGGCCATTTTTTTGATTTGTCAAAATTTGTGGGCGTGGCAGGGCGGGGCTTATCAGACTTAAAGAAATCTTTAGGTATTTCTTCAAAAATCTTCTACTCCTCAACCACAGGGCCAATTCTTTCCAACCTTGGCAGAAATGTTCCTTGGGTGACCCCCTTTTAAAACTTATTCGTGAATTTTCGATTCATCAAAAAACTGTGGGCGTGGCAGGGCGGGGCTTATCGGACTTAGAGAAATTATGTGAAAAATCTTAAAAAATCAATTATCAGGCCAATTTGAACCAAGCTTGACAGAAATGTCCCTTGAGTGACTGTTTTCAACACATGCTCATGAATTTTCGATTGGGTGAAAATTGTGGGCGTGCCAGGGCGGGGCTTATCAGACTTCGAGAAATCATAAGATAATTTTTCAAAAGTCTTCTTCTCCTTAACCATTGGGCTAATTCTTACCAAACTTGTAAGGAATGTTCCTTGGGTGACCCTTTTCAAAACTCTTGTGTGAATTTTTGATTTCTCAAAAATTGTGGGCGTGGCAGGGCGGGGCTTATCGGACTTAACGAAATCATGAGAAATTCTTTAAAAAGTAATTACATGTATAGGGCAAAGTTGAACCAAACCTTACAGGAATGTACCTTGAGTTACTGTCTTCAATACATGGTTGTGAATTTTTTATTTATTGAAAAAATGTGGGCATGGCAGGGTAGGGCTTGTTGATTTGTAAATGAGTTATATTAGTCCGGGAGGTAGATGAGGTTTAATTGCGGTAAAAGCACCATACAACTTTTAGACTGATTCTTGTAGCAAATTGTCTCAGGAGTTCGGAAATGCGCGTCTGACGTGCATCCGCCTAGATATAAGGGGAGAAAATTGAGGTTAAAGTTGTCTGCCCTTGGATTTTAAGCCAAAAATGGAAATCTTACTAGGCATTTCTTTTAAGGCATTGATTCATTATAAATGGTTTAAAATTGGTAAATATATGCACATACCATCTCCATACATATTTTCATGATGTTTAATGAATGTTTTTGTTCCACAAAATTCCAAGATGGCCGCCAGAATGTCTATTTTTAGTAACAAAAAGGTGTTTTTTTCATAAATAAGATTTTTTCTGGGATGCATATACGCTGATATAAATTTTTATGCATGTATTTAATAAATATAAACTAGGAAATTGTCTCAGGAGTTCGGAAATGCTTGTCTGACGCGCATCCCCCTAGATATAAGGGGGGAAAATTTAGGTCAAAGTTGTCTGCCCTTGGATTTTAAGCCAAAATGGAAATATAGCTAATCATTTCTTTTAAAGCATTGATTCATTATAAATGGTTTTAATTGGCAAATATATGCACAATTCATCTCTATACATATTTTAAAGATGTTTTGTGAAAGTTTTTGATCCATAATAATCCAAGATGGCCGCCAGAATGTCTATTTTTAGTAACAAAAGGGTATTTTTTTGTAATAAGTTTTTTCTGGGACGCATGTATGTTGATATTAATTTCTATGCACGTATTTGATAAATATTAACCATTTTGAACTTAGCAATTAGAAAAAATAAGTTTTGGATAGTATTTGAAACGGATTTTTAAGCTTAAATTGCATTTTCATGTCCTGAGAATTTTGCGAAAAGCGTTTCGATGCATTCCTTTTAGGGCATTGATTCATTACAACTGGCATTTAATTGCGAAAATATGCACAATTCATCGCCATTCATATTGCAGTGATGTTTAATGAATGTTTCTGATCCAAAAAATCCAAGATGGTCGCCATAATATCTATTTTAGTAACAAAAAGGTCTTTTTGAAATAAGATTTTTTTCTTAGACACATACATATGCTTATATGAATTTTTATGAATGTATTTGATAAATATTGACTTATTGTAACACAGAAAAGTAAGGAAAATAAGCTTTTGATAGTAGGAAAATAAGTTTCGGACAGTGTTCTAAACAAAGTTTTAAGCTTAAATTGCATCTAATTTATATACATAATCCCGAGGATTTTGCCAAAAGTTTTTTGAGCCATAAACAAACACATGCACAAACAGAGTTATTCTTTTCAATATACATGTGTATTATACATTGTATATGCATTTCACATAAACACTTAGTACGGATGCTTATAACCAAGAATTATGTAAAGCCAACATGATTGCCAAGGTGGCCATCGTTTTATGAATTATGTTGTTTAAATGGGCTTACTCACGGGAAGTTTTCCTAATCATACAAACTCGCATTTTTTATGCAGGTCTGCACGTTATTGCTTCATTATCTGGCTGAATCACAATTAGAAACAATGAATTCGAGAAGCAATGAATCCGATAGAATTTTGTATTTGTTACACAGAAGCTTGGTATTTTACCTTTTCCAGGATGTGGCCCTTGTGAAGTTTTAAAATGTACACTGTATCCTATAACCTTTATAACATTATTTCTTTCTGTTTCCCAGGTACATACGACAACTGATATAATAATGTAAAAAATTGAAAGACATAAAAGGAGGTCAACATGTCAAGAAATAAAAACTTACATCTTGTCCAAAAATCATGACCTGGGGAAGCGAAATCCTTTGATGAAAATACCTGATTAAAAGCATTAACGTGTGTGACACTAGACAGTCCAAAGCTAGTTTCAGCCTGTTAACCGATTCCTATTATCCTCTAAAACTCCTAAATTTTGGGTACAAGTCCTATATTTTTAAGTACCTCGTATACTCCTATGTTCAATTCTCCTATAGTTTGAAAATATTTCCTACATTTTTTGGTAAAATCATTGTCAGTGAATGATAAGATGCTATTTGCTTCTTTATTTTTCAGGTAAGAGAATTCCTTTAAAGCATTAACATACTGTTTAATGTTCTGTTGTTTTCGTCTGTTCATCAGCACTGATTTGGTTACCTACAAATTCATTGAATAAGACATATACCTTTAAGGTGCCAATGCAGATGATGAGGATCATGATTTGCTGTTTAGTAGCCTACTTTCTGCATTGTGATGCTTTGGAACCGAAAGGGTTACTTTATTAGCTCACCGTAGCATAAAATGCTGAGGGTGAGGTATCCTGATCACTCGCAATCCGTCGTCCGCCTGTCTGTTCACAAGTAAAACAAATACTCTCCTCCCATACCATAAAGCCTAGAGTTTTGAAATTTTGTCTGTAGAATCTCATTGTATGAAAGCCTTCTACCAAAATAATTCAAGTGATTGTTGTACAATGAAATTCAACCATATGTTGTGGGACCTGTATCAAATTTCATATAGACAAAGAAGGAAATCCTGTACAATCTACTACACTTGAATCGTTTGACCTAGGGCCTTGAAATTCGGTCTATGGAATTGTCTTATAGCACCCCTAAAGTACTTCAAATCATTAATATGTTATAATGAAGATTTGCCCTGTGTTGTCAGAGACAAAAAATCTAGGCTTATTTTTACTCCGGCTTTTGAGGGCTTTCAAATTTGGAGTGCTGCATTGTCTGAAAGCCCTCTGCCAAAATGCTTTTGATTATTGTGCTACAGTTAAATTGGGTCCTATGTTGTTAAATATCATTTTCTAGATAGAGACGGAGGAGCAAATCCTCGACAATATTTCTTCTCCATATATGTTTGACCTACAGCTTTGAAATTTGGTTCGTATAATTGTCTTGTGGTCTTCTATCAAAATACTTGAAAGTTTTGTGGTGCAATGAAGATTGGCCCTTTGTTGTGGGATGTTGTATTACATATGGAGGGCAAGAATGAAATCTTGTACAATCTTCTGACAAATGTTTGCCTGAAATGAAAATTGGCTGGAAGTTTTTGTTCTGGGATGAGGCAGAAGGTATCTGATACATACAATCTCCTCTAAATCTTAGTGTTGTGCGATATATGGCCATCTCGACTTTCTTGTCTAGATTAAACACAAATGCATTAACATAAAGCAAACTAGACTGGGTAAGAACTGTTGGTATATCACAAAGCTGTCAGTGGAATTATGGCCATGGCTGTAATATTTCTTTGGCTTAATACAATATATACATGTTTATTGAGATTTAAAGCCAAAATGGGCCTCTCAGATCGCAGTCAAATTGATTCTAAGGACATTTAGATTGTCAAAATTTTCTTGGGGAGGACATTCATCCCCAAAAGTTCAGAGATGTTGTCTCTCATGTGTTCTCCTCACTTATACCTTTTGCGCTTGTTTGAATCAGCATTTTCAATGCTGCACCACTTTCAATAATAGCGTGAAAGCCCATATGAATGCCTGAGACAAAAATACTTTACTTAAACTCCTATATTTTAACTCAAAATGGGCTCAAAGCTCCAGTTTTTCTTGGAAAATATTCCTATTACAACTCCCTTGTTTAGAAGACTTGGTTGACAGCCTGTAGTTCCTCTAAGCATGTCTCAATTCTCAATTCCCAGACTTGTTTGATGATACCATGGGATATCACGTCAATTGTTACAGCAACTTCACTGCCATAAGGGGTTCTACAGGACAACCTGATACTGTAGATGAGTCGAAATCATACACAATTTGCTCTAATGAGCAAGGGAAAGCTGGTCCATAGAGTACATCTAGTATATTCCCTGCAACCTCTGTATTTTGTAACTGTCCTGCGAAATCTAAAGGCCAGTTCAAAAAGGAATATCCGGGGAAATGTGAAACTGAAGATGCAGCAAATGTCTTTATATATATGAATTATCTGTGATAAAAGTTGATAAAACTGATAGCAAAAATCAGTGACATTGGCATGATAGCAAAAGAAGTTAAGTATCACCAAATCTGCAAGAAAACCTGCATCATGGCAAGGGTCTGGTTGAGGAAGCCTACTAGTATCTAATGGACAAATCACCTTCAGTTGATTATCATACTGTTAATTTACCAAAGAATCTCATTCAGGAATCACTAGTAGAGTGCAATGGAGCTGAATTATTGGCATCCCTGAACAAACTTTACATCAGCTTCTTGGATGATGAAGCTAAAAAAATGCAGGTTAACAGTATTGGAGTAAAAATCAGTAATGGTTGCCCTGATTTACTGCTTGAGAGGTTTAGTGAAGGATTTAGTGAAAGACCTCAAGGATCTGTCTGAACCTGTAACAGTGGATGCCCTTGCCAAATGCCAAGCAGATCCCCCAGGAAATTTAATTAGATTCTTCATTGTGCTTAACACATGGTAAAAAGGTATCCTTAGAGTTTAATATTGCTATAGCCTAACCACCCTACAGTTTTGTCATTTAGGAAAGGGTTAAATAATAGCGCTGCTTTAAGACTAAACCTCCTAAGTAGTAGGTTGTCTCAACAATTGAGCTGTGATCAAAATCAAAACTAGAAGGACTAGCTTTCTCTGTCACACCATAGCATTGTGTATGATTTCGACTCTTCTACAGTATTAAATTGCCCTGTAGAATCCCTTATGACAGTGAAGTTACTGTAGCAACTGATGTGATATACCCTGGTATCATCAAACGAGTCTGGGAGAATAATCGAAGCATTTTTGGAGGAACTACCTCTGGACAGTCTAACAGACGCACAGGTTTGTGTTTTTAACCAGGTATTTCCGCCAAATGGTTTCACTTCCCCAGGCCAGCTGTTTTAGCCAATGTATAAAGTACAATTCCTTGACATGTTGACCTCCTTTTTTGTCTTTAAATTTTGCAGCATTATATTAATTAATTTGTGTACCTGGGAAACAGAAAGATATATTATAAAGGTTATAGGATACAGTGTAGAACACTCATGCATTTTAAAGCTTCACAATGGCCACATCCTGGAAAAGGTAATATATTAAGTTTCTGTGTAACAAAAATAGAATTGCATCAGATTCATTGCTTTTCAAATTTGTAACATGTAATTTATGACTGTGATTCAGCCAGATATGAAGCAAGAACATGTAGACTTGAATCAACAAAAGGCCATTTTGTATGATTAGGAAAACTTCCTATGAGTTAGCCCATTTCTAAAACAGAATTCATCATGTAATTTTAAATTAACCAAAATTGTGGCCATCTTGGCATCCATATTGGCTTTAGAATTGTTTCCGGGTGGTTATAAATATCCATTATAATTGATTATGCGAAATGCATATTCAATCTATAATACACATGCATATTGAAAAGAATAATTCTGTTTGAAAATACCTTAATCTACGGATCGAAAGGCTTTTCGCAAAATTCTCAGGATTATGAAAATACAATTTGAGCTTAAAATTTGTTTAGAATACTATCCAAAACTAATTTCCCCTACTTTTCTGTGTTACAATAAGTCAATATTTATTAAATACATGTACATTCTTAAAGATTCATATTAGCATAATATAATTATTATAAACTCAGCAAAAGTTCTAATCGGTCACCTTATACTTTGCGCCATAAAATCAATAAACAAACGATTCCAAACATTTTTTTTCTGGAACACTGTTCAAGAAATCAATTTCCAACATGACTGTTGCAATTCGATTATTTTAAGATTTTTTAGAAAGATCTAACAACAGTTCTTAAAGACGTACCCTCGATTTCAAAATTCACAAATCAAAAAGAGCAGTTTTAGTAACGTGTGTGGTCACCGTTAGCTCCAATAAAAGCTACACACTAGCTTGTCGTGGTTGATTAATAATCGAGATATAGCAATTTTAAAAGTGACCGATTAGAACTTTTGTTAAGTATATGCGTCCAGAAAAAAATCTTATTTAAAAAAAACAACACCTTTTTGTTACTATAAATAGACATTCTGGTGGCCATTTTGGATTTTTATGGATCAAAAACATTCATTAAACATCATTAAAATATGTATGGAGATGATATATGCATATATTTGCCAATTAAAAACCATTTGGAATGAATAAATGCCCTAAAAGGAATGCATCGAAACGCTTTTCGCAAAATTCTCAGGACATGAAAATGCAATTTAAGCTTAAAAATCCATTCAAATACTATCCAAAACTTATTTTTCCTAATCGCTAAGTTCCAATTGGTCAATATTTATTAAATACGTGCATAGAAATTGATATCAACATGCATGCGTCCCAGAAAAAAAACTTATTACAAAAAATACCATTTTGTTACTAAAAATAGACATTCTGTCGGCCATCTTGGATTATTATGGATAAAAAACTTTCACAAAACATCTTTAAAATATGTATGGGGATGAATTGTGCATATATTTGCCAATTAAAAACCATTTGTAATGAATCAATGCTTTAAAAGAAATGCCTAGTAATATTTCCATTTTGGCTTAAAATCTAAGGGCAGACAACTTTGACCTCAATTTTCCCCCTTATATCTAGGCGGATGCGCGTCAGACAAGCATTTCCGAATTCCTGAGACAATTTCCTAGTTTATATTTATTAAATACATGCATAAAAATTCATATCAGCGTATATGCATCCCAGAAAAAATCTTATTTATGAAAAAAAACACCTTTTTGTTACTAAAAATAGACATTCTGGCGGCCATCTTGGATTTTTGTGGAACAAAAACATTCATTAAACATCATGAAAATATGTATGGAGATGATATGTGCATATATTTACCAATTTTAAACCATTTGTAATGAATCAATGCCTTAAAAGAAATGCCTAGTAAGATTTCCATTTTTGGCTTAGAATCCAAGGGCAGACAACTTTAACCTCAATTTTCTCCCCTTATATCTAGGCGGATGCGCGTCAGACGCGCATTTCCGAACTCCTGAGCCAATTTGATACAAGAATCAGTCTAAAAGTTGTATGGTGCTTTTACCGCAATAAAACCTCACCTACCTCCTAGACTATATCCTTTTGCTGAAAATTGGTATTTTTTGCAACATTTACATGTGTTGTTTAGTCTGTTGATTTTTTGTTTACTCTTTTTCCCAATCGATCAGCTCACAGTTCAAATGAAATGTACTTCTCAAAATGCACAAAAACAGTGCTGTTGGGGGTATGATCACATTCAGTGATATTCTAGTTTACAATAATTTAATGTGACATATATATTTGTTTACAACAAAATTTATATTGTACAGAATCAATACACGAAGAACTCAGGTTAGCGATATCAGTGCCTTTCAGGCACTCTTCTTTAAATTCTTTCCACGTGGGAAGGGTATAATCAGTCAATCGCTCAAGCATCATTTCAATGTTTCAAAAACTCCCTTCTAAACTTCAAAGATAAGTACATGTAACTCATCTTAATTACCAACGTTACCTGCCAAAATAAATTATGATAGATCAGGGGTTAATCTAAAACCAATGTTTACATTATAACACAAAGGAGTCAGCTTTCATCAGATACTTTAGGATCAAGGGATTAATAAAAGTTTTATGAGATAATTTGGAAGGAAATTTACGAGTTTTTGGATAAATGCACACTTTGATTGATCTTTATGAAATTTAACTACGTGCACATCAAAAGGGGCGCTTACAAGGGAGTCGGGGACTGAAAATTCACACTTCTTTTACTTTTCATAACTGTAGATATGATAGCTTGGAAGAAATTCTAGACAAACACTGGTCAGCAATGATTGTTTTAAGTAATACTGCGCATACCCCACAGTTGAAATATTTTAATGTTTCAATCGAAAATCTGTATGTTGAACGGATATGCCCCTATACTAAATCTTAAGATGTTGGATTTAGAGAATCGCACCTTGTGTCAAAAATGTTCATGTAGAAATGAGATTGAAACTGATCGGGAAAGGATATGTGCTTTTATAGGGGGCAATTTTCCAGGAGGTCCGTGCTTTCGTCAGCAGTGCCCCCGTCTTTGGATACACGCTTGATTAAGAAAAAAACTTCAGGCGAATGTTCGGCTTTATGTCAGTTTATGGTGATTTCAAACCTTGCATGAAACATTGCGTATTTGGCCTACTTCGTACTCTTAATTTATAAAAAAAATATTTTAATTACTAGTAAGTGCATGAATAACAGTTGAAGTTGAATGTAGGAGCGTCTCCAACAGCATAAATATTGATTACACAAAATAATGACATGGCAGAGCATCTATATCAAATAACTAGTGATGCACTGAAAGTTCATTTATCGTGACCTTTAAAATAGGGTAAGGTCTTTCAGTGTGATGTTTCAACTGCAAATACCCGAATTTGAAACAATTTAGACACCATATGCGTATTTATTTTCTATGCACATTTGCACTTTGGTATCTAAAGGATAACAAGTAGGTATAATAATTGTAAGACTATTATACAATTGCATGAATATTGAAATAACAAAATGAAACCAAACTTAAAGTTCAATTGTACAGTATACCGCGCGGTTTAGTACATTGCACATATAGAGGAAACACGCAACCAATTTTCACAAATCCACACGTAGACCCTATTTTACTCCCCAAAAACGAAATGCATAAAAAGACATTGTGGATACTGAGGCAATTGCTTGTAACAAGCAGGTTCTCCATCTCTCACAATATTTTCTACCCCAAAGAGACCATTTTGATAAATATTTCATTCAATTGAAGTTTTCTTTTTCAACTTTTTGAAGTCGGACAAGTCTAAAATTTTCGCGTCTGGTAATGGGTTAATAAGTATGATGTGCAGAACTTCTGTCCATGTATGTTTTTTCTCAGATGTAATCAACACCATAACCAGAGCTACTCCAGAACAAATTTTAGGTGAATATTTACATGATAACTATTTAAATCACACCATTAATTTAAATATACATTACTGCATAGCATTTCGGTGGATAAGGTATTTAGAGCTTTCCCTTTAGAAATATGATGGGCTATTCGAGGCATACTTTTGTTTTCACAAGAAACAAATGCATAAAACGAAAATGCGTAGCATGTGCTGGTATTGTATGATACAAGGCATTTTAAGGCTTATCGTAGAGGTGTTTACAGAATAATCTGTCAAAAAGTATATTTGGACAGGAGACTGAAATCAAGTCAATATATACTGAGATGCAAAAGAAAGTATACACTTTTTGATTTTCGATATCTCTCTTAATTTCCATCATATCGACTCAAAATTTTGCACCATTTATTCCTACTCATAGACCAATAATGCAGTGTTGTCAATTTTACCTGACATTGCTTGACTACATGTACTCTTGCTACATGCCGATCTTGCAAATGTTGCACGTGCGACTTAGTGGAGCATCAAATATTGCTGTTAATCCTTATTGTAATTCTTTATCAATTATCACAACAAATCACAACGTTAAATTTTCTCTAACATCATAACTCAATTCTCGGTGGCTGGTAGAAAATAATCAACATACCCATTTTTGACATTAAGACCCATTTTTCTATGACGAAGCGTAATACGAAAGAAACGAGACACAGTATACACTTATTCAGGTAGCATAGGAACATCCTTTACAAATTTTATCAAAATCCGTCTATAAATTTAGAATGAGTCATGTCAGATAACTTGTTTGCATCAAGCCCCCTTTTGCCATGACGCATCATAATATGGAAAGCACTAACAATATACGCATGGTCCTAGGTAACTATGCTCTTTCTGCGAACATTTTATCCAAATCCGTTCATAAATGTAGGGTTTGTGTCAACGTGAATTAATGTGTTAATTTATTTCCTAAATCCCCTTTTTCGATGCCGCTGTATGATAGGAAAAAACCTTCACAACGGAAGGAAGGACAGATTGACGGGTAGGCGAAGAAGTGTACATAAAACAAACGACCTTCATCAGTGGCGTTTAGAAATCGTAATAATCTATACATCGTTTTCTTAGAATACGTGGAAGAACTAGGGTGTATACTTACTTTTGCCTCTCAGTATATTATGTAAATTCACAAAAATGCATCTAGGAAAATAAACATACAGGAAAAGTATAAGTCCACAAAATGAATAGTGCATCTATGAAACAATATCATTTTGACGTACCGACGGTACCATTTCCATTCATTTCACAGTAGTAACAAGCCTAGTATTGAAGGAATAACATGAATCATGCGCTATGATTCTTTGTACTATTTTTCTTTGCCAAAGATAATGCACACCTTTCAACAGTAAAAAGCTTTCCTGGCGTTCATCTGATGCCTATATTTCCTAGACAGGAGCATTTAATGCAACACACTGAACAGACAATACCACAGTCCGTGCATCGGCTGCATTCTATTAAAAAGCCAAGGTTCTATGAACGTAATCAATATCCTTGATAAAATTCATTCAACGAACATTTCAACACATTGTGCAGTCTTCAATCAAGTGGTACTCAAAACGTGCACTTTAATCAAAGGCCTAATTGTAAGGATGTTTACAGTTGTATACCTACGCACGTCAAAATAATCCCTTTGTCTGGGAACTTTCCTGGTATTAATCGTTCTGCTCTATGTGCACTTTGTGTCTTAGATTCGCATAGTTCCATATTTGCCCAATGAATTAACCATTTCTACGTACACATTGATGATACGTATGTTAGAATATGCATAGATCTACAATTATAGAATAATTACAAATATATCTAATTTGTCTGTTCTCAATCATTAAACGGAAATCCACTTGGTGCATGGAAATATGCATGTAAAAGTTCCGCAAAGATTTCAAGTTCCATGAAATGAGGACATGAGAAGGGTACGTGCACGATTTAAAACAACGTGTTAAGAACGAAGAAATGTGCGCTTGAAAAATATTGGTGTCATCAATATGAAATTACATGGCTGTTTAACTATTTTGCTTTTATTTTGATACGTATTTCCATTCAGCTGGAAGTACTGTAAGCCCGTTGTTCCTTACGCAAATCAAAGAATTTAATAAAGAGACATGAATAAACATATCTATTTGTTTATGTAACATAACAGTCTATGTGAAAGCAATATGAAATAATATCATAAATAAATAACAAAGAACATTCAAAAAGAGAGATAGAGGTAATTATCGTGAGAAAAGTTATGACAGACGTCGAGATCATGCTGAGAATAATCTTTCATCACTCAGGCCGGGCAAAATCAGACTCATTTGTTTTACAAGAGAAAAACTCGTTCTGTCTGTATATCATTCATCAATTCGATACTTAGTTCCCTACCCTTCTAAGATAACGTATATTCCAATAGTGCAATTTCTAAGGAATTCTCCGAAAAAGAGGTAGTCAATGTCGTATACTTCTTTAAAAACAATTAAGGACTGGTCAAAATTGACAGAATTACTATGAAAATGACAAAAATAATGAATTGTACAGACATAACAGCGCAGCAAAAATTCAGAGAAAAGATTGGTAATCAGAATTGTATCTTTCACTCAATGCTTTGTAAAATCTTTCTTTATTAAGATAGTTCAACCCTTATGAGATTCACACGACGTCGGAGTTTTTCGTACGACGTCGTTTACCCTCGTAACGTATCCGAACCTATTTGGGTGACGTCGAAAACATTCGGCGGTGGAACGTTCCACCGCCAAATGTTTAGGCCGTCGCCCGAATAATTGCGACGTCACTTGAATATCATTAGGATGAACTATCCTGAAGTTCTCACGAGTTATGATGTACTGAATTACGCATGATAGCTCTACTCTTAGCGCAGAAACTGTGAAGAATCGAATTTTAGCGTTACATCTAATGTTTCTCTTATATAATTGAAGCTTTCGCCCTGAACATTACCAGAAAGTATTCGCAGAATTTTCCTTTATATATTCTCTAACTATTTCTGCTCAAAGAAACTATTTATGATATCATTATTGTCAGGTTGACGTGTAAACTCTATTTGATTTGTGTATTAACACTGAGGGCAAATAATGAATATGCTCTGCGTTGCCCTCTTACATAACATTTTTGATTTGGAACTGCCCTAAAATGGTAAATTTATCTAAACAATGAATTTCTGATTATATTTTAAAATAGATAAAAGGTCATTAAGAAGACCACTATAACTGGAGAGTTTATGAAAGTGCCTAGCATGCATTTGACCCATTACCAAACAACAACATTTTAGGTTGGTCCAAATTCAAAGATATTGCAGGCGACAATTTCATTTGAACAAAATTTAAAGTTGTGTTGTTGTTTTTGGTAAAACACATTGTGGGAAAAGAAGAAATTGATTTTCATAAGCAATTTCTGTATTTTCCATGATATTTTCCGAAGCCATTATCTTGTGAGGAGTAAAAATAGTCAGTGCGTGGTAAGGTGTTAAAGCAATCCATTTCTTTATCTCTGATAACGAGCATTCAATTGGTGGCCATGTACGTAGATGCCCAATTAAAGCTTGGCTTGGTGGATCTGGTAGTGTAAACTTGAAAAAATGAAAACAAGATTTTTTTGTGAAACACTTTAGTCCCAAAAATAGCCAAAGGTAAGTTTTCGGACAAACATACGAAAGAACAGACAGACCGACGAGAGCAAAACAATACTCTCCCGATCTTTTGATACGTGGGCATAAAATGTTGGCAATCACCATTTTCTTTTTTAAACCAGCACAAACATTCTGAACATACATTTATAGTCCATTATTGTTTTTTAATTCTTTTCGCATGAGAATATGATGGGTAAGTCGCCCAGGCTATATTTCTACATTTCAAAAAAAATCCCTAAGTAGCTCATCTTAATTACTAACATTACCTGCCAGAATAGATTATGATAGATCAGGGATTAATCTAAAACCAATGTTTACATTGTAACACAAAGGAATCTGTTTTCATCAGATACTTTAAGGATCATTGGATTAATAAACGTTTAATGAGATAATTTGGAAGGGAAAATACAATTTTTTGGATAAATGCACACTTTGATAAATCTAACTGAAATCTAAACACGCGCAAATCAAAAAGGGATTTTCGCTTAATTAAGAAGGGATTGGGGACTGAAAATGCACACTTCCTATCATTTTATTTACTGCAATTGTGATAACCCGGACGGAATTAAACGGAAACACTGGATAGCACTGATTGTAGTAAGTTAGACTGCACAAATCCAACTGTTGAATTCTTTTAATTTTTCAATCGAATTTCGAGCTATGTTGAACGAGATGGTCCCTATTCTAAATCTTTAAAGATATTTGATTTACAGAATTGCACGTTCGGTAAAAAATGTTCATGTGGAAATGGGATTGAAATTGTTTGTGATGGGATACGTGCTTACACGGAGGACAATTTTCCAGAAGATTCGTACTTTCCTCAGCAGTGCCAATGTCTTTGCATATACGCTTGATTATTTAAGACAACTTCAATGTGGTTGACATTGCGAACGATCGGCTTTTTGTCAGTTTCAGACTTGGCGCCAGCAAAATCGCCAGTTGGAATATTTTGGAGCCAATTGGAGCCAGTTGGTGCCATTAAAGGAGCCAATGAGAAAAATGAAAAAAAAAGAAAAAAAAAACAATATATATATAGAAAAAAAAAATAGCCCACGTACGAGTATTTGCATAGGCTGCTTATCAATACTTAACTTGTTCACAATAAGCTAACACTATGTTAAGACATTTTATTTGCATCAAAGGTTTTATGAAGATCTGTAGAATAAAAGCTATTATTTTGTTAGATTGGATGCGGTATTCCAGGATTTGCAATGTTTTTACGGAAGCTACCCCCCACTAACTTAAATTGTTAGTGACCCCCCAACCCTCGTCTCCACGAGCGCACGCACATTGTCATTCATACTAGTTGAAATTAATGTTTGCAATACATCTATTTACATTAACTATTTTAGAGAAATTCAGAGAATGCTATTTTTCGTTATGCCTTCCGACCGCTAATTCATTCACTGTGCTGGGATCGAAAATTACGATACATGTATATGCCTAAAGTGCGTGATCAAACTTTTATGTTCGGGACCCATTACAGAAAACGACGATTCACCCACTCTTGGGCTAAATTTGATAACAGCTACAGTTTACAGATTAGATCTTAAAAAATCTGGCTCGAAAATGCCTAGTGAAAACAAGGAATGAACCTTTTTTTGTTCATAAAATATTTAGGACTCGTAGCCCAAATCGGATTCTGACAAAAGCTTTACCTCGTGTTTTATATTCATATCCATCGATTGAAAAGAATATTATTTTCAAATGCGATAGAAACAAATTCCACTCTGACTCAGTGTGTAATTGATTTGTGAGTCAACACGAAAGTCATGTCCTTTTCGGGTTAAGAAGATCGTAACGAAGAAGATCGTAACGATACGGCGTTTTAGTCACTCATCATTCATATGACGTCACTTCTCCGAGATCATATAAATGCCGCCGACACATCTGGCCAGTAATTTTCCAGTCTCTACAAAATTGCGTCGTTTTTTATAGCGGAATTTGTGTAAACAATTTAGAATACAATTTGTCGGATTTAAGGTCGGAATTAAACACCAGGTAAACGGTCGGAATAAATTCCGGTGACTAAAATTTTCTTCTTGAAGTTTCTCCCTCGGCAACCATCGGCAAGCCACGCGACCAAGAGATTTCCACGCTAATATTGAAACAGTTATGAATACACAACGTGTCATAATCTTGCGGACACACTGCTATCTCGGATAATTTGTTGTCAATTATCGATTTTTGTCTATCAATTACTGACCAGCGCCGATACACGCGACTGTCATAACTTTTTAGCCTTTGTGTCAAATCTTGTCTACACCTACGGAATACACGTCGTAAATTACTTGTCGCCAGTAAAATCGCCAACGGGCGAATTTTGTCGCCAGATTTTTTATTTTGTCGCAATTGGTGCCATTGGCGATCGACAGCGGGGGCCCTGTAGACTGTATTTGAAAAGATTTAGGCACTAACCTGCGTATACATTTGATGTACTTTGATATTCGAAAAATAACCAGGGGCCTGTTTCATCAAAATATTTAAGTTGTATTTTTGACTTACCGACGACATAAAAACCGCTTAAAACAACAATCGCATAACATAGCTTTTGGTTGATTGGCGACATGTTATTCTTCCTCTAAATGTGTCGTAAGACACCTGTTAGTCAAAAATACGTCTTAAATGTTTTGATGAAACTGGCCCTAGTGCATGTATGTATGTTGCGCATTAGTTTTAAGTTGACATTTCGATATTAAGAAATGTACGAACAATATATTCTAAGAATAAGATGACTTACTACATATATAGTTCAGTTTATAGTTCAAATTTGTACATTATCACTCTAAGTTTAGTACCTATTGCGGAAAATGCATCGAATGTTGATATATTTCCACATATTGACTGTTTTTGACTCCCCAACAGTAAACGACTTTGGAAACAAGAGGACCAAGATGGTCTTTAATCGCTCACCTGCACCTAGATAGAATGAAAGTCCCAATGTTGTCAAGTTCAAGAGCACATAATTTAAGATGCAAGATTATGATTCAGCTGAAAACTGCTTTCATAATCTTGAATGATCAATATTTGTAGCTGTTACAGTAAAAACAAAGGGAAAGAAAACAACAATTTTGTCTCAGTAAAGGGCACATAACTCTGTTCTGATAAAGATATTCTCATCAACAATATGTCCAAGTTCTTTTTTATTGGTTAATATTTATTGCTGTTTGAGAGAAAAAAAGTCGAAAGCGGCAATTTTGTAACCGTCAAGGGCACACAACTCTGTTTTTTAGTCCGATCAATCTGACAAATTAAAACATTTAAAATATCATTTTGACATACCGACGGTACCATTTTCATTCATCTCACAGTAATTGACCACACACCAATCGATAAATCGCTCCGCCCCACTTAGAATCTAAGACAAACAATGGGGAGCATTGTCATGTCGATTGTTTTGATTGTCAGTCGAAAGATCGATACACGTGCAACGAAACATTTAAGACAAACAATGGGGTTTGGCATTTTTCTGATCGTCCATTGGCGTATCGATGGTTTTGATTGGCAACCGGCGTTTGGTCAATTGCAAGCCTGGTATTTAAGGAAAAACATGAATCATGCGCTATGATTCTCTTTTGTATTTTACTTTGTCAAATACATGTATAATGCACACCTGTCAACAGTGAAAGCTGAAACTGTCCTGGCGTTCATCTGATACTTATTTTCCTAGACAGTAGCATTAAATGCAACATACTGAACAGACAATACCATAGTTTGTACATCGACGTCTTTCAATCTAAAAACAAAGTTTATAAGAACGTAATCAATATCCTTGATAAAAATCATTTATCTTACATTTCAACACATTGTGCAGTCTTCAATCAAGTGGCACTCAAAACGTGCACTTTAATCAAAGGCCTAATTGTAAGGATGTTTACAGTTGTTTACCTACGACCGTCAAAATAATCCCATTGTCTGAGAACTTTCCAAGGTTCTATGAACGTAATCAATATCCTTGATAAAATTCATTTAACGAACATTTCAACACATTGTGCAGTCTTCAATCAAGTGGCACTCAAAAGGTGCACTCTAATTAAAGGCCTAATTGTAAGGATGTTTAATAATCCCTTTGTCTGAGAACTTTCCTGGTACTAATCGTTATGCTCTTTGTGCACTTTTGTCTTAGATTACCATAGTTCCATCTTTGCCCGAGTATTACACCTTTTCACAGTTCGACGATACAAATACACAAATGTATGAATGATCATAATTTAAACCTTGAAATGCATTGTGTCCATGCAAATAAATGTGAATAAAAAAAATATGGAAAATTGCTCAATATGAGCAAGTTCTTCTTTTCCCATAATGTTTTTACACAAAATTATTATATTCTTATGTTGTAAAAATGCATTACTTATCACTTTTTGACATGAAATGTCTACAAATCTCCCTATTTTGTGACCGTTTTGATGAAATCAAGTTGCTTGGAAGATTTAATCTATAGGGGCATTACACTGATTTACATGAATCTGTAATGGGGCCGATACAGCTTATTGAGCTGGGAAGAACACTGGACATGGAGGCAACACACAGAAGGGCGCGTTCATGATTTACACCAACAGCAAGAACAACAACAGAATGTGAAGAACGAAGAAATGTGAGCTTACACAGTGTTGATCTCGACAAAATGAATTCATGTGTAGTGAACTATTTCGATTCTATCTTAATACATTGTATAATGTTTATCTCCATTTCATTGGAACCAGTCTAAGCCATTTCGTGAAGTTGCTAAATATCAATAAATCATTCCTTACGCAATGATAAACAGTTAAAGGAGGACGAGCTAGGCTGTCGAAAATGCAAATGGCACAATAATTACAAACCAGAAATAACGTATGAAATTACCGACCTGAAGGGGTAGATCATTTATGTCCATTGTAACCACTCATCGAGCTTTATTAAGTATTAAAATCCAAGTCAATTAATAACATGCTGGTCGTCCTTGTTTTTGTTTTGTAACGGCTACATATGCCCAACCTTCAAAAATCAATTACGTCAGAGATACGTCATATGTGCTCAGCGAGATTTAACACGCCGTACAACCGGCTGCGTAGAAAGTCAGCGAAGACAGATTCGACATCTGATGTCATGTGCATGGTAGGTCAAATGAATTTACTTTTATAAATAAACGAAAGGATCTTTGGTATTCTATAGTTGATAAATACGCGTATAAATGTTCAGTGCTTGTACAAAATAAACCTGTTCACGTATTCCTCGCAAATAAGGTCACAGTCATCCACACAGCCGGTTGTACGGTGTGTTAATATCGCGGAGGTGTGTCTCGTTGACCTTGACCTTTTCTTGTTTTGAAGTAAAAATAGAATGTGTAAACACGATTGTAAAGGATTGATCTATAGCAAAGGAAAAATGTTTTTTCGCCGAGATTGAGGTTTTCATCCATTGCTAATTGTTTTTCCATGCACAAATATGAGTTCCCGAACAGTTCGGAAGCATAAAAACATAGAATGAGCCCCTTTAATATTCAGAGACATGAATTAACACTTGATTTGTTTATGTAAACTAACAGAGTATGTTATATGAGAAATAAATAATATCCCACAAATAACAAAGATGAACATTCAAAAAGGGAGAGATAGAGGTAATTATCGTGCGATCATCACTCAGGCCGGGCGAAATCAGACTCATTTGTTGTTGTGCCTACAAGAGAAAAAACCCGTCTGTCTGTACGTCTTTCATCAAGCCAATACATGTACTTAACTCATAACTCTTCAATGACAACGTATATTACAATAGTGTTGTTTCTGAGGAGGAATAACTGGTAGTCAATGTATAACAGGTAGTCAATGTTCTTATGCTTCTATGCCGCATTTCTAAACAACAAACGGCTGGTCCAAATTGGAATACCATTTTATTGGTAATGGTTAAACAATGAATTGTACAAAATTACAACCATAGAGCAAGCAGTGATATTAGAAAATTCTGTTTATCAGCATTTTATCTCCCCTCATTCCTCTTTGAAAGTTTTTGTTATTTTTAAGTTAAAGTGAGCTATTAGTATTATGTATTGAACTACAATAATGCGACCACTCTCCTTATAAAAATGAATGAGGAGAAACGTTTTAGTAAGTGCTATTCTTATATTATAATTGAAGCTCTTCCCTAAATATTACCAGGAAATATTCGCAAAATTCTCCTCTACATAGCTCTTCTTTTCTGTACTAGTAAGAAACTATTTATGACCTCATTATTGTCAGGTCGACGTGTTAACTCTATTTGATTTGTGTCTTAACACTTAGAGCAAATAATGAATATGCTCTGCGGTGCCCTCACACACAATTATCATGTTATTCCTTTTTATCTGGAATTGCCACTTTTAACCGATCCCCACATAATGACGCCCTACATGAAAAAGGCTGTGGGAAGCATTGCTGAAAATGAAGAATAGCTTGTGACGTTGTTTCCCATACAGAAAAAAAACACTTTAAATTGTCTTGTGTTACATTTTTGATTTGGAACCACCCTAAAATTGAAGCTAATTCAAGTATCGGACATGTTTTTAAATCAATCTGTATCTTTATATGTGATTGCGAACATGCAATTGGTATCCATATTCGTAGATGCCAAATTAAATTCTGACTCGATGGAGAGTGAAAACTTTTAAAACAACTAACATTTTGAACATGTAGGTCGCAATTCTTTTTATAAATTCTTTCCACGCGGGAAAGGTATAATAAGTCAATTGCTCAAGCATCGGTTCCACGTTTCAAAAACTCCCTTCTAAACTTCAAAGATAAATAGCTCATCTTAATAACCAACATTACCTGCCAGAATAAACAAGAGGGCCAGAATGGCCCTATATCGCTCACCTGAAAGAAGTTTAAGACACGCCCACTTTTTTTGACGAATCAAAAATTTGCAAACAAATTTTGAAAAGGGTCACTCAAGGAACATCCTTGCCAAATTTGTTTCAAATTGACCCAATGCTTGATTTTTAAAGAATTTTCTTATGATTTCTCTAAGTCTGATAAGCCACGCCCTGCCACGCCCACTTTTTTTACCAATACAAAATTTGCCAACATATTTTGAAAAGGGTCACTCAAGGAACATTTCTGTAAAGTTTACTTCAAATTGGGCCTATGGTTGATTTTTAAAGAATTTTCTTAGGATTTCTGTAAGTCTGATAAGCCACGCCCAATTTTTTCTGACGAATAAAAAATTTGAGAAAATTTTTTGAAAAGAGTCACCCAAGGAACATTTCTGCCAAGTGTGGTTCAAATTGGGCCAATGGTTGATTTTTAAAGAATTTTCTTATGATTTCTCCAAGTCCGGTAAATGCTGACCTGCCACGCCCACAATTTTGGATGAATAAAAAATCCTCAAAGAAATCTTAAGAAGGGTCACCCAAGGAACATTCCTGTCAAATTTGGTTTTAATTGGCCCTACGGTTAAGGAGAAGAAAATTTTTGAAGAATTTTTTAACAATTTCTCTTGGTTAGATAAGCCCCACCCTGCCACACCCACATTTTTTGACGAAACTATAAATTTATGAACAAATGTTGAAAAGGGTCACTCAAAGAACAATTCTGCAAAGTTTGGTTCAAATTGGCCAATTGGTTGATTTTTAAAGAATTTTCTTATGATTTCCCTAAGGCTGATAAGCCCCTTCCTCCCTGCCACGCCCTCATTTTTTGACAAATGTAAAAATTTGTGAATCAATTTTGAAAAGAGAGACTCAAAGAACATTCCTGCAAAGTCTGCTTCAAATAGGCCCAATGGTTAATTTTTAAAGAATTTTCTTATGATTTTTTTAAGTCTGATAAGCCCCTTTCTCCCTGCCATGGCTACGTTTTTTGACGAATCAAGAATTTGAGAACAAGTTTTGAGAAGGGTCACTCAATGAACAATTCTGCCAAGTTTGGTTCAAATTGGAACAATGGTTGATTTTTAAAGAATTTTCTTATGATTTCTCTAAGTCTGATAAGCCCCTTTCTCCCTGCCACGGCTACGTTTTTAGACGAATCAAAAATTTAAGAACAAGTTTTGAGAAGGGTCACTCAAGGAACAATTCTGCCAAGTTTAGTTCAAATTGGAACAATGGTTGATTTTTAAAGAATTTTCTTACGATTTTTCTAAGTCTGATAAGCCCCTTTCTCCCTGCCACGGCTACGTTTTTTGACGAATCAAAAATTTGAGAACAAGTTTTGAGAAGGGTCACTCAAGGAACAATTCTGCCAAGTTTGGTTCAAATTGGAACAATGGTTGATTTTTAAAGAATTTTCTTATGATTTTTCTAAGTCTGATAAGCCCCTTTCTCCCTGCCACAGCTACGTTTTTTGACGAATCAAAAATTTGAGAACAAGTTTTGAGAAGGGTCACTCAAGGAACAATTCTGCCAAGTTTGATTCAAATTGGAACAATGGTTGATTTTTAAAGAATTTTCTTATGATTTTTCTAAGTCTGATAAGCCCCTTTCTCCCTGCCACAGCTACGTTTTTTGACGAATCAAAAATTTGAGAACAAGTTTTGAGAAGGGTCACTCAAGGAACAATTCTGCCAAGTTTGATTCAAATTGGAACAATGGTTGATTTTTAAAGAATTTTCTTATGATTTTTCTAAGTCTGATAAGCCCCTTTCTCCCTGCCACGGCTACGTTTTTTGACGAATCAAAAATTTGAGAACAAGTTTTGAGAAGGGTCACTCAAGGAACAATTCTGCCAAGTTTGGTTCAAATTGGAACAATGGTTGATTTTTAAAGAATTTTCTTAGGATTTCTCTAAGTGCGATAAGCCCCGCCCTGCCACGCCCACATTTTTTGACGAATCAAAAATCCGCGAACAAGTTTTGAGAAGGGTCACTCAAGGAACATTCCTGCCAAGTTTGGTCAAAATTGGCCTGTTAGTTTTGGAGAAGAAGATGTTTGAAGAAATTGTGAACGGACAGACGGACAGACGGACAGACAGACAGACGGACAGACGGACGACGGACAGTGAGTGACCACAATAGCTCCCCTCGAGCACTTCGTGCTCAGGTGAGCTAATTATGATGGATCAGGGGTTAATCTAAGACCAATGTTTACATTGTAACACAAAGGAATCAGCTTTCATTAGATACTTTAGGATCACTGGATTAATGAACGTTTTATGAGATAATTTGGAAGGGAAATTTATGAGGTTTTGGATAAATGCACAGTTTGATTGGTCTAACCGAAATCTAAACACACTCGCATCAAAAGGGGAATTTCGCTGAAAAGGGGGGCACTAAAAATAAAATGCACACTATTTATCCTTAACAAAACTATAGTTTTGATATAAATGAACGAAATTCTACGGAAATACGGGCATCGTTTGTAGTAGTTAGACTGCATATACCCAACAGTTTATTGTTTCATTTTTTTTTTCAAACAAAATTCTCTGTGTTGAACGGATAGGTGCCCATTCTAAATCTTAAGATTTTTTATCAAGAGAATTGCAAAATTGGGTCAAAAATGTTCATGTGGAAATGGAATTGAATTTGTTTGGGAAGGGATACGTGCTTACATGGAGGACAATTTTCCAGAAGACCCGTACTTTCGTCAGGAATGCCAATGTCTTTGAATATACGCTTGATTAAGACAACTTCAAAGTGATTGAAATGGTGATTTGCCGGTTTTTATTGGTTTTTATTTTGTCAGTTTATGAGGATTTTAAACCTTGCATGAAACATTGCGTATTTGGCCTATATCGTACTAATGATCTATCAAAATTATTTAAAAAAAACTAGTGAGTGAATGAGAAATAGATAAAGTTGAACCCATTTATGAGCTTCTCTACAGGCAAAAATGTTAAATAAACGAAATAATGACATGTCAGACATAGGTCCCGATAGATGACCTGGTAGAGAATGTTTAGCTATAGCAAGTGATGCTCTGCCAGTTCATTATAGAGACATATAAAATTGGAAAATGCCTTTTAGTATTATTTGTCAGCTGAAAATATCTCATTATTGCTCATTATTTGTACATGATCACACTCTGAAAAAACAGAGAATGTTAACCCATTCCCGCACGTTGACTCTTTTTGACTCCCAAACAGATAAAGGATTTGGAAAACATTGTGGAAAATTAAGAAATTGCTAGTAACAAGCAATTTCTTCATTTCCCACAATATTTTCTACCCCAAAAAGACCAAACATTTTAAAATTCCATTCTCTTTAAACTGTCGTCTGCAACATCTTTGAATCTGGACCAGTCTTAAACTTTGCCGTCAGGTAATGGGTTAATAAGTATATATGATGTACATAACTTCAGTCCATGTATGTTTTCTCTCAGGTGTAATCAACTCCATAGACAGGGCCACTTGAGAACATATTTTAGGTGAATATTTGCAGGATAACTAAATCAAACCATTAGTTCAAAATGTACATGACTTCATAGCATTTCGACGAAAAAAATCAAGAGTTTTCCCTCTGGAAATCTTATGGGATATTCGAAACATAATTTTGTTAAACAAGTATAAATAGGATACTCAAATAAATATCTGAATTACAAAGAAAATTGAATTCATAACAACAAAAATAATATGTCTATTAAGCTTTAGTCCACAAATGTCTATTTCGGCATGCCAGATAGGGATCTTATGTAATAAACCGTCAAATATCATCATTCCAGATATTTGAGCACGAGACGAACATAACCAATTGGATTTGTATATTCTCGTGAACAGTTTATTGGCTAGAAATGGAATTACGCACAGTAACATGATAAGAATATATAGTCGTTGCTTACGACTTTAACAAGACACTTCTAATTTTAAAAAGGATATTTTTTGCTCAATATCTCAAGTGATTTTCGATCACCAACTGCCTAGAATGATGTGGCGTCTTTGTTAGAGAAAAGGTTTCACGTATTGACCAGTTCTTATTGGCACACGATTAGCTACAATATTACACACAGTTTTACCTTAATTTGAACGTAAGTTGTAGACAAACAATGGACAAGCGAAAAAGATGTTTATAAGAGATTTAGGAAAAATGGTCAAGCTGGACATCAAAAATGAACTTGTTAACAAAACAACAAAGCAAAAACAAAACAAAACAAAAAAATCTAAACATAAGAGTGAATTAATATTTTACCAATAACTTTTTGTAGTCGTGCGTTTTTTTAAACAATCCATCATACCCAACACAATACAAGACCTGACATTTAAAACAACCTTCTCTGCTTCAATGCAGATTCAAATCTGTCACGCTTAAGAGATATGTTAGAGATTTTCTGATTTTTGTTGTTATCGTTGACGGTGTTGGTGTTGTTGTTGTTTTTATGTCATTTCGCAGCAATTATTTTTGTTCTAAAAATAGACTGGATTTACCGTTGTGTTTGATAAACCGTCGTTGTTGTTACAAAATCTCGTAACCACGGCTTGAATCAAGCCGTGATTACGAGATTTTATAACATCACCTACTAAATATTAATTTTTGTCCCAAATTACTTCACGGCTTACTTGATTAAATCGTTCCCTGTTCCTCGTTGAATTAAGGGCTACCAGAATGCCAGCCTCCAAGTCTCCTAAAACGTTTCTAAAGGAAGTCTATCGATTCATGTGTCAAAGACTATTTGTTTTGACCGAAAAATTACAGTTTAGAACAATCCGGACCATACATCATGTATCGGTACGAGACAGGATGATTTAGGGCTACAAAATCGTTATTGAACTTATCGTTGGTTGCATTCGAAAATGTCGTAACTACAGCTTGAATAAGCTGTAGTTACGGCATTTTCAAATGGAACCGAACTCATATTATGTATACGTATGACTATTTGGTCACAAAATTGTCGTTGAACAGCCAAAATGTCGTAATAAATAGACCTTTCAAAGATTTTTTGTTGTAAAAAGGCAACAATATTACGTCAATTTTGAATCAATGACGTAATGTCCGAAGATTTTGGTTACGAAACCTTGGTTTTGACAATTCAAGCCATAGTTACGAGATTATAAAACAACGCCGACAGTTTGTCAAAGCATAACGGTGAACCAAGTTTATTCGTCTATTCTTAGCGCAAAATTAATTTGCTATTCCATTTCGAAAGTTGGTACACCTAACAATATATATGACTGAATACACCCTTCATAGTGAGAATCAACTACGCGGTTGCAAAACTGTCTGCAATTTCTAATCGACGGAACCGCACAAGCATGTGTAAAAGTTGTGACATATTGTAAAAAAAAAAAAAAAAAAAAAAAGTAGTGGCATATTGTAATAAAAACGCACAATACATTTTATAGTAGGAAAGATAAATAAATATCACTTTTCAAGTATCTTTCATTAGCAATAAGTCTACATGAAGGTATTTCATCAAAGAAAAATTCCCTTTTTAATAGCAATCATGACTATTAAATAAAGTCAGCTTGAATGTGGAAAAATGGACATTTTAGTAATTGAGAACAACATGGATTCAGATCACCCTGTGTATATACGCAGTCTGATCAGAGTTCATGTCGTTCTTATACCATATGACGTCTTTTCCACGTAGAAACATTCTTGGGTATCACTGATCCGAATCAGGCTGTTCTTTGACACGATCTCGTCTAGATCTATTTCGTCTAAAATACTACAAGGGTCCTTTTGCAGACACTGTCACAAATTTAATATAAAGAACGAGCCATAAACGGCAGAAATACGCCCTAGCTAAACAGATCTGGCGCAGAGTTCTTTGTGACAAAAATAATTAGCCTCTGTCCTAAGGTTTGAACTAGATCTCTCCCAAATAAGATTTTGGTTTGGCACCCATTACAAATAGCTTGAAAATCATAAAGAGAAAAGAAGTATCCTGATAACCAGCATCTTTAATTTTCTCTAAATCTTTTCAGAGTTTTGATATACAAATTACATTCATATCATCTAAAATTATATAACGGTTTTCTTAATTAATGTTCTCTACCTTTACCACCAATTATGTTGTCTGCAACTCATTTCAAAATCTCGTTTTTTTGGAAATGACCAATGTATAAAATAATGAATAAAATAATTATGTAATATATCTGGCCAAACATGAAATGATCTTTTCATTATCTATACGTTTTTATTCCCAATTCCACAAGCAGAATTGAGAAAATATTTCAAATAGACACGTGATCCTCATTTGGTTGATGAATGGCATGAGCACCTGAAAAACATTTTTCCGTCGGCAAAGTCTGCCAGATGAGCGTTTAAGGTAGACTACACTTAATGAGACTCGCGCGAAGTCGGACTTATTCGGGCGTCATCGAAAACATTTGGCGGTGGAACTCTTACGGCCTGACCAGAATAGGTTCGGATACTTATCGACGCCGCTCAGAAAAAGCCGATGTTTTATGAATCTCAAAATGACGACATTACGGATATCCCACCTTAAGGGAAACAGTCCTGAAGTAGGGTTATTGCATTATGCGGATGTCGAGGTTTTACTTTGTAGCATTATATATAGCTCACAATTAAGGACCTGGAAGAGCATCTCTAGCTTATGGCTAGAGCTGCTCTGTCCAGTCATTCATCACTAGTTATACATATATAACTTCATACAAATATATAGGTGTGTTTCAATCATTCGAAAAATATACTGAGCAAAAATGAAAACTTTACACCTACATTGCTTGTCATATTTCTTCTAAATACAACAAGTAAAGAAATCAAATGAATGTGCTTCGCATTGATCATTGACTTGGTTGTGCCAAAAACTAAACGTTTTGTTTATCTTAATTACAGGGATGAAAAACTGACCCTTTAAGAGTGACAGGGGTCCGTTTTTTCAGGTGTACATTTTTAACGGAAATTTTACAAAATTTTAACCCTCAGAAATCCGAGCAGAAGAATGCAAACCATGCCAGACTGCACGGAGTGGTAGTCTGACAACTTACCAGTCAGGAAATGTAAAGAAGCTTGCATAACACTGTTTAAGCTTTTAAAAAAATGATGTTTGAAAAGCAGAATTTTCATTATGTTGCAAAGCTTCAACATTTTATAATGCAATCTCCATAGGAAATTGAAATCGCTATTGCATGGACATCTGGGAACAATCCTAGTCGAAAAAGGGGTCTAATAATCCCCTGTAAGGCCTGCATGATGTTTACACAAAACAATCGAAAAGCGTGATAAATTTGTGAATATCAAACATTTTAAATTCCCTATTTGTTTATGTAAAAGGGAGATAATTCACAAAATTGACAGATTAGACCTTTATTTTAGAGCTTGCTACAAGTGATAAGAAAGCTTTTTTGTGTTTTTTGGGCAACCCAGACATGACAAATTCCGAAAAAATAGTGGATCGTTTCCTGTGCATGCGCATATGTGACGTTAGATGTAACTAGCTCTAAACGCATTAAGGGCCGTAACTCTGACATTAAAGGAGACAGAGCAATGAAATTTCAACAAAACGATTGCTGAAAGCCTTGGAAATAACGTCAAAATATATTTCAGGCTTTTAGTTCGATACTTTTTCAGAAACAAGAAATCTTGAAGTGTAAAGTTTTCATTTTTGTTCAGTATTATGGATACGTTTACGAGCGTTATCTAGATAAAAAACAGTTGTTTCTATGGGTGAACGCCTTTTTTCTAATTTCATTGCGATATAGTTTGTGCACTTTACCATGTGTGAAAACCACTTTTGCTATTATGAAAACAGAATGTGCAATACATATTGAAGTTGATTATACCGCACGATAAATTACCTGGCAGAGCATCCCAGCTTATTAGCTTATTAGGACTGCTCTGCCATTTCAATTATCGTGAGTTATACGTTTCCTTTTCTTGTAGATGTAAACAAGAGGCCCAAGAGGACCTTAATCGCTCCACTGGCTAAAGTAAAAGAATTATCTCATAATTTCTTGTAAGCCTCGCGCTGCCAAATCTTGAAAGGGGTCATCCATGGAACATTTCTGTCAAGTTAAGTCTAAATTGGTCCATTCATTTATTTTTAAAGAATTATTTTATGGTTTAACCAATTCTGATAAGCCCTGCCTGGCCACACCAACATTTATAGACTAATCAAAATTTCACTGACAAAGTATTACCCAAGGAACATGACAAGTTAGTACTAAATTGACCCAATGATTGTTTTTAAAGAATTATTTCGTGATTTCTCCCATTCTGACAAGCCCCGTCCTGCTTTGCCCACATTTATGGACCAATCAAAATTTTACTACCAATTGAAGTAATTGGACACCCAAGGAACATTTCTGCCACGTTTGGTCAAAATTGGCATTGTGGTTGATTTTTTTAAAGAAGTTTCGTGATTTCTGCCATTCTGATAAGCCCCGCTTGCCATGTCCACATTTATGGACCAATCAATATTTCACAGACAATTTAAGTATAGGGTCACTTAAGGTGCATTTCTGACAAGTTTTATTGAAATTGGCCCTACGGTTGATTTTGAAAGAATTATTTTGTGATTTCTCTAGGTCAAATAAGCCCCACCCTGCCACGCCCACACGACCAATCAAAATTTAATGGACAAGTTAAGTAAAGAGTCAACCAAGGTATATCTCTGCCAAATTTGGTAAAAATTTGCCCAATGGTTGATTTTTAAAGAATTATTTTGTGATTTCTCGAAGTCTGATAAGCCCCGCCCTGCCACACCCATTTTATGGACCAATCAAAATTTTACAGACAGTTCAAGTAAAGAGTCATCCAAGGTACATTTCTGCCAAGTTTGGTCAAAATTGGCCACGTGGTTGATTTTAAAAGAAGTATTTTGTGATTTCTCTAAGTCTGATAAGCCTCGCCCTGCCACGCCCATATTTATAGACCAATCAAACTTCTGTGAACAATTTAAGTAAAAGGTCACCCAAGGAACATTCGTGCAAAATTTGGTCAAAATTGGCCCATTGGTTTGAGAGAAGAAGATTTTTAAAGAATTACTTTGTGATTTCTCTAAGTCTGATAAGCCCCGCCCTGCCACGTCCACATTTATAGACCAACCACAATTTAATGGACAATTTAATTAAAAAAGTCACCCAAGGTACATTTCTGCCAAGTTTGGTCAAAATCAGTCAAATGGTTGATTTGTAAAGAATAATTTTGTGATTTCTCTAAGTCTGATAAGCCCCGCCCTGCCACGCCAACATTTATTGACCAATCAAAATTCTTTGAACAATTTAAGTAAAGGGTCACCCAAGAAACATTTCTGCAAAGTTTGGTAAAAATTGGCCCACTGGTTTTTTAAAGAAAAGGTTAACGGACGCACGGACGGACGGACGCACGACGGACACAACGCCATGACAATATCTCGCTGGCCTTCGGCCAGTGGAGCTAATAATTGAAATACGGTAAATCAGTTTGGTTAACCCTTTCCAAAACAACACAACTTTGCGTGTTCCAAATTCAAAGTTTTTTACCGACGATAACATTAACCATTTCCAAAACAAGACCTGTTTTGAGGCCTCTGGTTGAAATGATTAAGGAAAACAATGAGGCAAAAGAAGAAAATGCTGATAATCATCATTTTCTCCTTTTGCCTAAATATTTTCCTAACTGTATTGTTCACAAATCCAACCTTGATTAACAACCGTTTTATTGTTTGCAGCAGCTTTCAAATTGAAACACCCTAAATTTTCGTCGTTCAGGAAAGAGTTTATTTGACTACTAATATCAGTATAGAAATTCTCTTTAACAAAGACAAACGAATTAAGCAAATTGAAGAAAATGCTCATTATCAGAATTTTCAGCATTTTCTACAATATTTTATAAAGAATGATTTTTATAAAATAAGGTGCTTGAAAAACCATCACTTTTTGTGAATGGGTTATAAAATGAGATCAGAAACATTGCGACATGCCCCAAAATGCCTTCACAATACAAAACGTGGAAACATGAATTGTTTGGGAATTGTTATGATGATTATAGTTTACGCATCATCTGTTTGTTATAATGAAACAATTTGAAGGTGTACGAGGAAATGCTGAACACCTGTTCGACCATGATTCTTGTAATGAAATATATATTTCAAAGTTGACTAATCGCATGCAATCTCCGAGCAGAGTTGTCGTTCGTTACACTCACCATACATCTCTGCAACGGGCTGGGCGGCTGAATGACAAGAATCTTGTCAAACCGAGGAAAACGTGTATTATTACTGTTTAACTGATTCATGTGTAACATAATAAAGTGGACAAAGAATTGATGACTCTGGGTACATTTGAAAGTTATTATAACTGATGAATTTACCCATATAAAATGGAACTATTTTCTCAAGCCTCCTTACCAATGGCAGGAATTTTGTGCTAAAAATAGACTAGGTTTACTGTTTTGTTTTGATAAATCGTCAGTGTTGTTATATAATATCGAATCTATGGCTTGAATCAAGTCGTATTTGCGAGATTTTATAACAACACTTACGAAATACAATTGTTTGTCCGAAATACGCCACGTTTAGCTGGATAAAATCGTTCCCTATCAGAATGAAATGTACAGAAAATTTGAATGAATGACATCGATTTAAAAAAAATCAAATTATTATCGTTGGAAAATGATATTAAAGTTTAAGCAACGTGAAGTATGATATATTTTGGACTTTGGAAAAGAAAAATTATTTGTTATTGCCATTTTGATGTGATAGAAAGTGACGTAATCTAGCAGATGATGACGCAATACTCTCTGAGGCAACCACAGAGGTGAATGTAATGAATGAACCGTGTGCAAGAGAGTGTAATCGCATGCTTTATTCTACGACACATGGCGGCCATGTGGTCCGATCGTCGCTTTTAAACAAAAACCTCGTAACTACAGCTTTAGACAAGCTGTAGTTACGACATTTGTCGAAAAGCAGCAATACTAAGCATTTTAAATCGGTGACTATGAATTTTTAGCCCTTGATAGCAAAGCGCACTAAAATGTTTCAGATTTCAAGCCATGTGGAAAAAAGAGGGGCTAGATGAAGATAATAGAGCTACGGTTAAGAGGGCTTTCAAAAAGGCGAAATATCGTTTAGCGTTCATGAAACTCTATGTTACGGGTATGAAACTTTTCAAAAGAATACCCAAAAGCATAGGGTTTTGATTTGAAATTTTAGAAAGCCGTTACCCCATTATAAATATAATTATGTTGCTCTGGTATACATGTATATTACTATAACTCAAGTAGAACATGGTTTGGCATGATACTAAAGTAATACATGCACAAAATCAATTCCCTTTGTAGACAAAAGCCAGTTTGGAATTGGATCTAACAACAAAACATTAAAACGTCCGCTTGATTGATAGAATCGTAAATATACAATTACGTTGAGTAGAACCTATGTGGTAATTTGTCATTTGAACGGTATTTAACTTTAGATAGGAAGCACTGTAAATGGGGCGAACAGAAAACTACATTGTTGATTAAAATAAAGCCAGATTCTTCAAAGGCAAAATGACCCATGGTTATAAACTACGAATCACATTTAATTGGGTATGTTATTCAATTGTATGTTAAGCGTTTAACAGCTAAAATTTGCGCTAAATGGATGGCATATCATAGTGGATTAAACGTTTTAATTTGCTCATAGATCATATTTAACGATCCATACCTTACGCGAATTCATTTCATTGGTGCAACTTAATACAGTGAAAACGAAATAAGTAAAACAAAAAAAGATATTATGAAAAGGGATTGAAATGTTATACGAACTACTCAGCAGACTACGTGAAAATATGTTTAGTCCAGATTTAAAAATTAAAAGTATAGATAGTAACAGTCGACAAGGTACGATAAAGCTCACGATAAATGACCAGCCAGAGCAGCCCATGCTAATCGATAGAGAAGCTCTTCAAGGTCATTTGTCGTGAGCTTTATGACATTCGGAATATAATTCGAAGTTAAAGAAACATCGATAACTCTTTACTGCTGTTAAAAATAAATTACTCAAAATTTGGTTTCGGGGTACTTTTAACATACGTCTTAAAAAAATAATTATACAAAGCAGCTTGAAAGATGAGGTTGGTCTCGGATTTGTTATAGTAATACGGCGCACATCTGGCGCGGGTAATGGTTCAGATCACTGCGAGGAGAGGAATTAACCGTTTCCCAAACAACAAAATTTTAGAGCTGTCAAACTTGAAAGCTGCTGAAGAGACAAAAGGGATGCTACTAAAAATAAGATTTTGAGTACAAGAAGCAAAGAAAATATTGAGATAAAAGGAGAAACTGCTGATTATCAGCAGTTTCTTCTTTTATTTCATTGTTTTCCCAAGTCAATTCTACCAGGGACGTCAAAACCAGGTCTTGTTTGGGAAAGGGTTAAGATATATTACTGTTGTTCTCCTACAACCATATTATCTCTGTGACCAGTAAGAGAGCAGCCTGGGTCCGGATTAGACTGTCTGTAGCACAGGCCAATTTCGGAGACTGTACTGAAGACCATGTCGTTGCATTTCAACGAAAACCTCGTAACTGCCGCTTAAAACAAGCTGCAGATACGAGGTTCCGTTGAAAAGCAGCGACGTATTCAAAATCCGGCTCATATGCAAGATCTTACCCATTCATAACCACTACAAGAGGACGTGGTTTTACGAAAAGATTCGTAGTAAAATAAATTAATCATTTCCCAAACAAGACCTGGTTTTGAAGTCCCTAATTAGAAATGGCTTGGGAAAACATTGAGACAAAAGAAGAAACTTCTGATAACCAGCAGTTTCTCCTTTTGTCTCAGTATTTTCTGAGCTGTATTATACACTAATTCTATCTTTTCTGTCGTCAGCAGCAGCTTTCATATTGGATCGCCCTAAAATGTAGTCGTTTTGGAAAGGGTTAAGTTATCTCTAGAGTGTTTTACTTTCATGTCATATTGGACCAATTGACCTGACGTTTGAACTCATTCTGCATTTACAGGTAATTAGTGCCACAGACAAAAATGTTCATGAACCGTTCATCAACATAAAATAGTCTGATTAGTACCTGAAACAGATAGCATATCTTAACTCTTAACCAAACGGAAAAAATCAGTTTGGTAAAATTTGAAAGGAGTAGCAGCCGAAAACAACACATGCTGACAAAGGTAAAATATCTATGCATAAAAGAATACATTGAGGAAATAGTACCAAGTGGTGGTAATCAGTAATTCCTTAATTTTGTTTCATTTTAACTCCTAAAACACTTCATATTATGAATATCAGGACGTCCTAAGGCAGTCTACCAATAATGAGATTCGGAATTATTCGGGTGACGTCGTAATAGACACAACTGGTGGAACTTTCCACCGAATGTTTACCAACACGCCTGAATAGGTTCGGATACGTTCGGACACCGCTACAAAATCCGATGTTTTATGAATCTCAAAATGGCCACATTACGGATATTCTACCTTAACCAGGTGTCATTTTACTTCGAATATTGGTCTCTGCAGTACAGTCATAGAAAATACTTTTCTACTTTTCTTATAAACCACTTAACCTATTAATTGATTGGAAAGTCAAAGGTCGAAAAAAAAAAAAAAAAAAAAAAAAAAAAAAAAAAAAAAAAAAAAAAAAAAAAAAAAACGCTTTCCTATGATTTAAGATACAATTTCGAACTCTAGTAAGGTGGAGGAGCGGATTATTTAGAACATCTATTATCTATCTATAAACAGAACATAAATATTGACCGTAGCTTTCCCAAAATTATCATCACTCTGATAGATTTATTACTTTGGACTAATACGTTGCTACAGTATCTTTAATCTGCGGCTATTTCGGAATCGATTCACCCAATTTTGCTCTTCATATAGATGATTGATTGATTGGTTAATTCGTTGTTCGAAGCTTTATAGGTAATCAAAAATGAAAAAGGGAATGATCGAGAGTTCGTTTTCTTTTAAATTATAGAGAGAAAGTTTGACTTTTGACCATCCTTTGTATCTAATGTTTCATACTAAGCAAGCTATCTTTGTACCAAATTCGACTATCTTCCCAAATAGTGTGCCCATCATGTGCTGTTTTGAAATGAAAAAAAAAAAAAAAAAAAAAAAAAAAAAACAAAAACAACAACAACAACAACAAAAAAACAATTATAATCCCAACAACCACCTTAACGACAACAATGCCAACAGCAGCAGCAAGATCAACGACAGCAATATTTAGACATACCAACAGAACATATTAATAATACGCAGTTTCTGCGTTTGTATCAATATTTTCTACGGCATCATTTACAAATTCTATCGCCTTAAACGTCCATTTTGTCGTTTGCAGTGGCTTTGAAATTGGAATAGCGGATCCCATATTTCCGTGTGGGAAAGGATTAAGAACACACTTCTTGAATGTCGTGCTTGAAACAGATTAATCTAGAAAATAAAAGAAATGATACTAGAAAATAAATGTCATTTTAATACCAATTGAAATACGAAACTCATAGAGAAGTACTTCGTAGACTTCAAGCTTTTAGTATTCTTTGAGAAACATGACTCTTATCTGTACAACTATTTCTTCAACTCTTTCCCAAATAAAACCTGGTTTTGCCATCCCTTGCAGAAAATGCTACGGAAAACTGATGATCAACATTTTCTTCTTTTGCCACAATATTTTCTTTGTTTTTTTTCCTTGCAACATAAACGTCTATTTTTTCGTCTGCATCAGCTTTAAATTGGGCAAGTCTAAAATGTTGCCGTTTTGGAAAGGCTTAAATAGAAGCGTAGCTTTTCTTTAGAAAAACCTTCTGCAGCTCGTTTTAACCCATTACCACATTGTGACTCTTTTTGACTCCCCTAAAGCAAAGGGCTTGGGAAAATATTGTGGAAAATGAAGAAATTGCTTGTGACAAGCAATTTCTTCATTTTAACCTCCTTAAACTGAAATTGCCATCCGCAAAATCTTTGAATTTGGACCAGTCCAAAATTTGTAGTTTGGTAATGGATTAAGCTGTCTTTAGGATTTTTTTGCTTTTAAGCGGCGATATGTTAAGCCTTCCCAGTCTTATTCTGAACTTGGACGTAATTAATGATAGGTTTTCTGATCAGACATAAAGATTTCATAATGATCTTATAAAGAATCCGAAAAAAGCAAAGCAAAAAAAGTAATACGAACGCATAAACATTGACATAATTATTTGATTCCTGGTAAGTAGGGATTGTTACGTGTATCAGCACTTCCTTGAATACGTTCAAAAAACGCCGTAACTACAGCTCATTCAAGCTGTAGTTACGATATTTCCGTACAGAGTTAACGATTTACTTCTTTTTCCTCTATGTTTCCCAAAGCAAAGATTGGTTGCTGAAGGGTTAAGGTAATTTTCTCACAGTGCAACAGATAAGGGAGTGAACGCAGCCTAAATTTGTTATTTCTTGTCCAAACCCTATGTTGTGGGTACTCATTTGAATCGTCTCAAAGAGACGATTCCAATGAGTACTCACATCACAGGGTTTGGTAACAATTAAATGAAATATTTTATTTTGAAAATCGGTCATCCACTCTTATCTGAAGCTCTGTCCCAGTCTTTGATTGTTTCAGTAACAGAAATTACAGGCTAAAAACCCGGACGATCTATCAGAATATAGACCATACGTCACAAAAATCATGGGAATGACTTTCCTTGGGACACTTTTCCATGAATGATTTATTAAGTAAACGGCCATGGACATTTGTCTGCCATTGAACATTTGACTGTTCTCTTGTACTATTTAAATGATTTAAATTTTTGAGCAATTCTTGTGCTAGGGGCTACTTAAGCCTAACCCAAATGTGTCTGCAGAAACTTATGTTAAAACACATTTCATTACAACATTCATTTTATTTAAATTTGCTTACGCAAATGTAAGTGTATAAGTTTTCTAGGATACAAGACATACATTTGATTAGATCATTTTTATTTATTTCTAATGTCCACTCTTATCCATGTGTGAAAAATATCGACCCTAGTCCGTCTGCGCAGTCCGCGCAGCCAGACTAGGGCCGACACTTTTCACTTTTATGTAATTTTCTAAATCGGGAATGTTTTCCTATCTTCCTATATGTTCATTTTTCGAATACGGGATCTGGTTGACCTGTGCTGGGTCTGACAAGTTTGTTAAAATTTGGACACTTATAGATCGAATAAGGTCCCTTTTAGCGCGACGGGTCACATTTGTTTATTTAGAAGGTATCCATAATTATCATTCGGTTACTTTTAATTACAATTTGTGTAGTTTCTCTCAGTTTAGACAAGCAAAATATTGAAATACATGTATTTCTGAAATATGTTAACCTATCGTCGTTGTAAATGCAAAACATCGTAATAATTATCTCGTTTTTGGAAAATTTTAAAGGGGATGGAAAAAAGTGTAATAACTTTTCCTAAAATGAAATGTTTTACTTGAAACATGGACATATTGTTCTCAAATAATGTATCATTAGTACCGATCAGTGAAAATGTCTCAAAATCTGCGAGAATTGTCTAAACTGGGCACACAAGTTTGTACTTTGAAAATCGCAAGAATCAACATACGAGGTTTTGCATTTACAACGACACTATGTTTATTAAATTCATCTATTACAATGATCTATATGTTACATCATACAAGACCTGGTTTGTTTCAACATTGCTAAAGAGGGCTTGTCGACAGGTATTACGTGATGAATTGACTTGAAAACGTGATTGGTATCAAAATTGTAAAGAGATTGGTCATTGAAATATTGCTTATCGACGGTGGGAGACCAAAACCTCGTAACTCCAGCTATTTCAAGCTGTAGTTATGAGGCTTCGATCTCCTCCGACGAAATATTAAGTTTTTTTTCTTGATAATTTCATATGACATATCGTCGTTGTAAATGCAAAACCTCGTATCTCGTTTTTGGAAAATTTTAAAGGGGAGGGAAAAAAGTGTAATAACTTTTCCCAAACTGAAATGTTTTACTTGAATCTTGACATACTGTTCACAAATAATGTTATATTAATACTGATTAGTAGAAATATCTCAAAACCTGCGAGAATTGTCTAAACTGGGCGCTCAAGTTTTTACTTTGAAAATAGCACGAATCGACATACGAGGTTTTGCATTTACACCGACGATATGCACATTGCGTAAGACATTTGTTACAAGAGAACCGTGCTTTCTATAGTATTTTTTGCATAACCAATACCTGTTTCACCTCAGCATTGTTAAAGAGGGCACATAGCATGTGTAGTCGGGATTGACTTGAAATCTGATGAATGCCAAAAATTATTTATCCTTGTAATTCTATAAAAAACTGCTTTGCATGATTATAGAATATATAGTACTTATCATTCATAATTATTTCATCCCTAGAATATGTTAGCCCCTGTAAGATTGTGGGGTTTTGAAGTTTTTTTTCTAACTGAAAAGACTAAATGATGGTACTATACAGTATTGGCTTCCAACCAATCAAACAAACACACTCACTTCAGTCGAGATCTTTTCAAAACATAAAATGGGTGGAATATTTGCTTTGAATCTAAACGTACACATTTTGCCTAACATCTATTAAATGGATACCCGATAGAGTGTTGGAATAGTACATTAAATGTATTCGAGTAAATTACACGTGTTTGATACCAAACCAATCTACAATTTGCATTTTCTGTTTAAATTCATCGAAAATATCCATTTCTTTCTATTAATATAAAGCATGAAATAAAGATATTAAGGTATGCAACCCATAATTAGCGCTAAAGTGTCAGAGGCGAAATTTGAAAAGTGTCAGTAATTACAATATTTGACAAAAAATGTTCAAAATTACCTCCCTTGCATATGAATATAGTGAAAAATAATATTTCATTGTATTTGTAAATTATTTTCTTCTTGGTAATCTTGAAATACGGCACGATGAATCAACTAAGTTGATTTGAATTTACAAGTGTGTGTAATCTGTTGCATTTCGTATGGCTAGAAAGTGGTGTTTTTAATGATGGGTTGTATAATACAACATTAATGCTCTGGCTGGCTAGTGACGCTTGTAAGAGGTTGCAATTGACCAAACGCCGACTGTCAATCAAAAACATCGATTAGCCAATGGACGATCAGAAAAATGTCATGCCCCAATTGTTCATCGTTGCACGTGTTTTTGTATCGATTTATCGACTGACAATCAAAACAATCTACGTGCTAATGACAAAGAATTTTGTACTAACAATAGATTAGGTTTACCGTTATGTTTTAATAAACCGTCGGTGTTGTTACAAAATCTCGTAACTACGGCTTGAATCAAGCCGTAGTTACGAGATTTTATAACAGCACCTACGAAATACTATTTGTTTGTCCGAAATTACGTCACGATTAACTGGATAACATCGTTCCCTATTAACGATCACATCGCCATTGTTTGTCTTAAATTCCATGTTGGGCGGAGCGATCTGTCGATTGGCGTTTGGTCAATTGTTTAGCAGACAGAACGATTCTTGAATTTGAATTAAATTTCGCTGTAAAGCTTTGCTGGCCATTGAAATAAGAATGTTTATAATAACCATACAACTGGTCGTAAAATTAAACAACGCAATAAAAAGAACATTAACATGCAATTCAAGTAATATCTTGCTGCAAATAACAATTAGAAAGATCAAAAACAAATTATAACGTGTTATTATTTAGTAATTTCTGCACGCCGCATACCTGAAATATCCGGTTGAAACAATTCCAATTTAAAAAGCTGCTTATTGACATAGACAATGAAAGAAATTACTAATAATGGCTGTTTTGAATTCGAATTAGTCTTATCATACATAATTCCATTTATAATCCAGCTAGAAATGCAATAGGGAACAATTTCATCAAGTAAAAAGTGACGTAATTTCGGACAAAGTAAATTAGTATCTCGTTTGTGTTGTTATAAAATCTTGTAACTACGGCTTGAATCAAGCAGTAGAACTTAACGAGATTTTATAACGATACCAACGATTTATCAAAACATAGCCGTAAAGCTAGTCTATTTTTAACACAAAATTAATAGCTATCTATCCTTTCTCAAACAATAAACAAGAGGACCATGATGGTCCTAAATCGCTCACCTGAATCAAGATGACAAGACTGATAATGGCAATTTTGTCAAATTCAAAAGCATGAAACTTATAAGGACTTTCTGTTTGAAAACAATTACGTAATAATTTTGTTCCAATCGATCCTGTAAAGTTGGGTATGAATTAGCATAATGGTTGAGTTTTTTCCATAATTATCTCATTATTTTTGCAATATACAACATAGGGCGAATTTTCAAAGCATACTGATCTGTTAAAATTGATTATTTATGATATTATGAGCAAAATTTGGTATGTGATTTGAAAGAATATAGGAAATGAGGACAAACCATCTGATAAGTTAGGCTTATAATCCCTTCTTATTTGTTTACATAAGATAAAAATGGGGCCAGCCAGAGAAATTGATAACAGAAATAGATAAGAGAAATAGTAAAAGCTTTCCAAATTTATTACTTATATCAAAACCCTATGAAGAATGTATTAATTTTTTCAAGCAGATGATTGTAATGATCACCAACAACATAGGGTTTCATGAATATTGAAACAAAATATTGCTTTTTGAAAAGCAATTATCTTCTCTTATCTTCAGCTTCTTGTATTCTGGAAGCCATTCATGAAATTAGGTCTTACACAAAATTTCAAGGTTCTAGGCCAAACACTTTAGAAGAAAACTAAGTATCTCCATTACAACCCACAGTACAGTATAATTTTCAATGCATGGAATTTCCCTTACCCTGCCATACCAAAATACTTTTTAAGGAAATATAAAAATTACAAGATACAATTTTGAAACGAGTCACACAAGGAACTTTCCAGCCAGGTTTCTTTCAAATTGGCCCAATGGTTGATTTTCAAAGAATTTTCTTATGATTTCTCTTTTCCGATAAGCCTCTTCCTCCCCGACACGCCCACATTTTTTGACAAATGTAAAAATTTGTGAACAAACTTTGAGAAGAGAGACGCAAGGAACATTCCTTTCAAGTTTGATTAAAATTGGCCATATGGTTGATTTTTAAAGAATTTTCTTACGATTTCTCAAAGTCCGATAAGCCCCTTCCTCCCTGCCACAGACATATTTTTGGACAAATGTAAAAAAAATGTGAAATAAATTCGAAAATAGTGACTCAAGACACATTCCTACCAAGTCTGCTTCAAATGGGCCCAATGGTTGATTTTTAAAGAATTTTCTTCTGATTTCTCTAAGTCCGATAAGCCCCTTTCTCCCTGCCACTGCCACATTTTTTGACAAATGTTAAAATTTGTGAACAAATTTTGAAAAGAGTGACTTGAGGAACATTCCTGAAAAGTCTGGTTCAATTGGGCCCTATGGTTAATTTTTAAAAAAAAAATCTTATGATTTCTCTAAGTCTGATAAGCCCCTTTCTCCCTGCCACGGCCGTATTTTTTGACAAATGTAAAAAATTGTGAATAAATTCGAAAACAGTGACTCAAGGCACATTCCTACCAAGTCTGCTTCAATTGGGCCCAATGATTGATTTTTAAAGAATTTTCTTATGGTTTCTCTAAGCCGATAAGCCCCTTTCTCCCTGCCACGACCACATTTTTTGACAAATCTAAAACATTTTGAATAAAGTTTGAGAAGAGTGACTCAAGGCACATTCCTGCCAAGTTTGGTTCAAATTAGCCCAATGGCTGATTTTTAAAGAATTTTCTTTTGGTTTCTCTTAGTCTGATAAGCCCCGCCCTGCCACGCCCACATTTTTTGACGAATCAAAAATCCGCGAACAAGTTTTGAGAAGGGTCACCCAAGGAACATTCCTGCCAAGTTTGGTAAAATTTGGCCCATTGATATAGGAGGAGAAGATGTTTAAAGAAATTGTGAACGGACGGACAGACGGACGGACAGACGGACGGACGACGGACAAAAAGCGACCACAATAGCTCACATTGAGCACTTCGTGCTCAGGTGAGCTAAAAATAGAATCATGTTTTAATGGTGATGCAGAGTTTATAATTGTTTAACATTATCTTTCCGCGTATATCTCAACTCTTTTTTTCATTTTTAATTGGACGTCTTTCGGACGTCCAATTCTTATAACCACTTTTCGACAGGCGAAATGGGTTTTCATTACCAAAAAACCCTTCTCGGACTCAATTGCCAGTTGACCAAAATTCAAAATAGATTTTGCGACCATACAGGAAAACTGTCGTATCTTTTCCTGCTTTCTATGTGTTCTCTAAAAAACACTATAAGATTCATTGGCCGATTCAATTCATGCCACGTCTTAACCAACTTTACGATCTTTTTTCGATTTAACCATTTTCTTGTAGTGATTTGACTTTCGTAATATTGTGTAAAGGGTAAGATCTTTAGAAAGCGGTACATGCATACACTATGTTAATAAAGTTAACAAACGCCCTATAACATCATCAGCAGCGATAGCTCAAACGGGAAAGGATTGGCCTCGCAACCTTTTATCAGTATGAAATTTGGAACGGCGTTGGTTCGAAACCAGTTCGAATTATTTCTTCTGTATAACGTTTGTTAAAATGTTTGTTTTTCTTGATGTGTTTACTGAAAGCAGACATTTTAGGATGATTACTCGATTTAATGCACGTATTGAGTATGATAAATTCTTTTTCTTTGGTCATTGTTGTTTAAGTCTTTGACATATCTAAAGAAACGGGGTTTACACGAGACGTATTTTGGAAACAGGGTTTTAAAATTGATTATCGGGGAGTGAGTTCATTTCGCAACTCGAATTCGACTCGATGGCAAATCGGGGTTCCATCTGAACAGCCTCAGATGAGACGCTAGTGATATCCACCTATTCAGAAAAATAGTTGCTCTTACGTGTTTTATTTTTTTTCTCCGGCATCTGTATCACTGATATTCGACAATATCATGACCTATTTACATACTGATCAATGATCATGACAACAATGATTATTACTAGTATAAGATCGAGTGACAGCGATCTGTATTTATTACGTTTAAGTGACCCGTTTACGTGTATTGTGCTAAGAAGATGAAGCAATGGATCTGTAACAGTGACGATGGTACCTGGATGCATAAGGGTCTGTAATTTGACCCTTGACACCTTCTAGTCATTACTTTTAACTAGAAAAAAGGTTCATTACGTGCTAGGAGTCAAATTACAGACCCCTTTGCCTGGATGATCGATTAAATATGTGTACAGATAGGGACATTGCTATTCTCAAATGTTCGTTGATAATGATATGAAGATTTAAATAGCGTATTGTACTCCACTGCCATTTTCCCGAGGGCACGTTCCCAATTTCTTCATTGTATGCACATCTTTACATGTAAGGATGCTGCGGTAGTACTGGTATGAGGAATCCATGGTCAGGTGCTCCAATTCATCTGGTTTTTTGTTTCAGGAAAAGTATGTATTGAATTTGATTGTTTTGTAACCACAACAAGGGAAACTACTGCCGTGTTTTTTACTCTAAACATGAATGAAAATCAAAGTACTTGGAGCACTATATTTAGACGTCTCTAATTGATTAAGCGAAATTGTATGTAAATGATTGGCGTTTCATTACTTTAATTCGTTGAATTTGTGTTTAGATCGATTTTAAATCACTGCGGCCGTTTTTCCCTAACGATGGTGGAGATAAAAGTCGAAAAAAGATGATAAAAAAAGAAACAATGTCTAAGTAGAATTCGAACCCAGAGTCTTCCGGATATAGTGTAAAGATTACAAGGTGAGTGATCTGCCAAGTGAGCTATCGCGGCTTTCATTTAAGTAGCGCGTTGGCTTACATTTTCAATAAATTGCTTTGTATCGTCCTTTCAAAATCAAAGAAAAGGTGTAACTGACGACAATACCCATAGTTAAACCGAAACAAGACGACAAAATTGCTAATCACATGGCCTTAATTGAATTCGGTAATCAAATTAATAGTGATTATTCATAGAGACAAATCAGTTGTCTTGAAACGGCAATCAAATCAATTTGAAGCCTGAGAGGTGTTTTCTGGTAAGAAAGCCGATTTCGTATGTCCGAAACCGATCTTATAGAATTAGACAGAAGAATGAATAAAATATCTTTCGTTCATGTACAATCCCGCTCAATCAATCAGAGACGTAGTCTGGTTCCCTGTCGTACTATGTATTTTAGTACGTCAGGCACTCACTAAACATGGCCGCCCCCAGTGGTGTAATTTAATTACAATGATAAAGAGCAAAGTTCTTTAATTTTGTGAGCAGGGAAGGGTCATTAGAAGAGCAGATAGGTTACGGTATATTTTTAATACTAGCAATAAAAGTTTTACATGACCTCAACACGAACATGAAATAAAACGGTTTCAAATTATGTACTTCATATGAAAACTATATTAAGGCAATTTGGATAAGTCTCTTGTCAGTTGTCCGGTTAGCTCAGGAGTAGAGCGTCAGACATTGGTTCAAGAGGTCCCGGGATCGAATCCCACGTTGGGTATATATTTTTCTTCCACTTTTTGTTTTAATACATTTTCTCAAACCAAACTATTCTAGAAATCACTAAGATGCAATTAAAACATAATTGGTATTTGTGTTTCTATTACGTCTTTGCAATCTGTAGAACCATTTGGTAATGAAAAATGTAAAACGAAAGGTGGAGTGACTAAAATATGTTTCACTCCTGGGATTCGAACCAGGGACCTCTAGATCACTAAACAGACGCTCTATCCACTGAGCTAATCGGACTTTGGTATGATGACAATCCAAATTCCCTTTATATAGTTTTTATGTACATAATTTAAAACCGTTTTATCTCGGGTTAGCGTTGAGGCCATGTAGAACTTTTATTGCTAGTAATACAAATATACCGAAACCTATCTACTCTTCTAATGACCCTTCCCTGCTCACAAAATTAAAGAACTTTGTTCTTTACCTTTTTTAAAATACCAGCGCAATGGACGTCGCCATTACTGATGTGTGCCTGACCCAATAACGCAGTATTAGGGGCAGGTAAGCCAGACTATCAGAGACGTCCAATTACAGAGCTCTCAGCACTTTGATTTTCAATGTAACCTGTCCCTGCATCCCAACTAATTGTTTCAAAATTATTATGCCCCCTTTCGAAGAAAATGCGGGTATATTGTTTTGCAAGTGTCGGTCGGTCGGTCGGAAGGTCGGTCGGTCGGTCCGTAGGTCGGTCGGTCTGTCCGTAGACCAAACCTTGTCCGGAGCATAACTCCAAAAGTATTAAAGGTAGAATCATGAAACTTCATAGTTGGATAGATCTCATTATGGAGAGGTGCAGTGCATAAGAACCGTAACTCTGCCGATCATATTTTTGGAGTTATTGCCCTTTGTTGATTTTATAACTTGATTCTTGTCCGGAGCATAACTCAAAAGGTATGTAAGGTACAATCATGAAACTTTACAGGTAGATTGATCTCATTATGGAGAGGTGCAGTGCACAAGAACCGTAACTCTGCTGATATTTTTTTTTTGAGTTATTGCACTTTGTTGATCTTCAAACTTGATATTTGTCCGGAGCATAACTCAAAAACTATGTTAGGTAGAATCATGAAACTTTACAGGTGAATGGATCTCATTATGGAGAGGTGCAGTGCACAAGAACCGTAACTCTGGCCATCATATTTTTGGAGTTATTGCCCTTTGTTGATTTTCAAACTTAATTATTGTCCGGAGCATAACTCAAAAAGTATGTAAGGTAGAATCATGAAACTTTACAGGTGGATAAATCTCATTATGGAGAGGTGCAATGCACAAGAACCGTAACTCTGCCGATCATATTTTTGGAGTTATTGCCCTTTGTTGATTTTACACTTAATTCTTAACCTTGCCTATATCTCATGTTCTTTCACACATACAGCCTTGATATCTCACACATAGATACCTCCTATCAACATCGTTCACATTTAACCATGACCTTGGACCTTGTGACATTGACCTTGGAATTTGACCTACTTTAAAAAAAAATTAAACCCGGCATATATCTCATGACCTTTTACAAATACAGCCTTGATATTTCACACATGGACACATCTTACCAAGACCTTTTCACAATTGACCATGACCTTGGACTTTGTGACATAGACCTTGGAGTTTGACCTACTTTTAAAAAACTTTAACCTGGCCGATATATCATGTCCTTTTACACATACAGCCTTGATATTTGACACATGGAAACCTCTGACCAAGACCTATCAAATACGCCTATGACCTTGGACCATGTGGCCTTGACCTTGAAGTTTGACCTACTTTTAAAAAAATTAAACTGGGCCTATATCTCATGTGCTATTACACATGCAGCCGTGATATTTCACACATGGACACATCCTACCAAGACCTTTCACATTTGACCATGACCTCGGACTTTGTGACATTGACCTTGGACTTTGACCTACTTAAAAAAAAAACTTTAACCTAGCCGATATATCATGTCCTTTTACACATACAGCCTTGATATTTGACACATGGACACCTACGACCAAGACCTTTCACATTTGACCATGACCTTGGACCTTGTGACCTTGACCTTGGTGTTTGACCTTCTTTAATAATACATTAACCTGGCCTATATTTCATGGCATTTTACACATACAGCCTTGATATTTCACACATGGTCATTTCCAACCAAGATATTTCACTTTTGGCCATGACCTTAGACCTTGATCTTGGAGTTTGACCTACTTTTAAAAACTTAAACTAGGTCTATATCTCATGTCCTGTTACCTATACAGTCTCAATATTTTACACATGGACACCTCCTACCAAGACCTTTCACATTTGACCATGACCTTGAATATTGCAACCTTGACCTTGGAGTTTGACCTACTTTTAAAAAGACTGAAACCAGGCATATATATCATGTCCTTTTACACCTACAGCCTTGATATTTCACACATGGACATCTCCAACCAAGACCTTTCACATTTTACCATGACCTTAACTTTGGCATTTGGCCTACTTTTAAAAACTTTAACCTGGCCTATGTTTCATTTTACTTTTACATATACAGATTTGATATTTCACACGTAGACACCTCCTACCAAGACCTTTCATATTTGACCATGACCTTGGACCTTGTTAACTTGACCTTGGACTTTGACCTACATCAAATGTAGGCCCTTGAGGGGGCATATATGTTTTACAAACATCCCTTGTTTAGAATGACCTTTCCGCGTATAATTTTTTAATTATCCAGTTGTATTAAATTTGTCACCAGATTTAATCAATTCGCTGAAAAGCCGACCTTTGGAACTACGAGAAAGTTAGAAATATCAAAATGCAACTACATTTAAGCAGTACAGATGTACAAAAGAATTGAAGCTGCAGTCGACTTTGAACGCAAAATGAAATGACACATTCACCGACCAAATTATATGAAATATACACCTTTTACCACAAGCTCTAAATTGTTTTATAGCATGCGCGATTTAAGACTGCCTACATACGTTGATGATCCTTATTTTTTAGTAATAATATTACTAAAAAATAAGGATCATCAACGTATGTAGGCAGTCTTAAATCGCGCATGCTATAAAACAATTCGGAGCTTGTGGTAAAAGGTGTATATTTCATATAATTTGGTCGGTGAATTATCAAAACATCACAGGCGGTACACAGTCGAAGCTTGATCATGCGCTAACATGCTTCCAGTGGTCAAACGGTATTATATTAATATAGTAAAAGCATAACATGAACAGGTCAATTTAAGGATATCATCCCATCATTAGAATCCCTTCGTGCAACTTCTGGCGTCAAACGTAACAATGGAAACGCATTTTGGCTCGTTAATCATATGCACACTGGAAAGTTAAGCATATGTGCTTTAAAATGGTATATGTTTGGTCAGAATAGCCCAATATCTGACAAAGTTATAATTCGATAAAAGTGTAAACTTTCTTTTTGGACACCATGTACAAAGATATCCCTTTCAATATCGAGCGTTACCCGTGGCAAACGCAATTGATGAGGGATGCTATCGTCAGTTTCCGTTGGTAAAAATGAAGCCCGAAGATGCACGAAGTGTTTTGTAGTTAATGACGGGTTGTTATCCTTAAGGTTTACGAACTGAGAATGAAAACACCACTTTCTAGCCATACGAAATGCATCAAATTGCACACACTTGTAAATACACTTCACATAAGTTGATTCACCGTGCCGGATTTCAAGATTATGCTTTAAGAAGAAAATAATTTGCAAATATTATTTTACTCTATATTCATATGCAAGGGAGGTAATTTTGAACATTTTTGTCAAATATTTCCATAAGAATGCATTAATTTAAGATTCTAAACCATACAAAATGCTTATCTTTGTATTTGGAATGGAAATGAATCACAGTTGAGGAATTACTGACAATTTTCAAATTTCGCCTCTGGCTCTGCATTTCATTCTCAGTTCGTAAACCTTAAATAATTCGGTCGCCTGGTCAGTAACCGATACTGTTGTTTTAATTAAGATGCATGTTGCCCGAACATTAACCGTTGTTATTAATTTAGAAAACATCTGATTGGAATTAAAGCTGTGTTAGTAGATAAACATTTGGCATAATGTGCCTTTCTTCAATTTATTCACGAAAACATTGTTTTTGCCTCTGTATCACCAAACCTTAATTGCTTTAGTTACCGATTTGTATCTTACCTGTTGATCTGGAAATTAGAAGAAGCCCTCAAAACTATACCAAAATTGCAACAAGAGCTTCGCAGAGCGGCGCATATACGCCCGAGATGGGCTTGTCAGTAAAATTGGCCATTTTTTCAATTCAAGGGAAGATAATTCAAACATGAAAAGTAATCAAAATTTTGTTTTTACAAAAAGACTTCAAAGAGATTCATTTTGGCAAGTTTGATCAAATTCCGATCGAAACTGTAGGAGGAGTTGCGCACACAAGAAATTGCTAATAGACAGACAGACGGACGGACGGACGGACAGACGGCCAGACGGACGATTAATTTTGTTTGAACAACAAGACACCATAGAGATTCATTGTGGCTAGTTTGATTAAATTTTGGTCGAAACTGTAGGAGTTGCGCACAGGAGAAAATGGGCATTTTTTGAGAAAATGTGCATTTTCCCTTAAATTCAAGGGCAGATAATTCAAGAGCGAAAACAGTTATTCCGTAAGCAATGTGCACAACTAGAAACCATGGAGATTCATTTCGGCAAGTTTGATTAAATTCTGATCAAAACTGTAGGAGGAGTTGCACACACAAGAAAATTGGTATATTTTAAATTCAAGGGCAGGTAATTTAAGAACGAAAAGAATAATCTGAATTCCGTAAGCGGTGTGCGCACCTAGACACCATGGAGATTCATTGTGGCAAGTTTGATCAAATTCCGATCAAAACCGTAGGAGGAGTTGCGCACACAAGAAATTGCTAACGGACTGACGGACGGAAAGACGGACGGACAGACAGACGGAAAGACGGACGAGCGTCGTCATCACATAATACGACCCTTCGGGCGTATAATAATTCAGACTGTTCCTGTCATTCTCCCCACAGAGTGATCGTTCGTTGCTCTTCACATATCACTTCTGTAAGGGGCTCTTTCGGCTACAGTCCACGAATCGTGGCATACCGAAGTAATAAAGTCTTTAATCACTGTGTAACTGTTTCATTTCTTGTATTATACATTAGAGAAAGAAACTATAATTCTGTTTGCACCAGAAGTGCCCTTTTAGTATTGATCTAATTAAAATGGGACTATTTTCATATTCTCCCTAATTAAAATGGGATTATTTTTATATTCTTCCGCAGAACATGACGGAGGCGAAATGAAAAAGCCTATGTGAAAGAGAGTGTGTTCCCGTTTGAAAGTTGATGTTGACGATAAAACGGATGTTTATAAATATATGGTTTGTGTCCGATGAAGCTGTGTACGCAAGGAATGAGCTGGTTGTGGTAGATCTTCTAAAATCAGCTAACAATCAGCTCATTTTTTTAAAATTTTACTTTCAGTAAATCTCTGGCGTTTTCCCATATGCTGCTTCAGATCCTTTTCAAACCAGTCATATATCTAAATAATATTTGAAACATATCGAAGAGGTTGTGTCTTGTGATGCATGCCGAGATATAAAACCGATCGTTGATGATCAAGGTGGATAATCACGTGACTCAGAATTTCCGATAATCTTCAATATCTTTTTTAATACTTGACCAATTTGAATTCGGTTTGAAGCAGAGAAGTTGGGAAAATGCCAAAAATAAGCTGGACGTGTTTTTTTTTTTAAAAATCAACTGATAAAAAAGTTATTGAAGATAAATCGAAATTTTGGTTTATATTCAATAACTTTTTTATCAGTTGGTTTTTCAAAAATCCAATACGTCCATCTAATGCGTGATGTCTTTGCATATTCTTTGCGTCCAACCGAATTGAAATCGGTCCCATATTTACTAAGTTATTGAAGATTTTCTGAAATTGTTGTTTCACGTGATTATACACCGTGATTATGATGATATGAACGAACGGACGCCAAACAAATTGCGCGGAAATACTAAATCTTCAAAACATTAGCATGCAAACAGATGTTTAGATATACATAAAATGTCAAAAATCGTCGGTGTTATTGCAAAACCTCGTAACTACAGCTTGATTCAAGCTGTAGTTACGAGGTTTAGCAATAGTACCGACGATATGCAATATTTTTCAAAACAGAGAGTTAAAACCGGTAATCCCGGGTCAAAATTTCTTTGATCTGGTTTAATTATCTTTTTATCTTAATTTGCAGACATAAACTTACTGCTCTGATTTAAAAGATAACATTTCTTTAACTTTTTGATTTCTGCTTGCCACCTGTGAAATCAAGGTCGAATATGAAAACAGAATTTTTCTGATCCTTGGTCTTAGTTGCATGCTTTTGCTACCATTGGTTAATTTTCTTTCTCAACATTTTGAGTCAATTCACACTAACCCTTTCCCAAACAGGACCTCGTTTTCACATACCTAACAGAGATGTCTTAGGAAAACATTGAGGCAAAAGAAGAAAACGCTGATGATCAGCATTTTCTCCTTTTACCTCAACATTTTCTCTGATACATTGAATATTGTACACAAATCTTAACTTTATCAACATTTGTTGTATTCTTCAACAGCTTTTTAAATGAACTACCGATAAATTTTGTCGTTTGGGAAAGGGTTAAGTCCTGGATCACGGACGTACAGAGCTCTCTGGATCCATGTTGAACTCGAGTTTGAGTTTCAGTTTATTGGGGTTTTACGCCGTTATAAACTACCAGGGTCATATCGCGGCGGCTGGAGCACCTAACCGTGGGTTCCTGGTATTTCTCACACCAGTACAACCACAATATCCAAACCGAGCCTCTAGCTGCTCTCTCACATAGATGATTCACACCCATTGGTGAGAGACAAATGACTTTTGTCAAATGTCAGAATGGATACAGGCCGAGCCGGGGTTCAAACTCGAGACCCCTAGATTGACACACTCCAACGTAACCCACTGAGCTATCCGGGCTCGGCATGTTGAACTCGTACACAAAAAGCAGAGCTACAGATGTCACGGTGTATAATCACGTGATTTAGAGTTTCCGATAATCTTCAATAACTTTGTCGATATATGATAACTTTGAAATCGGTTTGAAGCAGAGAAGATGGAAAAAGTCAAGAATAACATGGACGTGGTAGATTTTTTCTAAAAACACGACTGATAAAAAAGTTATTGAAGATAAACCAAAATTTTGGTTTATCTTCAATACCTGTTTTATCAGTTGATTTTTCAAAACTCAACCACGTCCATCTAATGCGTGACGTCTGTCAGCACCTTCTGCTTCAAACCGAATTCAAATCGGTCCCGTATTTAAAACATAGTTATTGAAGATATTCAGTAATTATTGCATCACGTGATAATCCACCGTGGATAAGAGGGGGTGATGGCCTTTCAAAATGCAATATTTTACTGTATGATCATCAAACCCTTTGTCATGTGTACTCATTAAATCGTCTCGTCGAAATGATTTACACGTTAGAATAACACGTTTGGGCTGTCTTCGCACCCACACTCTTTTCTGATTCTCTGCAAAAAGGCCATAACTCTACATCCGACATTTCAGCTCTTTCAAAACAACAAATGTATGAAAAAGATTGGAAGCATGTTTCTGGTCATTAAACCCGGACCAAAACCAGATACTTTATGTTATAAAGTTGAAACCATTCAGGAAAAGAAATAAAAAAAACATCTGATGGCTTGATCCTTTTTATTACATTTGCCTGATAATCATTTTGGGAACGACGTAACAAGGGAATCGAGTCAAATTGGGTTTGTTGTGATTAGACCTAAATTGCAGACACCACGTTCTCTAACATATGTTATCAAATTATTTTCTTTGCTGTTGTTTTTTGAGCGGAAACACTATTAAAATTCAAGCTACATTCAATCTATCGCAAAGGCCTTATACGTACCGTTACAAAATTGTTGTGTTGTGCATAGTCTAACCGGCGTTTTCTTCTTTTGTCTCAATATTTTTCACATTATACATTTTAGTACAGAAATATTCATCAGCATCCGCTTTGTCGTCTATCACAGCTTTCAAATCGGAACAGTCCAACATTTTTTGTTTAGGAAAGGGTTAAAAATAAACAGAAACGTCACTTATGTCTAGACTCTAGTTCCATATTAGTTTATTGTGGTCTAAATGTCCGTGGTAACACAATAAGTCTTTGTTCAACCATATAGTTGTCGTGGTAATGTTATATCAATTCTATTTAAAATTGCAGCAGAAGTTCAAGATTGAAACACGATAAACATGCTTTCATGGAAAACTGAAATAATGACAAAGAAAAGACAATTCTTATTTTTCGAAAGTTCCCAAGTACTGCCTTTATTTTTAACCATTTCCATGAACAGACCAGGGGCCCGTTTTATCAACGGTCGTACGTCGGTCGCAGCTAAGATTGTCGTAACTTTCGGTCTTACGTCCGCGAGACCGTTTTATCAAAAAGTCGTAGCTACGATTGACGTAAGTTTTTCCCAAATTTCTACGACCGGTCCGACCCAGTCTTAGTAGGGTCGCAAAAATGGCGGCCACATTAGAAATGTTTGAAGCGAGAAAAAATGAAATTTTAAAAGGCCAAAACTGCTAGAATAAGTTGTCTAGAGAAATGTCAACAATGAAACCGTGTGTCCCTGACCAGAATGAACGATCTTACACGTAGAATGGGGGCTATTTTCGGGAGCAGAGCAAACAGAACGGAGGCAAAGTTTCGTTGAAACACAGGTAAATAATCATTTGTGGTAGGACCAAATTAGTAAGTTTTTACTGTAAAATTTACTGCCGACAATGACAAGTAGAATAATTATGGTACGAAAAATTTGTAGTGCGAAATTTGTTATGAATTACGTCATTAATTCAAGGGAAACGACTCTCGGTAGGGGATGTTGACAGTGTCAAGGACGCAAGGTTGAGTTTCATTTTATTTCCTGGTTTGAAGATACTTTGCATGCAAACATTTTGCATTGTAAACTCATTGATTGTATAGTAGATCACGGCAATGTTATATAATTTGCCCATCTGACTGACTTTAAGTCCACGGCGCTTTTTGTCTTGAAACCAAAAGAAACATTCATTTGCTTAGCTTAAGCTAGTGGGTGGGGTAAGCAAGGAGTTTAGAATGGTAAAATTATTCCATATATGGTATTTTCATTGCGTGTTTTCAAATTACCGTGTTACTATTAATTATCAGTTATTGTCTGCATGTATGACGAAACATTTTTCAGTGGATGATAGGAATAAACCTCGCTTCATGTTAATATTTTCTTAGCTCATCCTTTAATAGATAAAACTAGTGATAAAAACCAGGGGCCCGTTTTATCAAAAAAGTTGCATCTTAGCTACGACCTGACGTAAGTCGTAACTTACGTCCCGGACTTACGTCTTTTTGAAAAACCCGTTTTATCAACGCGGTCGTAACTCAAACGTCTTAGCTGCGACTTTCAAGTGTCGTAACTCGTTTCTAGCTTTACGCGTTGGTTTCGAATTTCCCGAACTATGTCATTTTCATTCGAAAACTCGGAGTTTATCGCTTAAATCACAAAGTCTTCCAGTCTAATCCGGTAAACCCGACGTCTAAAAATAACTCGACATTGAGTTTGCACATAATATATTCTTTAGTTTTGTTTGTACAGGTGGTTAATTCGGTTCTATTTCATGAAATTTATAGAATAAAAGACCAATTTGAAGCTGCGGAATGTCATTTGACCCCTTTCTAGCTATTTAGTGTCTTATTTTGCTACTTTCAGTGTTGTTGTGCCGGCGGCTTTTTTCAATTTTCCGAGCGGAAATCGAAAACATGGAAAAACAGGTTTCACGAGTTTGTTCGAAATAAACGAATCAGATCTGTTTTTCTAACTAAAGTTAGTTCTAAAGGCACAATTTGTATTGCCAAATCTTATTCATTTGCAAAGTTGTTTAATACACCTTGAGTAACACAAGCGTAATTTTAGTTTTTAATATCATTATTATCGTAATTTGTGGAATATCAGCGCGGTGGTCGAGCGGTCTAGGCAGTTCCTCTTCAAAATATTACATTTTGAAATTTCTGTTCGCACGGGTTCGAATCCTACTGTCACCACGTGTTTTTTTGTTGTTGTTTTTTTTAACTGTTTCATCGTTCATTTGTAATGCCACCATATTTTTTCAAACGGTATGCAGCATCACACCAGATGACGAAAACAAGATGGATCGATTTATCGTGTAGATCTGATTGCTTATTTCGAATTTTTCCTTGATACAATTTGTTAGAGATTATCAACTGTAGCCCCAGCTGATAGATATTATTTTCAATCAAACGTTTGATACATCAGTGGTAAAATCGATTAATGACCCATACACTGTTCCGAATTATTAAAGGACTTGCCGACGACAAAATACGTGCTGTTTATTACTTTAACCCGTTCCCAAAAGACAGAATTTTCGGGAAGTCCAATTCAAAAGCTCATTCAAATGACAACATGTATGTTATTCAAGGTTGGATTTGTGCACAATACAGCTCGGAAAATATTGAGGCAGACGGAGAAAGTGCTGATCATCAACACTTCTTCTGCCTCGATGTTTTCACAAGCCTCGTCTATTAACGTCAAAAACAGGTATTGTTTGGGAACGGGTTAATGTAAAGAATGTGTTAACTATAATACTACGACAAGGAAAACACTTTCTCCATTTCCAACAATGATTTCCAAAACGTTATTTATTAGATCTGTTGACTCTACCGAAATGAGAAAAGTGTCCCGTATCAACGCGTTTTTCTTTAAAATATGTTTCCCGAGACTTTTCTGTTTAGGATTTTTTAATTTTGATATATACGTATGTTGAGAAAGGATAAAATGACCTCAAACCCCTTAAAATGTAGACTGTTCCATGTTGACAGTTGCTGTGGGTGACAAAATCGATGTTACCAAAATTTTGGAAATATGTCTCATAGCATGGAAAGCATTGACAGAAAAAAGGACTTTCTTCTTTTTCGGCAATGCTTTCAAATCCAATCTTGATCGTGAACATCAACACCGGCCTTGTTCTGGAATGGTTTAATTTACATTTGATAGACATTTGAAATTCCAACACTATGGACAGCAGCAGTGACCACAAGAGCTCATCGACAAGTTCTGACGATTTGCAAGAAATCTCTTTGATCCGAGAAAGTCATTTAGTAATTCATCCTAACCCTTTTCCAAAAGACATTTTTCTTAAACTTATGCAAATTAAATATGGATTACAGGCACCAAAAAGAGTTAAGAACACGTATTGAAAAGAGGACATGTTGATCACCAGCTTGTTCGTCTTTTCTTTCAATGTTTTCCATAAGTTTTAACAGGGACGTCAAAATCAGGCATTTCATTAAAGGAAAACGTAGCATTTTACAAGATCCTTTGTTCACACTGGACTCTACACGTAACAGGGAAACATTGTATCTGGTAAATGCACGAAAAGTATGGTGGGATCTGAAGAAGGGAGCCCTAATGAGCTTTTTGTTCAGCATAGATCCTGATAAACCTGCATTCACACTAAGTCTGAGCAAGATCCATATCGTTCTTTCATACCCTCGGCATGGCCTGTAGCAATTGTATTTTTTTAGACAGCAGAATGTATCCTGATCAAAATACACATAGGCAAAGATTGGTGTAGTACTTAAAGCAAAATGTTAAAAGATCCCTTTTTCCAGATCCTGACTTATATTCATCATAAACAAGTTACAAAGAAAAAAAGCTATATAATTTATAAATTTATTTCACATTAAATACTACAATTCCATAAAGCCACAAAGAAACTTTAAATTTTACATGTCGTCGTTGTAAATGCAAAACCTCGTATCTCGTTTTTGGAAAATTTCAAAGGGAAAGGAAAAAAGTGTAATAACTTTTATCAAACTGAAATGTTTTACTTGAAATTCGGATATATTGTCCTCAGATAGTTTGCCATTAATACTGATTAGCAAATATTTCCTAAAACCTACAATAATAGTCTTAACAAGACACACAAGATTTTGCTTTGAAAATCGCAAGAATCGAGATACGAGGTTTTGCATTTACACCGACGATGTATACCCTTAGTTTTAATTATATACATATAATATGTATAGACATAAACTATGAAATAACTATGCATAGATACACTAGTACTACTACATGTATATTTCTACATATTCCAGTATCAGATAAATACAAGTTGCATATTTGTTGCATATTTCATTAAGACTCACATCCTTTATCAGCATTTCCTTCTAGAGATGAAAATTGTTCAAGCTGTCTCATATTAGCCACATTAAAAAACAGGTATTGTTTTAGAAAGGGTAAAAGTATATTAACTTTGGGGAAAACGAGTATATATTACAGAAAATCATTTACTTCCTTCTATTTTACCCTTTCTCAAAATGTTTTCTAAGCCATGCTATGAAGAAAACCAAGTCTTAGTGGTCTTCAGCACTTTCCTAGTCTAAACAATTAATTTTTGACATTGCTTGAATATTACAACCCATCATTAACTATAAAACACTTTGTGCATCTTTGGTCATCATCTGTGACAATGGAAAATAATGTTAGATACCCTCGTCAATTTCTGGGTGACATCCATGTCAATGAAAATTGGCGAAGGATACCCTTGTCAATTTATTTCCGTTGCTACAGATGACTCCCCAAGATGCAGTTAATGATGAGTTTTAATCATTAATTGTAAACCATAACAGTTTCATTCATTTTCAGTCCTCAAAATAGAAAACTTAGCATTATCTATGGCACATTACCAACAGAAAATATTAAAAAAAAAAAGAGGAAAGCACTGATAATTCAGAATTGTTTTCTTTTCTCATATTGCTTTCAATAATAAAAGCAGTGTTCTCCCCAGCCCAATAAGCTGTATCGGCCCCACTACAGCTTCACGTAAATCAGTGTAATGCCAGCTACAGCTTCAAAAGTACCCCAACAGCTTAATTCCTTCAAAAAGGTCACCAAATATGGTGATTTCTCTGCATTTCATGTCAAAAAAATGATGAATAATGTATTCTTACAATATGAAATGTAATAATTGTAAATAAAAACATAATGGGAAAAGAAGAAATTGCTCAAATTGAGCAATTTCTTCTTTTCTCATTATGGTTTTGTTCACAATTATTTGCATGAACACAATGTATTTCAAGGTTTATAATTTGCCACTACGGCTTCAAGTTATTCTGGGGAGAACCCTGTTTTCATATCTTGAACACATCATCACTGTTTTTTGTACAAGTATTTATGTAAATTAATTATATAACATTAACCGTTTCCTAAATGCGAAACTTTTAGGGTAGCCCAATTTGAAACCAGTTACATACGACACAATAAATGCCACTGGAAGTAGAATCTGTGAATAATATTGCAGAAAATATTGAAGCAAAAGAAGAAAATGCTGGTTATCAGCATTTTCTTCTTTTTCCTCAAGGTTTTCACAAGACTTTTCTATTAGGTCTAAGGGACTTTAAAACCCAGTCTTGTGTGGGAAAGATTTAAGCCCATCACAATTAAGAATGGTAGAAACTTCAAGAGGATGAGTCCAAGTACTGTACGAAGAGTGTTTACAAGAGGTCGTCTTCATTCTTAGCGTGTGCTGCACCAAATGTTCTTGTAGGCTATTCATAACATCATTTTGTACATGTATGTTGTATGTATACCTGTAATGAGACAAAAATACATACCATGGTATCACAATGATGCTGCATACTGTACTGCATTTAGCTGACTAACCCCCCCCCCCCCCCCCAAAAAAAAAAAGAACTTCACACTGGTAACAATTTAAGTTAGATGCACAAATCATGATAAAATGTGAAGCAAAATTTGTATAGCAAAAATGCTTTAATCCAGCATTTCGATAGCTCAGTGCGAAACGGTTGTAACTGCTTATAAACATATAGGCAGTTACAACTGTTTCGAGCTGAGCCATTGATTTCCTTTTTACTGGATAATTTTCAAATGAGCCTACTAACTACTAACTACTAACTAGAATAAAGGTATAATGTTTGGATAAGTATTAAAATATAACCCAAGGGCGGATCCAGGATTTTTTTCCAGGGGGGGTCCAAGCCCAAATTATGGCTTAAAATGTAGTAAATATGTAACGTTACACTAAATTCATATAGTCTAAATTCAATTTTCGGCCAATGCCAGGGGGGAGTCCGGACCCCCCCATGACCCCCCTCTAGATCCGCCCATGTAACCTATAATAGTATCTGTGGTTGAGAGGAAGAACGTCAGCCTACAGGCCATGGAACCAAGAGGTTCCCAGTTCGATTCCCAGCAACAGCAGCAGGCCCTACCAGTAGTTCCTGTGTTCTTTCATCAAGGAACATTATTATTATTACATATTTGAAGTGAGTATTACTTAGTGTACTTTCCAGAATGTGAATTAAGATATTAGTATGATGATCTGTGACAAACCTGTCTGATGCCATTGATGGTGACGGTCAAACCACCTGTGATAACACGGTCAGAGACATCATGGCTGTTTTGGGTTTTAGAACATCTAAGAAATCAGACCTTACGATCTTTGCAAACCATTTTTTAGTTCTAAATAAAATAGGTCAAACCTTTTATTTCAAATGTTTGTAATCTCATGGTCTAGCATCTGTTTTTCTACCAGGCTATTCACATTCCATGACTTTTACTCTGACCTGAAAAGATACAAATTAACAAAATGAACAGTATTTTCCTCTAGATTTATATAGTAAAGAATGAGCTAGGAAAATATTAGCATGAAGCTTGGTTTATTCTTTTCAAGTTATCATCAAGTTATCATCCACTGAAAAATGTTTCGTCATACATGCAGACAATAATTGATAATCAATAAAAACACGGTCATTTGAAAACACGCAATGAAAATACATTTTCTGGAATAATTTTACCATTCTAAACTCCTTGCTTACCCCACCCACTAGCTTAAGCTAGACAAATGAATGTTTCTTTTGGTTTCAAGACAAAAAGCGCCGTAGACTTAAAGTCAGTCAGATGGGCAAATCATATAATAATGCCGTGATCTACTATACAATCAATGAGTTTATAATGCAAAATGTTTGCATGCAAAGTATCTTCAAACAAGGAAATAAAATGAAACTCAACCTTGCGTCCTTGACACTGTCAACATCCCCTACCGAGAGTCGTTTCCCTTGAATTAATGACGTAATTCATAACAAATTTCGCACTACAAATTTTTCGTACCATGATTATTCTAACTTGTCATTGTTGACAGTAAAATTTACAGTAAAAACTTAACTAATTTGGTCCAACCACAAACGATTATTTACCTGTGTTTCAACGAAACTTTGCCTCCGTTCTGTTCGCTCTGCTCCGGAGAATAGCCCACATTCTACGTGTAAGATCGTTCATTCCGGTCAGGGACACACGGTTTCAATGTTGACATTTCTCTAGACAACTTATTCGACCAGTTTTGGCCTTTTAAAATTTCATTTTTTCTCGCTTCAAACATTTCTAATGTGGCCGCCATTTTTGCGACCCTACTAAGACTGGGTCGGACCGGTCGTAGAAATTTGGGAAAAACTTACGTCAATCGTAGCTACGACTTTTTGATAAAACGCTCTCGGGTCCTAAGTCGGACGTAAGACCGAAAGTTACGACAATCTTAGCTGCGACCGACGTACGACCGTTGATAAAACGGGCCCCAGGAGTCGACACTAACAGTGTCCCGGGATCCCAAGGATCCCAAAATTTAAGGAGGGACCACTGAAATTCTTCATTTTATAGAGTGAAGTGTCCCTGATTTTGCTAAATTATACCTTCGGGACACATGCTTAAAAAGTTAATGTCTAACCCTGAAAACTGTTCATTTGGTTAATTTATATATTTTCAGATCAAAGTAAAAATTATCGAATGTGAATAGCCTGGTAGATAAACAGATGCTAGACCATGAGATTACAAATATTTGAAATAAAAGGTTTGACCTATTTTTAATTATTCAGAACTAAAAAATGGCTTGCAAAGATAAGGTCTGATTTCTCAGATGTTCTACAACCCAAAACAGCCATGATGTCTCTGACTGTTATCACAGCTGGTTACGGATTTTGTTTTAGCCATCACCATCAATGGCATCAGACAGGTTTGTCACGGATCATCATACTATCTTGATTCAGATTCCTAAAAAGTACACTAATAATCACTTCAAATATGTAATAATAATAATGTTGCTTGATGAAAAAACACAGGAACTACTGGTACCACTGTTGCCGGAAATCAAACTGGGAACCTCTTGGTTCCATGGCCTGTAGGCTGATGCTCTACCTCTCAACCACAAATACCATTGTTGGTTATATTTTAATCCTTATCCAAACATACCTTTATTCTAGATAGTAGTTACACTTACATGCTCATTTGAAAATTATCCAGTAAAAAGTATGGCTCAGCTTGAAACAGTTGTAACTGCCTATATGAATAATGTTTATTAGCAGTTACAACCGTTTCGCGCTGAGCCTTTGAAATGCTTGTTTAAAGAATTTTTGCTATACAAATTTTGCTTCACATTTTATCATGATTTGTGCATATAACTTAAATTGTAACCAGTGTAAAGTTTTTTTTTTTTGGGGGGGGGGGGGGGGGTGGGGGTGGGGATTAGTCAGCTAAATGCAGTATATTTTGCAGCATCATTGTGATACCATAGTATGTATTTTTGTCTCATTACAGGTATACATATACTTGTACAAGCTGGTGTTATGAATAGCCTACAAGAACATTTGGTGCAGCTCACACTAAGAATGAAGAAGACCTCTTGGAAACACTCTTCCTACAGTACTTGGACTCATCTTCATGAAGTTTATACCAATCTTAATTGTGATGGGCTTAAATCTTTCCCAAACGAGACTGGGTTTTAAAGTACCTAATAGAAAAGTCTTGTATAAACATTGAGACAAAAGAAGAAAATGCTGAAAACCAGCATTTTCTTCTTTTGCCTCAATATTTTCTGTAATAATATTCACAGATTCTACTTCAAGTGACATTTATTGTGTTGTCTGTAACTGGTTTCAAATTGGACCACCCTAAAAATTCGGCATTTAGGAAATTGTTAATCTAATGTAATTAATTTACATCAATACTTGTACAAAAAATAGTGCTGTTGTGTTCAAGATATGCTTTTATCATTGAAAGCAATAAGAGAGAAGAAAACAATTCTGAATTACCAGTGCTTTCCTCCTTTCTGTCAATATTTTCTATTGGTAATGTGCCATAGATAATGTCAAGTTTCCTATTTTCTGGACTGAAAATGAACAAAACTATTATGGTTTGCAATTAATGATTACAACCCATCATTAACAGTAGATGCCCAAACGGATCACGGATGATGCCCAAAGATGCACAAAGTGTTTTATAGTTAATTATGGGTTGTAATATTCAAGCAATGTCAAAAATTAATTGTTTAGACTAGGAAAGTGCTGAAGACTACTTAGATTTGATTTTCTTCATGGCATGACATAGAAAACATTTTGAGAAAAGGTAAAATAGAAGGAAGTAAATTATTTTCTGCAATATTTACTCTTTTCCCCCCTTTCTAAAACAATACCTGTTTTTGACATGCCTAATATGAGACAGCTTGAACATCTCTAGAAGAAAATGCTGATATGAAAACTTTATAAAGGATGTGAGTCTAACTAAAATATGTAACTTGTATCTATCTGATACTGGACAGTGGCAGATCCAGAGGGGGTTCGGGGGGTTCAAACGAACCCCCCTCTGTAGCCAGATTATTTCATTTTCATGCAAAAATTCAGTCAAATTTGTTTAATACTAGGAAAACGAACCCCCTATGTGTATATTCGACCCCCCCCCCCCCTCACAGAAATCCTGGATCCGCTGCTGCTGGAATATGTAATTTTCAACTGCAGAAATATAGTAGTGAATCTATGCATAGTTATTTCATAGTTTATGTCTATACACATCATATGTATTTAATTAAAACTAAGGGTATGCATGTAAAATTCAAAGTTTCTTTGTAGCTTTATGGAATTGTGGTATTCAATGTGAAATAAATTAATGAATTATACATGTATAGCCTTATTCTTTGTAATTTGTTTATGATGAATGTAAGTCAGGATCTGGAAAAAGGGCCATTTTAACATTTTGCTGTAAGTACTACACCAATATTTGCCTAAATGGATTCTGATCTTTAGTGTGAATGCAGTATTATCAGGATCTATGCTGAGCAAAAAGCTCATTAGGGCTCCTTTTTTCAGATCCCATTGCACTTTTACCAGATACAATGTTACCCTGCAGAGTCGAGTAAGAACAAAGGATCTTGTAAAATGCTACATCAATCAAATGCCTGATTTTGACGTCCCTGTTAAAACTTTTGGAAAACATTGAGAGAAAAGACGAACAAGCTTGCGATCTACATGTCCTCTTTTCAATACGCGTTCTTAACTGTTTTTTGGTCCCTGTAATCCATTTTCAATTTGCATAAGTTTGAGAAAAGTGTCTTTTGGAAAAAGGTTAGTATGTATTACTAAATGACTGTCTTGAATCAAAGAGATTTCTTGCAAATCGTCAGTACTTGTCGATGAACTCTTGTGGTCACTGCTGCTGTCCATTTGTCCACAGTGTTGGGAATTCAAATGTCTATCAAATGTAAATAAAACCTTTCCAGAACTAGGCCTGGTTTTGATTGTCCACGATCAAGATTGGATTTGAAAGCATTGCCGAAAAAGAAGAAACTCCATTTTTTTCTGTCAATGCTTTCCATGCTATGAGACATATTTCCAAAATTTTGTTAACATTGATTTTGTCACCCACAGCAACTGTCAACATGGAACGGTCTACATTTTTGAAGTTTATTAAAGGGTTTAGAGGTCATTTTATCCTTTCTCAAAATTTATCAGAAATTAGAAAATCCTACACAGAAAAGTCTCGGGAAACATTTATTTCAAAGAAGAAAACGTTGATACGGGACACTTTAAAGTTTTCTCATTTCGTTAACGTCAATAGATCTAATGAATAACGTTTTGGAAAGCATTGTGGGGAATGGAGAAAATGTTTTCCTTGTCGTAGTATAGTAGTAAATACATTCATTAACCCGTTCCCAAACAATACCTGGTTTTGACGTTAATAGACGAGGCTTGTGAAAACATTGAGGCAACAGAAGTGCTGATGATCAGCGCTTTCTCCGTTTGCCTCAATATTTTCCGAGCTGTATTGTGCACAAATCCAATTGATTAACACCCATGTTGTCATCTGAAGCAGCTTTTGAATTGGACTACCCGAAAATTCTGTTTTTGGGGAAAGGGTTAAACAACACATATTTCGTCGTCTGCAAGTCATTTAATACGAAACAGTCTATGGGTCATGAATAGATTTTATCACTTACAGGGCTCTGTGCTACATGTATCAAACGTTTTATTGCCGTCAGCTGGGGCTACAGTTGATATTCTCTAGGATATCATATCAAGGAAAAATTCGAAATAAGCAATCAGATGTACACGATGGATCGATCTATCTTGTTTTCGTCAACTGATGTGATGTTTAATGACCTTTTGAAAAAATTATGGTGGCTTTTAAAAGCCATTACGAATGAAAGATGAAGCAGTTTGAAAAAAAAAAATGTGGTGACTGTAGGATTCGAACCCCCGCGAACTGAAAATTCAAAACGAATGACGCTGTGCGAACAGACCATCTAGACCACTCGGCCACCGCGCTAAGTAAATAGAGTAGGGAAAAAATAAGTTTTATTTAATTAAATACGCTTGTGTTGCTAAAACAAACTTGACAATATAACTTTTGCCTTTAGAACTAACTTTAGTTAGAAAAACAGATCTGACCAGTCCTTTGTTTCGTTTATTTCGAACAAACTCGTGAAACTGTTTTTCCGTACTTTCGCTTTCCGCTCGGAAAATTGAAAAAAGCCGCCGGCACAACAACACTGAAAGTAGCAAAATAAGACTCAAAATAGCTAGAAAAAGGTCAAATGGACACCCTGCAGCTTCAAATTTGTCTTTTATTGTATAAATTTCATGAAATAGAACCGAATTAACCACCTGTACAAACAAAACTAAAGAATAATGTGCAAACTCAATATGTCGAGTTATTTTTAGACGTCGGGTTTTACCAGATTAGACTGGAAGACTTTGTGATTTAAGCGATAAACTCCGAGTTTTCGAATGAAAATGACATAGTTCGGGAAATTCGAAACCAACGCGTAAAGCTAGAAACTAGTTACGACACTTGAAAGTCACAGCAAAGACGTTTGGGTTACGACCGCGTTGATAAAACGGGTTTTTCAAAAAGACGTAAGTCCGGGACGTAAGTTACGACTTACGTCAGGTCGTAGCTAAGATGCGACTTTTTTAATAAAACGGGCCCCTGGTTTTCACGTCCCTAATAGGGAAAGCGTTGGAAAATAGTACGGCAAAAGCAGAAAATGCTAATTATTATCATTTGCTGTTTCGAAAGGGTTGAACCGTTGATAGAAAAGTCACTTATGTCTAGACTCTTGTTCTATATTGGTTTATTGTGGTCTAAATGTCCGTAGTTACACAATAAGTAGTTGTTCAACCATATTGTTGCCGTCGTAATGTTGTATCAATTCTATCTAAAATTGCAGCAGAAGCTCATGTGTATTGATTGAAACACGATAAGCATGCTTTGATAGAAAAAAAATAGAGCATTTTTTTCCGAAGGTTTTCTTAAACTGCCCTTCTTTTTAATTCGTTTTTAAACCTTAATAACCCTAGGGTGGTCCAATTTGAAAGATGTCGATGATGAGAAAATTTATTTTTAAGAAATATCGAATTCGTGAAAAGAGTCCATTCAGTGAGAAATGTGATAATCAGCATTGTCATTTTTTTGTCTTTTTTGTAATATACATATATGCAAATCATTCAAATGTTTCTAGTGTGGAGGAATTTAAGAAAATAACAGTTTGTTTTATTAACTCTGACTAAAAAACGCATTTACCCTGGCTGTTCGAAATTTTCGAAAGTTTTCGTCCTTTCTAAAATGACAGATCTTATGACTATTGTTGGCGCAAGATCGTATGGCACATGTTTACATTTTGTTCAATGTAAACAAAACATTGTGGTTTAAAACGTGATGAATTCGATCACTCTGCCTAAATGTTTAACATATTTACGTCACTACCTATAAAAAAAATCATTCATGTTCTATACAGAAATGTTTTCTTTACATTTGAACAAAGTGTAAATATGTGCCATACGATCTTGCGCCAACGATAGACTAGATTAATAAAATATAACAGAGCACAAAATAAATGGCAGGGAATCACCATGACCCACCATGTTAAAAAGACCATTTTTGAAGTCAATAAAGCCAAATTTCGAGAAACGGATTAACAGATCAGACTTTGCAGGCTTTACGCAGATGTCATACTTGTGAAAATGAACGTTTAGTAAGATATGAGAATAATGTAGTTCCAATTTAGACATTCGAGTGAAAAGTTACGATCCTAGTCAGTCTGTGCTTATTGTGCAGACTGGCTGGGGTCGACATGCTCTACATTTTCAAAAGGGACCCTTTTATCGTGACGGGTTACAAGAATCATGAAAGTTGTAGAATGATAATCGAAATGAGGAGAAATGCAAATGTAGGTGATCTGCATTTCCTTTACTCTCCGTACTTTTCTCCAAAACTGTCTGTTTCAAATTCGACATTATTTTGAAAAGACTTGATGAATTCTATAAGTGGTTGTTACATGAAGCATTGCGAGAAATTAACGAAAAAAAAACATAACTTCATACGTTACCTGTATCTTATTTTTAACGCGAAGTATTTCAAAACCCCTTAAAACGTTGTTGAGATGGCTCATTACACTAAACGCCGTAACCAAAGCATAACACTCTGGAATTGTTGTTTGGCACATTTAACACAAATGATTGGTGGGATCTGCTTTTTTTCTCTCGGTAATAGAATAAAAGATTTTTTTCGAAAAAATGTTTGTAATCGGCAATCGTTTTACCATTAGGCCCTTTACAAGTTGCTGTTAGCTCAATCAGTCAATTTTAGACTAAATGGAACGTTTTACAGAGAAAAAATATCCACGAATAGATTGATTTCTCATTGAGTATTAACTCTTATCCAGATAATAGGGACGTAGTTCTCTTTTTCTAGTATTCTACTATTCTACAGAATTTTGGTTCTTTAAATGACTTTGTGGAAAAGAGTCAATGCCATGGAGCCTAATCAAGGACATACGAGGGTTGTTCAAAAATTATCCGGACTTTGTCCAGTAAAACGATGTTTGCCACGTAATATTATCGAATTCTACATCATTCTTTATCGGAATTCAATACAAACCTGGCTATACCCGTTTGAATTATTTTTCTAAACAAACGCGCTTACAATTACGTTCTGAAGTACCATGGTAACGTATACCCGGCGCAGCGCAAAATATGATTCTTTTAGAGACCCTTTTGCTGTTCATAATTTGTCCACTGTAATTTCGAACAACACAGAATTTCCACAGAATACGTGATTAGGTGCGTATTACATCTTGTCCAAGTTTAACATAACTCAGTGAATAAAGGCACGAGACATGCACTTTTTAATAGCAGTGGGTCGGCATTTTGACTGTTAAAAGTGGTGTCAATTGATTGTTTTGAAATTCGGTATGTCATAAAATTCTGCAAATACCCCAAAGAAACGCCGACAAACTCATACAAAAAGATCACCTTGACAAAGGATAAATATTCAGTCTCACGGACCTTACTGTTTAAGAGGTGTTCTCTGTAAGGACCAGAAAAGTTCGGCACGCATAGTCATGGATTTTTTTCATGTTGCCATATTTCAAAGAGTATCATGAATGATTAAGAAAAATGACCTTAGTTTTGATTCATTCTCTTTCGTTTCCATAGCAACGCGATAAAAGGAATGAAAAAAGTGGCAATTTCAATATTTGACCCCTTGCTCTTTCGACCACATATTATTTCTACAATATAACAAGTATTATTAAAAGTTGTATATCACTGTAAAGGTAAATGGTTATAGATTCCAAAATTTACCAAATATTAGTAACTTTTGAATTGTGTGTAAATCATCAGGGTTTATAACACAAAAAGGGAGTAAAATAGTGGTCTTGTTCAAACTCATTATTCTGACGAGTCAACAGTCTTTCAATAAAATAGCTGATATTTTTCTGTAGAGGACTTAAAAAGTAATCCATATAAAGCAAAATCTTCGTGGGAAACTCATGACTTTTTTCTGATGAGGGATTGTGTTACGACCCAAGGGTAACAAGAACTAAGAAGCCAGCAACAAACTTTACAATGAACAATTTTATTAACAATAATTACAAAGTTTTGTTTTAAAAGAAGATAAAAGATGTACTACCTTAATTGTATGTAAATTCCAGAGTCCTCAGTTTTAATCCTGTTTAAATCCACAATGAATAGTTGCACCACTTGAAGTATGAAACACACTTATAGTAATTTAATAATCCCCTTTTAGTCTGACAATTTTGTATGAATTAGTAAGAACTAGTGACCAAATCAAAACTAATGAACGAACTGAGTGATTTGCTCATCCATATATATGCTACTAGGGAATATTCCAGAAGGTTTGAGAAAACAACTTATATAAAAATGTGTTTACTTTTTCTAGACTATTCCCTTTATATAATATAGAATATGCCAGAAAGTTAAGAATGTTCTAAAGTTAAATGGAAAATAAACAACATGTTTATCTTATATCCAAAAGTTTCTAAAGCTTCTATTCATTTCCAGAATGTTCTTAAATATGAAACTGTAAATAGTAAATAAAATGTTTTGTACTAAGATACTTGTTGACAAAAACACCCAACTCTGAAAATATACAAGGGAAATTCCAAAATAAAGATGACAAATATTTAGGCTAAAGGTGCATACATAACAATTGAATTCCAACAAAAGTGCAATTTTGACCTTCATATTACCTCCCTTTGTTAACCCCCCTAAAAAATCCTGTCGGTTCATCGATTTATACCCAACCTACAGCTGAACAACAACAACTGTCATGGCTGCCTCCGTCGATTTGGGTCATGTTTTCAAGGTGAAAATATTCGTTTTAGTGCAAATGGAATGGATTTAGGCCAAGACAACCAGAAAATCAACATGATTCAACTAGATAGAGGTTTGTTGCATCCTATATTTATGGGGGAAACTTCTCTCACCAGGAGAAAAGTGAAATAAACTACATATTTTGGTCTGCAATGTTAGGTTATCTGGTTTAAACATAGTTAATCATTTAACAACTTGTGAATTAGGCTACATATTCATATCATACCAATGACCAACATGATATTGATCTAGATCTGTATACCGGTACTTGTCATGCAGATCCAAGCTTGTTTTAATTCATTTGGCAGACAGTAACCAGGCCTGTAGGAAACAATTTCATATTGGGGTAGCTGAAGCCCCTGTGTCTGAATATCCGGGGGGGTGCTAAATTGGATTTTCCCTTAATTCTCACTGTAAATTAAGAAAAATCCCCCCCTTCCTCCTTCATGCCTGGTAACAGCACAACTATATCAAGAGCCGATGTAGCGGGGTGGCGATCCAGAACATCCCCCTCCTGCATTAGCTGCAAATTAAATTTTGACTAGAAATAATGTTAGTATAACATTTTATATTTTATTTTAACCCATTTAAAGTCATCAATTGGGCTTGGACCCCCTCTGTAAAAAAATCCTGGATCCGGTCTTGCTGTGTCTCTGATGTTACCGACTGAGCTTTTCATCGAGATCAGGCTGTGTCTAATTAATTTATTTCGGATCCATTCCTTTAATAATGAACTTGAAGTATTGATGACAAGCAATTTGAAATTGAATCAGCTTTAAGAATGTTTGTGGTCCAGTAGAAAAAAAAATTGAAACAATGTTACTAAAGTATTGAAATAAATCAATTATTAGTAAAATGATTTTCTAGTGACTTTATGAATTTATAAAGTTCAGTTGAGCTGCAGATGAAAGTTATATTCTGTTTGTCTTGCTAAAATGGTCCATCCTTAAAGTCATCATCATCAACAACATCATCATCATCATCATCCAACTGATCTGTAAGGATGAAATGTAATGCTGGAATGTTGAAAAATATGCTGTCATGTAAAAGTCTGGTAAGTTGATATCATTTTTTGTTGCCCAAATTTTATACAAGAAAAACAAAACCATATTATACTAATTTTCACTTTTTACAGCTTAAGTAATGACTTTGTCTATAAATTTTGCATGAAGATTTCAATGCTTTCACTAAATATGTAGGATAAGTTAAAGAATACAAATTCTAAATATATTGACCAATGACATATTTGATGTTAAAATAAATTGTTATGCAAATTAAGTGATTTTACAAGTAGTTGTAAAAGCAGTTTGATATATATATAGGCTTTGAAAACATTGGGGAAAGTGAAAAAATTGCTTGTAATAAGAAATTTCTTCATTACCAACAATGTTTTCTTCCAAGAAAGACCAAAACTGTAGAATTTCATTCACTTGAAATTGTCGTCTGCAACATGTTTTGAATTTGGCTAATCTAAAATTTTGCTGTTTGCTTCTGGTTTTGGCATCCCTAATTTAGGAGACCTGAGAAAACATTGATGCAAAAGAAGGAAATGACGGCTTGAGAAAAGATTAATGTTCAAGACAAACAAGTTGATTAACTGCCTTTACTGCTTTTGTCTCAATATTTTCTTTCTTAAATTGAACATGAATTCTATAATTGTCAACATACACTCTGAGGTCTTCAGCACTGAATAGTGTTAAAAAATGAAAAACAATAGGTAAACAGTGAAAATTCCTGTTGTACATGATTGAACAAAAAGAACAACAAGATTGCTGTTTTAATTTCAGGTGATTTTTGGGGAACTGTGGCTACATATAAATGTGGAAATTGGAGATGGTACAATGCATGCACCATTGGTTAACAAACTGGTATGTTTTTCAGGTCTAAATCTTTATACTTTTTATTTTGTAAATATTATTAATAACATCAAAACCAGGTCTTACATGTAATTGTGAAATGAATAATAGAGAAACTTTTTTTGAAACATTGAGACAAAAGAAGAAAATGTTTACTTTATAACCATGCAGCATTTTTTCCTTTTGTCTGCCGAGCCCCGATAGCTCAGTCGGTTACGTCTGAGTCTGCCAATCCAGAGGTCGCAAGTTCGAATCCTAGCTTGGCCAGTATCTATTCTGACGTTTGACAAAAATCATTTGTCTCTCACCAATGGTTGAGAATCATCTATGTGGGAGAGCAACTGGAGGCTCTGTTTGGATATTGTGGTGGTACTGGTGAAAGAAATACCAGGAACCCAAGGTCTGGTGCTCCAGCTGCCATGTAGTAGCTGAAAACAGCGTAAAACCCTAATAAATCAAATTTTCCTTCTGTCTCAATATTTTGTGTGCTATAATGTACATAAATTTCATTTTTAATTAAACCATCCATTTTTGTCATCTATGGCTGTTTCCAAAGTGGAACAAAAAAAAATGAGTCAAAGTTTCTGCTCTTTGAGAAAATAGAGAAATGGTTTAAACATTTTAAGGGAATTTACATTGTACCTGCATTTTTAAGTCCAACTGAATAATGGGAAACCATTCTAAGAATGTTCACATATTTCTAACTTTGAAAAGCCTTTAAAAGGGGATATAAAGACTGCGCTTCAGGAGTTATGTGTACACAAAAATGGCAAATATGTCTTCATTTCACTCATCTTATATTCTCTCTTTTTCGTCTACCCTCTTGTCTAAACCCTTTGCCAAACGACACAACTTTAGACTGGTACAAATTCAAAGTTACTTCTGATGCTTATTTCAAGCGAATGAATTACATATTTTTGGCCTTTTTGAGTAGAAAACATTGTGGGAAATGAAGAAATTGCATGTCACAAGAAATTTCATTTTCGTTAATGTTTTCCAACCCTTTATCTTACATGTATATGGCACCTAAAGGTGTCAATGTGTCACAGTGTGGGAATTGGTTAAAGTTGGGTAAAGTGTTAGTTCTTGCATTTCAGATTTGCCTGGACAAAAAATGAATATATTCACACAGAAACTGAGAAAACACAGTCTACTTACAGATATGTAGATGACCAGACAATGGTTTGAAGAATGTGTTATGCTGAATGTGATTTGATCTTTTATCCTTAGTTTTAATCATCCTAAAAACTTGGAATGGATGATTTTGAACAAAGAAAAAATGAAAAAAAAAGTTTAACAACTCCGAGTTGCTCCCAAAAACATTTATATAGTGTTATGTGTCTACTATTTAGTATTTAAATGTACAATGTAAATGCATAATCATTAATGATTTATAAAACTGAAAGTATGATGAATACATCACTGTCATCTTTATTTACACCTTTCTCAAACAAATATCAACATTTTAGCCTTGTAACATAAATATTATGAAAGCTTTTGCTGTAAAAATAAATAAGAGAATATAATTTGTGTACATTCAAACCATAGATTTTGAGACAAAGAGAGAAAATGATGGTAATCTTGATTTCCTTCTTTTGGCACAATGTTTTCCCAAGCATTTATTTTATGTATAAGGGAAAGTCTAAACCAGATCATCTTTGGGAAAGGGTTTTGGAAAAATATCATGCAACATGCTTGTTATGATATGAAACACTGAGAAAATAGTAGAAAATGCTTGTAACCTTCTTTTCCCCAATGCTTTCAGAGACTTTATTTGAAAAGAATAATCAAATAATTGAATCAGAGCTTGCCATTTACCCTCAGTAAAATATTCTAGTGCAATGTAGAATTAAACGATATACAAAAAATGAGCCATAAGCTGTGTCCAAGAGATTTGTTTTGTTAGCTCCACAGAATGTCAGGCCAGTGGGCTATTGTCATGGCGGTGTGTCCATCATGTGTCTGTCCATCCCCGTCTATGTGTGCGTCTGTCTGCCTGTTTTTCCAGTTTGTTTTACAGGACTTCTAACTCATATTCCACCATTGACATCTAAATAAGTTCAACATTTCGATCTTAGATTAGATATTTGGTCTTTACTGAACCATTAAGGGGGACGGGGGGGGGGGGCTAAAATTGACTAATATTGACATTTTATCAGTAAATTTTGAAATATATTAACAGTTTGTGCTATAAAATACTCTATCTTATCAATCTACATGAAAAGAATAAAAATAGAAAAATTGTCATTTTTCTGTGCTTACTTACCCCACCCACTTTTTTAGCCTTGTATCAGTTTTAATCACCACAACTCTATGTTAGGTTTGCCTTTCAATAATTTGTATTGGTATTACAATGGAATTTAGTGAGAAATATCCACAAGTTTATGTTGTAATTGATAAAAGCATTTGGAAAACACTGATTTGAATGGTTGAAAATGCATACAAATGCAACTTTTCGTGGTAAAACTTATGAAATTTTCCAACAAATGATTATTTTGAGGATAAAGGGTTGAAATACAAGTTTTCTTAGTGGGTTTGCAATGATTTTAAGGTGTTTTGATATAGAAAATCATTAAATAGGCTAAATTTTATGCTCTGAGGTGATTTTTGTCTTTTTTGGCACGGTGCCAACTTTGCCCCACATTTTTCATTACTTAAAATATTTTCCCCACTCAAATCTTTGCATATATCAATTCTACTTTGGTGCATGTTTCAACTCTAGCAGACGATTAGTTGTAAAAAGTGTTGACTCATTTGGAATATTTCTCTAAAAATAACCAATTTTGACCTTTTTCCAAATTATGCAAAAGGGGTCATTTTGTGATGACGAATGCGGGTTCTGTGAAAGGTGTACAGATATCAGAGTAGCAGCAAAGAAACTTTGAATAACAAGCCTTTCATACATTTGTAACAAAATAAAAGTCTTATGGCTATAGGTGGTGCATTGTAAGCTCAAAAATGTGCCATTTTTTCCCAAAAAGTGAGAAAAATATGCAAAAAATGAAATTTCCTCGTTTCTATGGCAACCATGCACAATTTTCAAAATCTAAGTGTCAATTGTGCATTAGGGGGTTAAAATGGGTTCACATACAAAATTTAAGAAAAATCCATGAGGTGCCGTGCCGGACCCCTATGTAAAATTTCTGGTCCTTACAGAGAATTCCTCTTAATTGGTACAGACGTTTTAAGAACGCAGCGGAAAACATTGAAGCTAGAGATAAACAAGAACGGAAAAGAAAAAAAAAACGACGACGTCACTTACGACCATTGCGGATGCGCTATGTAGAAATCGAACAATGACTGTACGGACATTGTCAGACGATTTTTTTATTATTGTAGGCAGCATGCATTTGATTCTTATAAATAAATTGAACATTACGAAGGTAATTTTGTTTTAATAGTTTTAATTTCAAAACTAGTAGCAATTTCAAATTGCTTCTTTAATCAAACTGTCCAAAATTTCCCTCGTATCCATTTTGATTCACCAAACGGCGAAATTTAGACGAGTCCAACTTATGAATTTTCTACTGCACGTGGAAAGGCCCAATGCACATCACCCCATACGGCAGATGTTACCGATTTGTCGTTAGCTTTACTTTGACTTTTAACCGTATCCTATCTACTATATTCTCTAGATTTAGCACCATTTGACTTTGCCATATTCCCAACGACATTTTTCAACTGATTGGTAAAAGATTTTCATCCTTACAATAACTGCGAAATTAAACAAGTTTGATTACCAGACAATACGGGTCTGAGTGGTATCGTATGGTGATATTTACAATCAACAGTTGCACCATAAATGAAGCTGTATGGGAACATAACGGCAATTACTTTGAAAAAGAATATAGTTACGCAACATTATCTTTATACTTTCCAACGACGTCGTCGACGTCGCCGCGTGAAAAGTGACGTGCGCCGGTCCCTAGTACCTACACGAATTTTACTGTTTGTAAAATTCATATCCGTGATCGTATTTTCAAATTATTTCACAGAAGTGTGCATACTAAATCGAACTTCCGATGAGTGAAGTATCGTTGTTATTTGATTTCCCATTTAAATTCTATAGACACAATCCGGATAATTTTTTAACATCCCTCGTATCATAAATAGTTTGGTTTGGTGGCCCAATGGAGATATTTGCGAAGCGCTTTCACCGCCTTTAGGTTTCAATGTTTACTCCTCTCTGTCTCTACTGCTGGATTAAAAGAGATTTAGTAACCATTGTGGTTCTTGATCAGACAACAAATCCACAGGAATCTGGAAAAGTCCCACACAAATTATGAGACAAGTCCATTTCAAAGCTGCCTCTAATTGAAATTCATATCGAGAAAAATAATATGAAGAACAAATCTAACATTATATCATTCGTAGTATTAATGACAATTATTCAAATGATATAATTATTAATAATATTGCATCAATATCACAATTATCGTATGAATGAAATACTCCATAGGCAACTGAATTGACTTTGAAATGAAATCCCAAAGCACCAAAATAAATGTAACCACATTAAAAAACGGGTGATATTCAACTGCACGAAATACTTGTTACTGAAACCAAGATAGTGAATGGCGAATAACGATGGCTGCGGGGGTAGTGTGTGCCGTAATTTTTTGAAAATTGTTCAAGTACGAAATATTAAAAAAAAAAAAAAAGCAAATAGTTTATGAAATGCCAGGGTTTACTGTACAAAGACAATTTCCCCAAATATGACGTCCCCATAAATCAACTAGAAAGATTCACATAAAGATCTTACTGCTCACAAGTTACATAATACACTCAATTGAGTCTGATGTATATGTAGACATAGATCTCGACATGGTAAAACAACCAATAAGTCACTACTAATTATAATCTTCGGCATGTCAATATGGAGAATCATGAATGAATCTATCCAGATGATAAAGACGAGTCATTAGAAAACATGGTGGTGGTGATAAGCCCAGGGTAGAATCTATTCATGTTGATTTTTCATCAATATTTTTTATGACATTTCTTGAATAGTAAATATTAGTTTTTGTTACAGTAAAACTAATGCCAAAATCATTTTTTGTGAAATTCAAGGGCTCATAATTCAGGATTAACTATTTGGATTAAACTAAAAAATCACAGATCTTTGAGATCATATGTTGCCCTACATTTTGTACAAGTTTCATCTTGATCAGTCGAAACTGTAGATGTTAGAATGTAAACAGTCAGAAATAGCTATTTTTGATATTCAAGGGCAGATAACTCATGGTGATACTATCCGGTTGGGCTCATTATTATACTCACACAAGAACTTATATAATCATACATGTTTTGACCAAGTTTGATCACAATCGGTTAATATTTGTGCATGCTTGAGTGTAATCACTTCATTGTTGGCGGAGGGTCAGACATGCGGACGGACGGACAGACGAGCGGATGACAGTCGTAAAGAGACCACAACAGCTTACTTTGAATTCTTGATACGCTGGTGGGTAGAAAATAGTAAATTGATCATTTACATTGAGTTCTATGTCTTAAAATCAGAAATATGAATAAAAAATCAGGTAAGTATACGACACATTTGAAACAGAATTTGACGTCTATCTAGTTTTTGTCTTTTATTGTGGTATAATATACGATTTGTTTTGCATAAACCTTAAAATATTCTTATAGTGATTTATTACGAAACATCTCCAGGGTGTGCATAATCATTTATCACGATTATTCAATGCACAAAAAAAAACAATAATGTAATTTATGAAGTTTCTCTGAGTCATTGTATGATTGTTTAGAAAAGATAAGTTGTGTATTCGTGCTGATTGATTGTGCGATAAATCTGCAACAATACATATGAGCCGGGATCTGGAAAAACGTCCCTAATAGCATTTTTAAAAATTGAGTTTGAAGATCAGCCTGTTGTCAAATGCTATTAGAGAACAACGTGGATCCTGATCAGACTGTGCGTATGCACAGGCTGATCTGGATCTATGTTGGGCTCAAAAGCCTTAAGGGACCTTTTTCCAGATCCCGGCTCATATGTATCTATTACATGCGCGTATACAAAAGAAAATTATTTCATTCATAATTCATTAGTGTCATAAATTATTGTCACTCTTAAAGTGACCTTCTAAAAAGTATGAGAAGTATTGATCCTAGTCAGTCTGCTCGAACTGCGAAGATTTGAAATGATCGAAACTTTTCCTTCCAAGGTAGGCCTTATCTCACGAATCTAGACAGATTTTCCTATGTCTTTTCTTTTGCTAAATTCGAAATCTGGTTGACGTCAAATAAGTTTATTCCTCAGAGGGTCCCTATTATCAAGACACTTTTTGTCATATATAAATGAACGTGTTCTTTGTGCATTTCCCAGGGGCAGGTTTGATGCAGTGTAAACGCGTTTAACTTGTATTGTAACACATGGGTCGTAGGTTAGATTCCACGCCACTTTTGTCTTTAGGATGAGACTATAAGTCGCGATCCCGTCCAAATATAACCTTAGCTGTTGCAGGCGACAAAAGATGATGATAAAGAAAAGGTGTGTTTATAACCAAGATAACATTGAGACAAACAGGAAAGAAATGTCTTATCTTCAACCACTAAACATTTTCTATGACTTTCTTCTATTGAAGACTTCAAAATCGGGTCTCGTTTGGAAAAGAGTTAATGTGAACATAGGTATATTGGTTGTGATGTTTCCTAATGTCATGTAAAATATTCTCTATGTTAAATCTTTTATGGACGCTATATTAATGCAAAATTCATGTCAAAGGATGAGTGTCAATAAGGCCCTTTCCGTGACCCAACCCGATTTTCTTCATTTTCGCCACACATAACCACTAACATATTGACATTATGTAGGCAAAGTATCAATTTAAACGGAGCCTTGGTTTGGAAGATATATTAAATCAAAGTGGGTGGGGTAAGTCACCCACTATGCCATTAGATGATAATCAATTTCTTATACAGTTTTACTAACAATTCATAACTTGAAACTTGCTGATGCAGTGAAATATACATGTATTGCCCTTTGAATATATGTTGTTGTTTATTCCATCGCATGCCATGTACAGGAGAAAAGGGGCATTAAACATGTTTATGAATTTTTAGGATTTTTGGATGGGCCAACTTTACGAAAAACCACAACAGGCTTTTATTTCTCATTTTATTTGATTTATCTTTTTGGTGGTGAATGAAGATATATTACCATAATTTGTAATATCAAAATTTTCAAAATAGCTTTTTTAATTTCTGGATTACTTGCCCTTGATTCCTCGATAAAACTGCCAAAAATTATAAGAAGTACTATTTTGTGTCTGGACCAAAAATTTCTGTATGAATCACCATAAAATACCAATATGAGGACGATATGAGCCTTATGTACACAAAAACATCAGCTATTGAGGTTGCAATTGTTATCCTAGCAGAGTGGGTGGGGTAATATACTCTAAAATTACGCATGAAACAGACAGGATTTTTTCATAGTCAGAATTGCTTGTATAGTATCCTAAATGTGTGGTAACGTTGTTAGTAGCTCATCTGAGCACAAAATGCTCAAGTTTGGCTATTTCAATCGCTTTTTGTTTGTTGTCTGTCTGTCTATCTGCCCATCTGTCTGTTCTTAATTTGGTCTTTACACTCTAGAATCCGCAAATATAAGCCAATCTCGACCAAACTTTATCAAAACAAGTATAGTCGTAAGTTCTCTTAGGAGTTCGATTATGGGCCGGATCAAACAAAATGGTCAGAGTTGTCTGCCTTTGCAGGTTAAAAATAGCTAGTTTTGACATTGTTTCTACTATAGCCTCTACATTTATTGTCCAATCAAGATGAAAATTAGTCACAATATTGGGTACCATATGTGCTCGAAAAAACATCGATTTTCAATCTGATCGGATGAGAAAGTTACCATTTTCGACTTTGTTTTCAATCTTATTTTATCGAATACAAGGGCAGATAACTGAGCAAGTCTTACCCTAATTATGTTGAAATTCACACTTCTCCAAGTTCTTATAGTCACAAACACTGTGTCAAAATTTTATTTTGATTGATCTATATTTCTGGTTTTAAAGGATGAAACAAAGTCGAAAACGGAAATTTTGTCAAATTCAAGGGCAGGTAACTTCGCAAATTGTTGTCCGAATTTGCTGAAATTTGAACTCATTCAAGAACTTAGAGTGACCAACATTGTGTCTAAGGTTTGTCTTGATTGGTCCGTATTTGTGTTTGTTAGAGTAAAAAAAGTTGAAAACAGCAATTTTTTTCAAATTCAAGGGCACATAACTCGCAATTTTCAGATTCGATCAGATAGAAATTAAAATTCATTATAGCTCATATAGTAACCAACTTTGTTTCTAATTTTCATTTTGACTGGTTGATAAATGTAGATGATAGAGGGGAAACAATGTCAAAACTAACTATTTTTGACGTGCAAGGGCAGATAACTCTGGAGTTTTTATTTCGATCCGGACCATATTCGAACTCCCAAGAGAACTTATGGCCATACTTGTTTTGATAAAGTTTGGTCAAGATTGGCTCATATTTGCGGATGCTAGAGTGTAAAAACCAAATCACGAATAGACAGATGGGCAGATAGACAGACAGACGACGAATAAAAAGCGATTGAAATAGCTAAAGTTAGGCATTTTGTGCTCAGATGAGCTAATAACAACGCTACAATCCATTTAAGATTCTATACAAACAATTCTGACTATGAAAAATTCCTGTCTATTTCACGCCTAATTTTGGAGTATATTACCCCACCCACTCTGCTAAGATAACAATTTCAACCTCTTTATCTGATGTTTTTGTGTACATAAGGCTCATATCGTCCTCTTGGTGGTATTTTATGGTGATTTATACAGAAATGAATGGTTCAGACACGAAATAGTACTTATTATATTTTTTTTGCATTTTTATCAAGGAATCAAGGGCAAGTAATCCAGAAATTAAAAAAGCTATTTTGAAAATTTTCATATTACAAATAACGGTAATATATCTTCACCACCAAAAAGATAAATCAAATAAGATGAGAAATAAAAGCCTGTTGTGGTTTTTCGTAAAGTTGACCCATCCAAAAATCCTAAAAAATCATAAACATGTTCAATGCCCCTTTTCTCCTGTACATGGCATCCAATGGAATATACAACAACATGTTTTCAAAGTGCAATACACTTATATTACACTGCATCAGCAATTTTCAAGTTATAAATTGTTAGTAAAACTGTACAAGAAATTGATTACCATCTAATGGCATAGTGGGTGACTTACCCCACCCACTTTGATTTAATATATCTTCCAAATCAAGGCTCCGTTCAAGTTGATACTCTGCCTACATAAGGTCAATATGTTAGTGGTTATGTGTGGCGAAAATGAAGAAAATCGGGTTGGGTCACGGAAAGGGCCTTATTGACACTCATCCTTTATATTACATATTTTGTAATGTGTGATACAATTAAATGGCGGGAGGTCAAAACATCGTAAATCCAGCATTTGAAGGCTTTGAAATTCCAATGACGATATATCATAGATATATAAACAAATTGTTCACCAGAAATTGTTTTCTAAAGTATCTTTGATAATTGTAGTAAATTAATGCACTTTTATGCAAGCGTAAATAGATATATACATTAATTTCCTACCGGAGAACGTCCAAATGAGTCGGCCGCGACAAAAGCGTAGTTTGTAGCGCATCGGACGCTGACCTACGATGTACCGGATTCGATAAATGATCGCAGCAAACATATTTTCTTTTACTTTGTCCCCAGCAAATGGTTGGCAAATCGTTAACCTACGAGAACGATAAGCTTGAGTCTAGGAAAAGTTTTGTGGTAGTACTGGTGAAAGAAACGAACGGAATTTATGGGTATGTCCTCAAGCCTCAGCGATATGACGATAGCAGTAGCCTAAAACGAGGCATTAACCATATTCAATGAACTAAAAAAAGTTCACCCGTGAAGCAAATTTTGGACGTGATACGGAGGCGATGTTGACGCAGACTTGTGTGTTAGAAGGCCTTACAAGTAAAATGCCATAATGAAATCTAATTTCTTTCAATAATTACATCTTTTCGACAAATCTAAATAGCAGATACATATGTAGGCTGTATAACAGTATAATTTCATTTGTGCACTTCTTAATTACATGCTCAAGTTTTTCATACACATGAAGCCGGAATATCTTATTATATTTATTTCCGAGATTTAATACCATGCTAAATTGATAATACAATGATTTTACGATTTCAATCAGTTGTGTGTAGCATACCAACACACTCTAGATTTTTGCCTTCAATTACTTGACTGTGTTCTTGTTTCATTCAAAAATAGTTACGCACATTATCTGAACAACAGATAAGAGGGGGTAAAGACGTTGTATTTTTTTTTAATTTAGATACAAAACTTATGGATAATTATTTGAATGGTCGCGATGAAACGATTCCAATGAGTACACAAAACAAATGTTTGGCGTATTTGTTAACCATATTGTGCTTGTTAAATACCCTTTACCCCCTCTTATATGTATCTCTGTAATATGTTTATGAATTAATCGTCCGATGTTTTGTTTAAGGTTCATGTAAATCCGGTATCAACATAAAATTTGAAGTTGATTTTTGCATTTATTCTTAACATGTATATGCCATATAATATATCAAATTAAAGCTCTACATAAGAAGAAGATGTTAAGCGACTTAATTCTGGTTTACATTGTACAGCATAATCAAAATATTGCGAAAAAGGACAACTTCTTGGAAAACCGAGAACGTAGTTATCCTTGAATGAAATTAGCTAAATTTTCACAAAAACATACACAGAGGTCTGATCTAGGTAGTACTACTACTTACATGAAGTTTCTTTATTCAGAAAATCTGCCTTTATGAAAAAAAAGTTTGACATTTCTTTATTTTTCATATGTAATTCATTGTGGTACTATTTTTTTGCAACATGAGGTATGGTTAGATAATGGGGTCATTTTTTCAAGCTGTCAAAGGCGGTTTTATCATAAATGATCATTTATTTTAAGTCTGTCGATTAAATTCAAGTAAAAATTGTTGCCACAGCCACAACATAATTATGTCACTTGACACCTTAGGCCTTATTTTATTTTTCAATTTACATGCTATCAAGTTTTATCCCATAAATTCAAAAGTATAACCCATTATAAAAGTTCTTTGTTATCAAAATTATATCAACAGTTAGTATAATATTCCCTTTGATTGTTAAGCAATATTGCTCAGTAATTGCATTGAAACTATACAGAAAAAAACGTGATACATAACTGGAAAATAAAATTTTGTAATGACCAACTTTGTACACCATACTATTCTTAATTCAAGTTGAAATCTTATTTCAATTAATAATTCATTTAAAATGTAAATATGGGAATACAAGACATTTAAATTGTGTTTAGTATGCGTGGAAGTTGTTTATTTACGAAATAATTAGTTTTTGAACCAATTTTCAAAATGTCAACAAACACGAGTTCCGGTTTCTTATCAATCATAATAACAAATGACGCGATCCTTAATCTTTGAAAATCGACGAAGGATCGTGTATTCATTGTCTTTAAACTTATAGATACTCTTAATTCTGATCAATTGCCAGCGAATATATACCTTTTTAAACCCCAAACTGTAAAATGTTTCCATCCGTTTTCATATTGTTTACACGTCCGGCGGAATACACACGGCATATAGCCGCATATGAGTAAGGCGCGTTAGTAAGTAGTCCGTATTTTTCAGATGTCAAGTATCAAATTCCACGATCGGTTCTATCCTAAATTTTGTACAATTTATCATCAATACAATCGTTTATCAATGTTGTGCGATGTTTTGTCAAATGTTTTATTTTTTTAAAGATACAAATTTGCGGAATAATTTTCTCGTCTAGCTCGGCAAGAAGGAAGGTGTGGAAACCGAAACTGAAAATAGGTAGACTCATTTTATAACAGAAAAAGTTGTTTACTGTCCTTGGATCGTTGCTTTGTGCCATTGAAACACGCACTACAGATATCAGGTATGACAGCTGCAATGCAATAGCTTGTGTAAACCTTATAAGTACTTGTGAATTACATCGTGCAAATTTTGAAAACAAATTTTGCAAAATGGCCGACCCAAAAATCTTGGCATGCCATGTGTTTTCGTGAATATCTCGGTTACCGCTTTCACTATTCTGTGTACGATGGTAGTAGTACCTCATTTAGAATTTGCACATTATCTTGACATATTTGAATGGAGAAAATTTGTTATGGGGAAAAAAGTTGCTGGTTTTGGGAGAAATCCCAATTTTTCGACTTTTTCATTGGATTTTTCTTCTCTGTTTTGCTCTGTCTGGCAAATAACCTATGCATATAGCATGTTATTGTCATAATGTACAAGGACATTGCACCAGTTACAAACGAAAAAAGTTCAAGTTTGTACAAATTCAAAGGTGTTCAAGATGACAAAAACATCTTTACAGACGTGGAAAAAATCGGAAGATCATATTTTAGAAACCCTTAAAAGGAATTAGCAGCATTATAAAAATATTGCATGGCAATAACTTTTACTAAATTACATAAGATAAAAAAAGAACCTGTCAACGTTCACACCAGTTAGAATCGGTGTTATTGCAAAGCCCCGCAGTTACAGCTTTAGTTACGAGGTTTTGCAATAACACCGAAGCAGATCAAAAAGCTATAATAAAAAATAGATTTAACAGCCAAAATATTGATAAAAACCATTGCATTATATTTCTAAGTGTTTCCCAGCACAATAAATGAAATGTATAAATGAGCCGCGTCGAGCGATTTGGGGTCTTAATGACATTTGGAACAAGTCTGTTTTTTCCGTGATTTAAACGACGTCATTTTCCTACGTAATATTATTGTGGTTGTAAACATTTTGAAATATTTTTAGCGAGTGTTTTGTGATTATTTTTACGGGATTAAACTTACGAACATGGATGACGAGTTAGCTGTAAGTATATTTTATACATTTCAACAATTGTGTGTCTATTTATGGTAGTAAACTTATGAAAAACATCAAAATCGACCGAGTGTTTCTCAGTGAAGGTCATTGAAAAACGACGACAAAAATAGCAAGTTTAAAAATAAGTTTGATGCTTGTTACATGTATAATCTACCTCTTTCCATGTTTTGTATGCTTTCTCTGAATGTAATGGATCGTCCCCTGTAAGTTGTAAGTTGTAACCATGATCAGTTCTTCTTTGTTTCAAACATTTTTATTCAGACGATTATCTTGTCGGCCGAGATCTTTTTACATGCATCACTTGCGTGATACAGTACTGCAGTAGGCTAGCGCTTATAGAAATGTTAATCATTACTAAACAACTTTGCAACATTATTTTTTCTATAAATCTCGTTAAAATTATAAAAAAAAAATATTTCATTTTCCAAAAATAACAAAATGTAGTTCTATGTTTTGAAAAGTCAATAATAAATAATAAGTTTCTACGCCAATAGAAGTAAGATTCCATAGCGCAGTGGAAAAGGTGTTGCGCCTGAATACTTGGCAACCTGTCCGCACTGGTTCGAATCTCAGCAGCGTACGCTTTTATTTTCTATTTTAATGTTATAAATGTCATTTAACCCCTTACCAGACTGCAATTTTTTTTTAAATGTCCAAAATCAAAGATGTTGTAGACGACAATTTCAAGTGAATGAAGTTTAATTTTTTGTGGCCTTCTCGGGTAGAATACATTGTGGGTGATCGATTAAATTTCTTTATTTGCCTTTATCTTTCCTAAAATCTTTATTAATTAGGGAGTCAAAGTGTAGTAACGTGTTAACATCTGTTTTACCTTTTCTTTCAGGAACTAGAAAGCATCATATCAGATCACTTTGGACGAACTCCAGCTAACTCCCAACAGAGCGAAAATAGTGACGATGAAGATTTGTCAGATTATGTGGAGCAAGATCCTTCAGTTGTAGAAGATTTAATCGACGTCAGAGTACGGAGCTATTTGTCCAAGGAAAGTGAAGATTTAGCAGACAGTGATCATAGTGATGCTGCTGAAGAACCTCACGTAGGTGCTGTTGGGTCTGACTATAGTGAGGAAGAGGGAGATACAGCCGACAATCGAGAAGCGAATGATTTTGTTGATGTAGACTATGGTGAAGGACATGCTGATGAACTGAGAGAGAAAATAGAGAGATTCCGGTCGCATCGTTGCTGTCGCCTAAACTGCAGTAGAAAGTTTTCATTTGATCAGTTTTATAAACATATTCTGGACATGAGAGAAATGGAAAAAGAAACAAAGGAAATGTATCTAATGGGGCTAATAAATGACGATGGAGATATCCAAACTACAAAACGGGGAAAGAAGAGACAAAGAGTTAGAAGGTCACACAAGTTTCTTGGGACTACAGTATGTAGGGCTACATTCCTTCTTGCACATGACATCGGCAAGAAGTACCTCGTTACATTGAACAAACATCTGTCACGTAACGGTATTGTTGTGAGAAGACATGGTAATTCAGGTAGACGTCCAGCGAATGCGCATTCATTCGAGGATATTCAACGGGTAGTCCATTTTATTAAGAATGTCGCAGACGAACAAGGGATTCCACAACCAGCAGCGCCGAGAGGAACAGATAACATCCCGCCAATTTACCTAACTTGTGGAACAACAAAGTCGCAGTTACACAAAGACTATACAGAAGCCTGCACTGAAATGGTCCCGCCTGTGAAAGCTGTTTCTTTGACAACATTTAAGTCTGTATGGAGTGCATGTCTCGCCCATATACGCATAGCCACACCAAGAGAAGACGTCTGTTCTACGTGCGAGAAAATGCGGAGAAAGATTATGGATGCCGTGACAGAGGAAGAGAAGTTAGAATCAACTGGTACATTGAGGCAGCACATTCTCCTAGCACAACAGGTATGCAAAAATCTCATCTTTTTTTATTCTTTTCGCAAAGGCAAGGTAACAAATGGAAGGTTCTATGAATAATGACGTGGCTTATCATAACATTTGTTCTTAATCCAGCAAAGAACTTGCACCTAAAATGTGAACAAAATCAGACTTCACAAACATGCAGGTCAATCTTCGTCTACCATTTATTGATCTTAATCAAGTATTGTTTACTTTTTTTCCAACACTTGCACCTTAAATTAGAAGATCAGTTTGTATTTAAATTTTATCTATTCCAGGAACGAGACCTGTATAACAGATGTGTACGACAGAGTAGAGAAACTGACTTGCCTCACTTCACCTTCGACTTCAGCCAAAACGTATGCCTACCCCACTTTTCGAGACAGATGGGACCTCTGTACTTCATGACATTGAGAAAAGTTCAAATTTTTGGCTTTCGGTCTGACGGTATCCCCAAGCAATACAATTTTCTCATAGACGAAGATCAGACAATCGGACCAGATGGATCTAAAACCCATGGACCAAATGCGGTTATCTCTATGGTAGATTGGGCACTCACTACACGCGGAAATCAGTCGAGATCTTTCTCCATTCATGCTGACAACTGCCCAGGTGAATATCTTATTCTGATTTTACTTTAAAAATGATAAATGGACTAATCCAATGTCATATTGAGAAAATCAATGAAAGTTGCCACTGTGTTCAGGATAAAGTATCTTTCAGAAAGGCCTCGCAAAGTGTTCCATAAATTGCCAGCAATGAGCAGCAATATTTTAATTCTAAAACCTCGTACTAGTACTAACTTCAGTATGGTAAAACTTGGGTTTTCTTATTTAAATGTGTGCCGGAATCTGGACAAAAATTCTTTAAGGCATACAAACTGTCTGGTCGGGATTCATTTTATTTTCCAATAGCTGCTCCATGACCGGTATCAACTGCGAGACATGGATCCCGATCAGACACCATTTGAATACATGCTTATCTTGAGACATGATTGTCTCGAAATGCCTTAAGAAACATTTATCCAGTTCCAGGTTCATATGTAGGTATTCAAAAATGATAAAATAAATACTATACACAGTATCGTCTTTTCTCATGTATGCATTTAACGTTTGTTTTCAGGTCAGAACAAAAACAAATTTGTAATCTGGTATTTTATGTGGCGAACGATGACAGGACAGAATTCAACCATCGAGTATCTTATGCAGGTCCCAGGTAAAATTTACAATAAATTTTGTATAGATATAATTTTTATCATCTTACGAATAAGCTATTTTTAAATTCGCAATGACAATCAAAGAACTTCATCTTGTATTTCGTATTATTGGTGAAAAATTGTATCTCACTATTGGAGTTGTGTTGAATATTTGAAGTTAACATCTTATCGTCATTAAATTGTTGATTCATTCATTTATTGACTGACTGACAAATTGATTGATTGATTGGTTCGCTGATTTATTGATTCAAATCATTTTCACAACATTTCACTTTCTTAGGTCATGCCCGTTGCTTGGTTGATGGAAGTTTTGCCCACATTAAACGATTATATAGACGCACTGACTGTGAAACGCTAGACCAACTTCGTGATTTGGTAAATAGATCTTCAACGACGAATGAAGCCATTATGTATCCATTGTGGCGCTGGATGGATTGGAAAACATTCTTAAGTGAATGGTTTATACCAGTTACTGGAATAAGGTTAGAACAGTATACAAATACCTGCAATAAGGTTAACAATTGAATTAGGGCTGGAAAGCTAAATCATAGAACGAAAGAAACATACTTTCTGTGAAAAGTTAAGCCTGTTAAGTCAAAACAATTCGCCTAAATTTCCACTTTATGCAGAATTTTTTTGTGTGTTCAATGTGACATTTTCTTTAATTTATCATAAACAACCAAAACATCAACACGTCATTTTTGTAACAAACCCAATCAAAGGTGATTTTTATTTTTATGGTTATTAGATTAAACGTAATAATAATTTATATGATAATAAAACTGTCTATAATTTAATTCAAATGTTTAATTTTACAGAAAGTACCAGTATTTCCGTTTTTCTGCTGAAGAACCAGGTGTCCTTACTGTAAAGGAAAGTCAGAATGCTGCCGAGAAGAAAATTACTATTCTGAAAGACCCTACATATCGGTTCGATGGAGCACGAAACGAACCTGGAATCCTGCAGCCTGGGGGACTTACTCAACAACGTCGAGATTACTTGTTTAAAACAGTTCGGCCTTACATACGACCAATTTACCAAGACATATTTTGCCCACAGAATGCTGATAACTGAATAATTCATGATTTGACATGTAAATGAAGTATTTCGCATCTAAGTGCACAGAAGATATTGAGTCCTGTGTCGAGAATTAATGTCAAAACCACAAAAGTGAACAAGCAATTGTATATATTTCGTGTAATTATGTTGCTAGGCAACCATAGAATAGTAATACATGTATTAAAGCTTGCCAAGTTACTCTTGTACTCATGCTGCATTTGTTTTTAAATAAGAATGAGTTCCTTTTTAAAGTGAAACCTATTTTATCAACAATAAACATATTTCAAATTTTGAAGCGCATTATACGTGACGTACACAAGAAATATACACGACGTTCGCAACGATGGTGTACTTCGCGTGGCAGTTTTGTCGGCAATTTTCAAGATATATTTAAAATTTTGGTACTAAATGACTCGTAAATGGTCATTAAAAAAATCGACCAAAATGTCATTTAGACCCCTTTTCGCTCGACGCGGCTCAAATATATTTTCTAACAAAAGGAAATGTTTTCTCTCCCTATAAATATGTTTCATGACGACAACTGTATTATTTCTGTATGGCCATTTAGACACCGGGATGTCTACACGGGTCAGAATTAATGAACCACTAAATGAAATAAAAATCTCATTTCCTAATGCAGTGTATCGTGTTTGGTACAATTTGACATAGTCTGATAGGCACGTTGTGCGACAACATTATAATAACCACAATTTGAACATTGTGTAGCCAGAGGTACATGTAAGGGAGAGGGTAATGTCTTTTTCAAAATATGATATTTCACTATAAGTTCGTCGAACCCATGTTGTGGAAACCAATTACCTAATGCAAGGTATCGTGTTTTGGTATGATCTGACATAGTTTGATATGCGTATCCTAGACGACAGCATTGCAAAAACTACTCCCTGAATATTCTATAGCTATGAGGGTTTGGGTGAATATAATTGGATTGTAAAGTGCCACAGACGTCTTTCAGAATAACAGAAAAGATGAGGTAGATTCACTATAAATAAAGCATTTCGAATCCAAACCTAAATTGTGAGTACTCATTTGAATCGCACCAATCAGTCTAAATACACCTTATTAAATTCTGACTTGTTTAAAAATTCGGAATTTTAAACTTAAATACCGTTACAATCTGTCGATTATTTCACAACCTAATGCTATGTAAGACAAGTAAAATAGATATAAATAGATAAGTCCAATTGCTTCAAGAAAACTCAAACCGATTATATGCCACTCCAACCAAAGTCTCGCAGTAAATATATCTTCAAAGAATGGGTTCATTACATTAATTCTAATACATCACTGTATAGCCTTGAGCGAGCAAAAATAAAGAAACTTACCATGAAATGAGTAATTACCCATCACCCAATGTCTAGTTTCAAAACGCATAAAGTTTCCAACGTTCGTTCACTTTCATGAAGCCAACAAATGTTCGAATAAAATCAAGTGTCCAAATTACACTTCAGTTAAACATTATGTTTTATGTGCAAAGAGTATACTCTACAAATTGAATGCAAAGTTCAGAATTATTCAAGGGAAACGTAACAACTTGCGTCATTGCGAGGTGCAATGCATTGAGAAAAAGAACGGATTTTACCATTGTTGGATAGGTCTTTATTTAGAAGGACTAAATGAACTCAAATCGAATTTTCCTTGGACAGGAATGAATAACCCATACATGCAGACCAATCCATACAATGTTTCTTGAATGATTATACTTTTTATATCATTGTATGTTCGACAACTTACCAAAAGTCCCGTTTATTACTTGAAATTGTTTTTTTTAGGAAACATTCCATTGCTTGACAGGTTGTATAAATAAACTGTTTATCCAAGATTGGTTACAACATTTACTTATAGTATATGAAATTCCAATAAGTGCAATGTTTGCAATCTGGCGCTTGGGTTTGTCTGCTAATGATACGCTAATTTGAATTCCTGGCTTATTATTCTGCAGTCAGTCGAATCGGTTATTTTAGTTCTCTAAGTAGAGATAACCCATTAACAAAATAACCCATTACCATCAGTTTAACAATAGACCCGCTGCATTGTTTGGCATACTGCTTCCAGAGAAATGTTTTTGAATGACACCATCCTTAACGCGAACAATGTCTCCTTCTCATTTGAAGGGCATTGGGAATAACATAACTTGAAATACATATAGTCTTTCCCAAACAAGGCTTTGCTTTGATAATGTACATATGCATTACAGAAATGGTTTGGAGAAACTATATGCCGGAAAATCCACGGGCTCTATTGGTCCTGATATTTCATCTGCATTTATATAGCATACACCTCTACAAACATGGAGATACAAACTTAAGTGTAATTTAGAAGAAAAGCGACCGATTACATATAAAGTAAAAGATGTATAACCACGTACTAATGAGTATGAGCTCATTTAAGCTAACATACACAGGATTAATATCTATTATGTCATGCATGATAGTATTCAATTTCTTCCATTTTGAACAGTTGGTTTATGGTATTTACAGTTTTTCCCAAACAAGGTCTGGTTTTTGAGGTCCTTAATATAAGAAGCTTAGGAAAATATTGACAGAGGCGAAAGAAGAAAATGCTGATTACCAGCACATTTTCTTCATTTGCTTCAATATTTTCTATGCCTTAATGAACAGAAATCTTTACTTTATCAATAGTAACTTTCTTTTTAGAATAGTACAAGATTTTGTTATTTAGGAATGGTTATTCGATTTGCACAAAGTGACGCCTTTGAACACCATATAATGCTTTCTTTTGAAATCATAGTGGAAAACGAAGAAATTTATTGTGCCAAACAACTTCTTCATTTCCCACAAAGTGTTCTACCAAAAAAGACCAATCAAATGTAGAATATCATGCTCTTGAAATTGTTGTCCACAGCCGTCAAATTAGAACAGACCATGATTATGCCATTTGGAAAAATGTTTAAACGTAAACAGAAAAGTCACTCATGTCTAGACTCTAGTTCTATATCGGTTTATTGTGGTCTAATTGTCCGAGCTTACACAATAAGTCATTGTTCAACCTTATTGTTGCCGTCGTAATGTTGTATCAATTCTATCTAAAATTGCAACAGAAGCTCATGTGTATCGATTGAAACACCATAAGCATGCTTTGATAGAAAAAATAGAGCATTTTTTCCGAAGGTTTTCTTAAACTGCCATTCTTTTTAATTCGTTTTTAAACCGTATAACCCTAGGGTGGTCCAATTTGAAAGCTGTCGATGATGAGAAAATTTATTTTTATGAAATATCGAATTCGTGAAAAGAGTCCATTCAGTGAGAAATGTGATTATCAGCATTGTCATTTTTTGTCTTTTTTTGTAATATACCTATATGCAAATCATTCAAATGTTTCTAGTGTGGAGGAATTTAAGAAAATAACAGTTTGTTTTATCAACTCTGACTAAAAAACGCATTTACCCTGGCTGTTCGAAATTTTCGAAAGTTTTCGTCCTTTCTAAAATGACAGATCTTATGACTATTGCTGGCGCAAGATCGTATGGCACATGTTTACATTTTGTTCAATGTAAACAAAACATTGTGGTTTAAAACGTGATGAATTCGATCACTCTGCCTAAATGTTTAACATATTTACGTCACTACCTATAAAACAGTCATTTATGTTCTATACAGAAATGTTTTTTTTACATTTGAACAAAGTGTAAACATACATGTGCCATACGATCTTGCGCCAACAATAGACTAGATTAATAAAATATAACAGAGCACAAAATAAATGGCAGGGAATCACCATGACCCACCATGTTAAAAAGACCATTTTTGAAGTCAATAAAGCCAAATTTCGAGAAACGGATTAACAGATCAGACTTTGCAGGCTTTACGCAGATGCCATACTTGTGAAAATGAACGTTTAGTAAGATATGAGAATAATGTAGTTCCAATTTAGACATTCGAGTGAAAAGTTGCGATCCTAGTCAGTCTGTGCTTATTGCGCAGACTGGCTGGGGTCGACATGCTCTACATTTTCAAAAGGGACCCTTTTATCGTGACGGGTTACAAGAATCATGATAGTTGTAGAATGATAATCAAAATGAGGAGAAATGCAAATGTAGGTGATCTGCATTTCCTTTACTCTCCGTACTTTTCTTCAAAACTGTGTCTGTTTCAAATTCGACATTATTTTGAAAAGACTTGATGAATTGTATAAGTGGTTGTTACATAGAGCATTGCGAGAAATTAACGAAAAAACCATAACTTTATACGTTACCTGTATCTTACTTTTAACGCGAAGTATTTCAAAACCCCTTCAAACGTTGTTGAGATGGCTACACTAAACGCCGTAACTAAAGCATAACACTCTGGAATTGTTGTTTGGCACATTTAACACAAATGATTGATGGGATCTGCTTTTTTTCTCTCGGTAATAGAATAAAAGATTTTTTTCGAAAAAATGTTTGTAATCGACAATCTTTTTTACCATTAGGCCCTTTACAAGTTGCTGTTAGCTCTATCAGTCAATTTTAGACTAAATGGAACTTTTAACAGAGAAGAAATATCCACGAATAGGTTGATTTCTCATTGAGCATTAACTCTTATCCAGATAATAGGGACGTAGTTCTTTTTTTCTAGTATTCTACTATTCTACAGAATTTTGGTTCTTTAAATGACTTTGTGGAAAAGATTCAATGCCATGGAGCCTAATCAAGGACACATCATAAATAGTTTGGTTTGATGGCCCAATGGAGATATTTGCGAAGCGCTTTCACCGCCTTTAGGTTTCAATGTTTACTCCTCTCTGTTCCTACTGCTGGATTAAAAGAGATTTAGTAACCATTGTGGTTCTTGATCAGACAACAAATCCACAGGAATCTGGAAAAGTCCCACACAAATTATGAGACAAGTCCATTTCAAAGCTGCCTCTAATTGAAATTCATATCGAGAAAAATAATATGAAGAACAAATCTAACATTATATCATTCGTAGTATTAATGACAATTATTCAAATGATATAATTATCAATAATATTGCATCAATATCACAATTATCATATGAATGAAATACTCCATAGGCAACTGAGTTGACTTTGAAATGAAATCCCAAAGCACCAAAATAAATGTCACCACATTAAAAAACGGGTGATATTCAACTGCACGAAATACTTGTTACTGAAACCAAGATAGTGAATGGCGAATAACGATGGCTACGGGGGTATTGTGTGCCGTCATTTTTTGAAAATTGTTCAAGTACGAGATATTCAAAAAATGCAAATAGTTTATGAAATGCCAGGGTTTACTGTACAAAGACAATTTCCCCAAATACGACGTCCCCATAAATCAACTAGGAAGAGTTCACATGAAGATCTTACTGCTCACAAGTTACATAATACACTGATGTATATGTAGACATACACCTCGACATGGTTAAAACAACCAATAAGTCCTTACTAATTGTTATCTTTGGCATGTCAATATGGAGAATCATGAATTATCTATCCAGAATGATGATAAAGACGAGTCATTAAAAAACATGGTGGTGGTGATAAGCCCATGGTAGAATCTGTTCATGTTGATTTTTCATCAATATTTTGTTAATGACATTTCTTGAATAGTAAATATTAGTTTTTGTTACAGTAAAAATAATGCCAAAATCATTTTTTGTGAAATTCAAGGGCTTATAATTCAGGATTAACTATTTGGATTACACTAAAAAATCACAGATCTTTGCGATCATATGGTGCCCTACATTTTGTACAAGTTTCATCTTGATCAGTCGAAACTGTAGATGTTAGAATGTAAACAGTCACAAATAGCTATTTTTGATATTCAAGGGCAGATAACTCATGGTGATACTATCCGGTTGGGCTCATTATTATACTCACACAAGAACTTATATGATCATACATGTTTTGACCAAGTTTGATCACAGTCGGTTAAAGTATTTGTGCATGCTTGAGTGTAATCACTACATTGTCGGCGGAGGGTCAGACATGCGGACGGACGGACAGACGAGCGGATGACAGTCGTAAAGAGACCACAACAGCTTACTTTGAATTCTTGGTACGCTGGTGGGTAGAAAATAGTAAATTGATCATTTACATTGAGTTCTATGTCTTAAAATCAGAAATATGAATAAAAAATCAGGTAAGTATACGACACATTTGAAACAGAATTTGACGTCTACCTAGTTTTTGTCTTTTATTCTGGTATAATATGCGATTTGTTTTGCATAAACCTTAAAACATTCTTATAGTGATTTATTACGAAACATCTCCAGGGTGTGCATAATCATTTATCACGATTATTCAATGCACAGAAAA